>CM065052.1:122382354-122839854 GCA_032883995.1 Coronaproctus castanopsis | reverse complement strand
GTGGGGGATAAAAGTGCAAAATTTTTGCAAATTTGCAACACCTGTTTCACAACTTTAGATGCAATTTACCGAAAAATCGCCTTCTCTGAGGAAATCAAGTTGGACTATTTCCTTTTAAACAACGTAACACTCAATCGTCTATATATAATGGTTTTGGCTGTAACATTAATGAAAATTTTCAACTTGTGATGTCTTTAAAATGCTTAAACTCATCTATGTCATAAAGCCGTTTCCCTATCGTCATTATCGCAATCGATGTTATTAGCTTTTTTTTTACTACCGACCATTGCCATTCGCCCGAACTTTGCCTCTACCCTGTCTGATGTATCGGACCGGCTGTAGAGAAGTTCGAAGTTTGGTAGATGTTGGATTTTTTATATTCTTCATTCCTCTGCTACTTATAGCACCGTTCATATTAATCCTACAATGTTATCGTGCATAACCTTATTTAAAACGCGGATTGTAACCTTTCTAACGACGTTCAGACCTTCCAGTTTCGATAAAAGGGTGCGAAGAAATCAAAGTTTGAATACTTTTACAATTTGCAAAATTCCTATTTACATCTATTAAATTAGCTTTAAAGCTGGTTTCCTAATTACTTTTTAAGCGTCGACCGATATAACCTTTTTTACTGTACTATATATTAGCTTTTGTATGAATTTTATCTCAAACCTGTCTGATGTACCGTACCGGTGATAGAAAAGTTGAAAGTTCAATAGATTTTGCTTTTTTCTAAACCTTCAACATTTCCATGGTATAGCTCCGTTTCTATTAAAGCTATATAGTTAAAGTACATAACCTTTTTAAAAGTAATCTTCAAGAGCTTTTTATCGATATGTAAAACTTTTGCATTGCACAAAAGCTCACCAAGAAAGTTGAGGTCAAAGATCTCGAAAAATTGGAAATTCCGCGTTTAGGCCATTTCGAACCTTTTTAAATTTTGTTTTCGAGACTTTCGTCCTTTTAATCCATACGCATATATTATATACACTATATAGTGTACAGGCGATAGTCGGGCATGGTTCTGTTGGTCCAAGAAATGGAGTGCAAAATGGAAAAGTATCGATATTTATATAGGTATTGGTCCGACATTTTTTTCCGTTTACAATTAAACTATTTAGATGGTTCGGAAATGGTGGAAATCATCAAAAATCAAATTAAAAAATTGCGTTTTTTCAAAATGCTCTCGAGCATCGGCCTAATAATCGATCGCAATGAAAATTGGTAATTGACTTTTAAAATACCTATATTATAATATACAAATCGAATCCCGGCTCTATAGTCGAAATTCTGCATTTAGCAGGCGGCAGCAGGGTGGTGGGGAAAGTAAAATTTAGATTTTCTTCCGATAATACCTATAGAGATTAAACTACATGCTATGACTTATCTAAAGTGTATTTGACCATTTTTCAATCCGACCAATACCGGCTGAGTAATAGAGGTGGGAAGCTGGGATATCAGTAACTTTGAGCGCCTATTGTAGAGGTGGTATGAACTTTTAAAAGGTCCGTGCTTCTAATATACGTGTAACTATATAGAATCTATCATATAAAGTGGAAAAACCGCGAAAAAAAATTTCAAAACAAACCCGAAACTTTCAAAAGACTCAATTTTTTTCAAATTTCAAATTTTTCGCAATAATTCGCGAACGATTCGAAATTTGGAAGAATTGTTCAAACGAAAGTTATGTGGCATTAAAATACGCGTCTAACAATGGTATTCTCGTATTTTTATAGCAAATACCCAGAAAATGGGTGTTTAAGGGTTTAGGGGTTTTGGACCGTTTTTGAGGCCCCTACGATAGGTAGAGGGTTCAAGTTTACGTTAGACGAAAGTAGATGTCGCGGTCTATCATTAATATAATAACATACATTTTATCAAAATTAACAGGTAGCGAGAAATGGCAAACTTAAAATTCCTTTTTGATTTTTAAAAATTCTGGAGTTTTTTTTTTGGTCAACCCTTTCTACAATGCTTTTAGCATAGGCCATGTGATTTATATATATATATTTTTTTTTTTTGATTGAGAGTTGCCAGGCCTGTATGAACTTTTAAACGGTCGGGTCTTTTAATATAGATGTAACAATATAAAATCTATCGTATGAAGTGAAAAAACCGCGAAAAAAGTTTCAAAACGAACCCAAAAATTTCCAAAGGGGAGACACACTTTCATTTTTTTTCAAATTTCGATTTTTTTTCGCAGTAATTCGCGAACGATTCGAAATTTGGAAGAATTGTTAAAACGAAAGTTATGTGGCATTAAAATACGTGTCTAACAATGGTATTCTCGCATTTTTATAGCAAATACCCAGAAAATGGGTGTTTAAGGGTTTTGTGCCGTTTTTGAGGCCCCTACGATAGATAGACAGTTCGAGTTAGACGTGGAGATCTATCATTTATGTAATAATGTAAAGTTTTTCAAAATTAACCGTTAACCAGAAATCGCGCGTTTAAAATTTGATTTTTGATTTTGAATAATTTTTCGACCGATATTTGGTCGGCCGATGCTACAATGCTTTTAGCATAGACAATGCTAATTATATGTCTATATATTGTTATATACATATATACGGCTATAGCAAAATCGTTTTCAAACTATAAATCGCTTACGTTTAGATATACGAAAAAGTCATTACCTAATTACGTGTGCATAGAAAAACCTATTAATGGGCGGATTTGGGGTGACCTTTTTGAATTTCGATGTTTGAAAAATTTCTATAGAACCGATTTGATAGGTATTAAAATGAGTGTGAAATAGAAAACCGTTTTTCATTACGATCGATTGAAAACTGACGTGGACATCTATCATTTTGTTTTGTAACACTTATCCTATAAGAGTTAATCGTTAAGGAGATATCGCCGGTTAGAAGTTGAATTTTGGATTTTCAATACGTCCTCGATTGGTTTTTGGACTGGCCGTTATGCTTTCTATATATATATATATATATATATATATATATATATATATATATATATATATACACACACTTTAGTACCCTATTTTTTTACTGCGGATATTATATATGTATATACTTTTGCGCAAGCGCAGTAACCGCGCATGTAACATGTATATATTCTCTCATAATTTATTACCACACATAATGTATTGTACGTGAGAAAAGGTTATAAAATGTACATGTCAAAAATTTAGCCCAAATTGGAGGAAATGCGGTCGTAGCAAAACATCCAAAAATGTATACATACATATGCATGAAGTGAGTAGTAATTTTTGAATTTGATTAAAAACGTTAGATATATTTGTATATGGAGTGGAACAATCTCACGGGTATGACGTCATTTTCGCGATTTTACTTCCATCTAATAAATAATTCTATAATAAAAAATTATATATATATATATAATATTAACATTATATATGGGGCACTGCGATTTTCTCTATTACAATGTATACAGCACAACTTATATGACGTCATTTTTAAGATGGTAGTTTTATCCTATGAAAAATGTATAAGAAAATGGTTCATTGGATAGGAAAGTACATAAAAATTTGTAAAATTTATTAGCGACATTATATATATATATATATATATATATATATATATATATATATAAAAATATAATCCCACGCATGCAATATTTTTTTTACTGTAAAATATTTTTTTTTAAGTATGCAGACTTCCCACCTGCGTAGTCCGTTAGATAAGCTATGTTACTCAATCGATAGCCCTAGTTAATTATGTATCGAAGATAGTTTCACCAGGTTAAGTAGTAGATTTTTCTTTCCTTTGTGTAATCTTCAACTGTTTTCATTTCACAACACGTCTAGTTCGTAATGTTTCTCGTACTTTTTAAAAAATAATATAATTGCGCGATGTTTTTTTACGTTAAAAAAAAAAAATACTTTTACTAAAACCACGATTCATTCGTTATATAATTTTTAACATTTCTATTAACAACGAATAAAACGCGTTTTACAGGAATTAATTGTTTAAAGAATAATGTGGTTTATCATACGTACACGAGCCGACCGAGCTAATATACCTTAAATTTAAAGTGTATCTAAGGTGTGAGATTTTTATTCCAAATTTTATCCGCGGTAAAAAGTAAATGTCTAAGCTTACAACATTCGAACGGTTAATGCGATCGAGGAGAAATTTTCAATTTAGAGATATCGAGAAAAGAACGGTGAACAAAAATTAAAATTTCCAAAATTTTATAAAGGGGGTATTCGAAATTATTATTTCCATACAGGATGTTTTCAATTAATTAATAAATTAGACGTATGTACACAATTTCATCGAAATTGTTACGAGTCGTTATAGCACGTTTAATAAGATTAATTCGACAAATTGATTATTCGTTTAAAATATATATTCCATTTTATTCGTAAATGTTGGCGACTGTTGTTTCTTCTTTACCTATTTATAAATATTAATAAATGCACTCGATCGATTTACAATTTTTTATCGGTTTTTTAATCTGATACGAAAGTATTGACGATTTATGATTGATAGAAAATCTACGTTTCGAAGCCATGTATGTTTTTGTTTTTTTTTTTAATTAATTTGTTTATTATTATTTTTTTTAGACGATAAAAACCGGTATCATCGAATTTTGTTGATAATGTCGCCGTAAAAGAGGAGGAAGAATTGATATTAGACGAACACCCCGTTGAATCGTATAAATGAGAATGAGCCAACCAGTGTAGATTACGTAGGCACACGAATTTTTGTACCGATAAAAAATTTTACGCGTGCGATTATTGTCAAGCGAAATTCCCTCGTAAAGTTTATTTGTTTAATCATATCATCCGTTCGTATTAGACAATTGTATGGGGGTTGATGTGAAAAAGAAATATAGTCGTCGGAAAACTCGTCGATGCGATCGGCGTAAAAAAGTGTTTTACAATAAATCAACTTTATTCGAGCATGCGAAAATTCACCTAGGTATTGGACCCCATCGGTGCGATTTAAAATTCATACGGGAGAACGGCCATTCAAATGCGATCAGTGCGAAAGGAGCTTTTCTCGGAAGTATACTTTCAAGTTGCATGCAAAGCGTCACGGATTCAGACGAAAACTTGTATTTTTGTAGTAATTGTAAAGCCGAATTTAGCTGTAAACTAAAGTTGATCACTCATAATAAAAACACGTGGTTCCGATGCGACCGTTGTACGATTAGTTTTGCGACAAAATACAGTTTTTCTCGTCATGAGAGAATGTTTATCATAAGCGATCAGTGTCATAGACTGAATTTCCCCGATAGAAATAAGCCATCTTCTCGATAAGCGAATAAAAAAATATTACGTACGCGTTTAATTTTAATTTTTTTTCTTTTACTATTTCGGGTTTTCACCTATCACCAAAAAAATAGTCTCGCAACTAATTCGAATTATAACTTTTTTATTTTTTTTTCGTTATACGGCTATAAAATATAATCAATGGTGCTAAGTATTAAGACGAGGGAAAAGGAAGTAGAAGGATGATAGTAAACATAAAGGGGGAGAAGTAAGTATTAACGCCCACAGTGAGTTTACTAGATTGAGAGCGACGATTTCCTGATTTAGGTAACGTGATTGATTTTTTCCATACTTTAAGGAAGTAGCCGATCTGTAATATTGCATTGAAAATATAACCAAAATATCAGCTTTCTAGGGAGGGGGTGAATGTGAAATGATTTCACCAGTATAAGTCCAGGTACTTTTTTGAGACGTTGAATACTTCTTTTGGTGAGAATTTTATAGTGTGTTAAAACTGATTTGGCTCCTTCAACGTATTTTGTATATAGGTAAAATGTTGTTCGTCATAAGCGGAATGTGGTGTAAAGACTGTACTAAGGTGTACTGCGAAGGCATTTTCTTTCTGTTTGTCAGATTTATCTCGTGTATTATTTAATTTTATATTGAAAGATTCATCGATTGTCCCACTTAATTTTTTTTTTTACCACGGTGATCTGTTATTTCCGTTCAACGACTGTAAACGAGATTTAAATATAACTGTTTTTATATTCGTTTATTTTACTTTTTAGTGCGGTTTGCATATAAATTATTTTTAAGGTACGGATATCGAAGACGCTGCTAATTTTTTATGGCTGGCCTAGATTTTTTAATTAATCTTATATCGAGCGGATGATATGTGTTGTTTTTTTTGCGAATTGTTCTAATCGTAGTTTGCCGCGTTAGCACAAGAATATTCTATAAGGTTACTTAAATATTTAACCGCAGATTCGATGTCGTCTCCATTTTTTTAAATTTCAATATTTACGTTATTTTCGATCATAGTAGAGAAAGTATGTAGTTCTATTTAGAAGTCTTTGTGGAATGTCTGTTCGTTTACTATGCACATCTAAGACCGCAATGACCGGAACATAATCTAATGATAAGTCAATAGCCGTTTTACTGTTTAAAATCAGACGTTTGTAGTATTCGTATTATATAAAGTACATCCGGAAGTCTATTTTCTTAGTTTGGCTAGTCTGTAGGAGTCCTCGGCGAGAGAATAGCGAGTAAGTTGTTCTGAATAATTTGATCAAGTTGTCTTCCAGATTGGTTCGTTATTCTTTATCCCCATGAGCTACATTTAGATAATCGCCACCGCATACAAAAATTTATTTTCCAACGCTCTAAAAATGGAGTTGTACTCAGTCACTGGTATCTGAGATTCCGCGCGTCTGTAAATTGCAGCGATTGTAAGGTCGTTTACAAAGGTTTCGATATTAATCGCTAACGTTTGGTACGCAAAAGTACTCCGTGTGCAAAATTTTTATATTGCTCGAAGGTGTTTTTAACCAAAACCTACCACCATGACTGATACCATCTTGACCGGCTGTGTATACAATATATCCATGCATTTTGAAGGTTTTTTTTTTCATGTATAAGGTGCGTTTCAGTTATTAGCGACGCATCAATGGTATTTCGTTTAAGGAAAATTTCTAACTTTTTTTTTTTCGTAATGCCATTAACCTTCCACAACATTATAATAAGCTAGTAATGAATGACCTTCATCGCGTTGTTTAACATTTAAGGTAGTATCTTATGTATTATTTTCGTCAATAGTGAGGTTGACGGGTGTATCAATAAATTGAATTCGCCTAAAACTGAATGTCAGTAATTCGCGCTAGTTGCATGACAGTTGATAAATTTTTTCTGAACCCGAGTTGTTGTTCTACTATCACATTATTATCATCTGTAAACTTTTTAATTCTGCACAATATAATTTTTTCAGCAATTTTACCTAGGTTACTGAGTAACGATACAGGACGTAAATTTTTTGGATCCGATATGTTCTTCCCAATCTTAGGTATAGGTATTATTTTCGCTATTTTCCAGCAGTTGGGAAAGTGTGACAACAGGAATATTGAATTCATTATAATAGTTAGTTTAACAAAACCTTTAAGCGGTAAATTCTTAATCAATATTATGGATATATTATCTAAACCCATTGATTTTTTACTTTTAAGGTTTTTTATAACGTGATGCACTTCCTTCAAGGTAGTTAGATCTTCAGATAATACTCTATAAGGTAAAGTACTTTTTGACGATAGATGTGATTTTATTTTGGTGGTAGTTCGATGCCATATGGCAATTTTGATTATGGATGTCATAATAAATGTTAGCTAGCAGATTACTTTTATCTTTGTCCGAATATGCAATGTTACTATTATGCGTGAGTGGTGATAAGTGTGTGTGAGAATTCTTGAAATGCGCTACCATCTTCCACAGACTTTTATCTTTTACAGCAAGATTACAAATTTTGAAATTCCAACTAGTGGTTTTATCTTCATTTAATTTATTTTTCACTTGACAGGTTAAATAATATAACAATAATCTAGTTGTTGGATTACGAGATTTTTGGTACCTACGTCTAACGTAATTTTTAAATTTAATCAACACAAGAACAGGAGGGGAAATTTTATAATAACGTGTAGTTACGTCACTTTTAGGAATAGCCAAATCAGCCGCTTTCAGTATCAGTTCAGTAAAACATTTAACACTTGTTCGTGAAGTTCTGCCTTAGTTTTGGAAGGGCCTCCTAAAGTAATATTATCGCTTATATAGTTCCGAAAAGCATTCCAATTAGCCTTTCTAAAGAGGTAAGTAGATGGTACATTATATCACAAGTTTTAGTTATTTTAAAAAGTATGGGATTGTGGTTTGAACTCAGTGACGATATGGACACAGGTTTAGTGACCGTTGTCATATTTTTAACTAATATGAAATCAATAATACTAGGATGAAGTTTATCATTATCTGGATAGAATGTAGGCTTATTTGGGGTTAAAATTTGAAAGTTATGTTTAAATGACATGTTTAGAATGCAGTTACCAGCCATATTATTGGAATAACAGTTCCAAGATGTATGTCTAGCGTTAAAATCAGCAATTATAATAACACTACTATATGATGATAATAATTTTCTAATATCCTGGTGCAAGTTTTTATTCGTTATCTTAGGGGGACCAGAATAAATAAGAATATTATTATTATTCATTTTTAACAAAATACCTGTAGCTTCTATCTTATTTAGAGTAGGGATAGCAACCTGTGAATGAATTAGTTGTTCTTTGACAAATAGCGCTACACCGCCGCCATGCACGTTTCGATCTACTCGAAATACAACATACCCCGGACATCTTAGTTAATGTGTAGAGTGAAGTTTTGTTTCGCTTATGCAAGCAATGTGAATATCATTAGTATACAGAAATTGTCCCAGTTCCAAAAATTTATTTTTGATGGAATTAGAATTCCACCCCATTATGTTAATCTCAGAAAAAACGTTAGTCAACAGTAACAAGAATTAATATGAGTTCAAGTCAACCTGTCCTTAATATTGAAGCAAAGTTCAGGTTATTTCCTTATTAGGAATAGGTAACCTTGACTTCTTTGCTGGATATGTATAAGAAGATAAATTATTAATATTGCTGTATTTACTCGCGTAAGACGCGCATTCGAAATTTTAACTTCAGTTTTTCGAAAAAAGTAAACATGCTATTTCATCTTCTTAATTTTCCTATATGTTCACTTATCTAAGCTATTTGAAATGTAGCATTTCTTGGAGCTGTTCACAACCAAATCATTTGAAATAAGATCTCATGGAGCCAAGATTCCCTCGCATATTATTTCAAACTCGTTTTTTTTTTTTTTTTTGCATTCTTTCATGGACCGCAGTCACCATCCACTCGGAATAAAAATATTTTAACTGGGCTTTGAATGACTGATTAATACAAACATCCAGTGGCTAGAGTAATGATGTCATTCCAACAAAATTACAAACTTGCTCTGTTTTATCTTCTCAAAGCATTTCTTTTCACATTGTTACATGTCCGCGGAAACTGCCCAACACTATTATATATACGTTTTGGTTTTAAAAGAGCACCAGGTCCCCGCTCCAACACACATTTTATCCACTCTAAAACTAGCGAATTATCCATCCATCCTTTTTCTTGGCACCTAACAATAACACCGGTAGATAATTTTTCATCATTCGGTATGGGTTTCCTTTTAAATATAATAAATGATAGAAGTTTCTTAGTGACAACATGACTGTACACTGCTATTTTTCATAACTACAAGTAGTTTTTTGTCCCGCAGAATTAATTGTCGAATCTGCTGTCGTGTCGAAATAAGCTGGCGTCTGATTGGCATTACCTATTTGCCTCATTAAAAATTTATTTTCTTCTCGTAACTGAATAACGTATCTTTGGAAGTCTGTTAATTTTTTCCTCAAATGAATCCGGTAATCGCTGACAAATAGATATTCGTTTGTACCTATTCATAAAAGGATTTACTCATTCTCGATTTGCTTTAAAATTAAGGTATTTAATGTTGTTTGTAAGTTGCGCGGCTTTTAATTGTGTTGTTTCTATTGAAACAGCAAATCCTTTCTCGTGTCTATCTTGAATGTAATAATAAAGCTCGTCTCCTACTGGGATAAACTTTGGAATTCCGTCGTGAAATACTCTTCTACTTTTATTACCATTTATGACTTTCTCTTTTTTCTTCCAGCTATCTCTCATACATGATTATATTGATAGCCTTCCGCACGATTACCGACTTCCTCAGCTACGCGAATAATTTTTAATTTTTCACCAACCATAAACGAAAGCAAACACTTTATTGAATTTATTTTAATATAAAACAAAAAATCCACGCAATGCATTTTTGTTCGTCTAAATTAAGGTGAATACTGTAGTGTGTTTAACTGAGACAACTTCTGTCCGTAAAGTATGTTGAGATAAAATTTTATAAGTATTTACTGCAACGGAAGTGACTCAGTGTTAACTTTATCATTCGCCTGTATCCATTATATCACGTACTGGATGCGATTCAGCGTTAACTTATTAATATAAACGCGCGTACTATTACAATTCACTCTTATGATTATACATAGTCGACTAATTTCCCCGGCTAAAACAGCATCGACAGAACTGAATCGTAAACAGTAAAACTAACACCCAGTAAGCAAAACTCAACCGTACGATATAAATAACAGAACTGGTCGAAATTCCGGTATTTGTCAAATTTTCGAATTTTACATATTTGTATCGCGTTATCGACTTGCTCGAATTCTAGAAATAAACCAACTCGTTTTAAACTTTTGTTTACATCATCGCGTTGAGTTTTTACTTGTTAATTTTATTATTTATTATGCGATTAATAACACCACACAAAATAGGTTAACCTTTTTTTGGACGTATAATTCGAAACAGTAAATGTAACTACAGACTATAACTGTAATGTGCAATACTTTTTACACGATATTTCCATAATGGGTATATCTAGACGATAAACGAGCTATCACGTGATGTAAATCCGGCAAAGAAGTCCACGATACCTACTCTTAATACCAAAGTGACCTGAAATCCGAGCTGAGTCGATTAGAACATCGAAAGCGTATAAATTGTGTCGTGAAATTACGTATATATTGAGTATAATTCCGTTATCGTTTAAAAAAGAACGATATTTTAGAGTCGTAAGACAATTTTTCCGTAGAAAGTAATAGATCAAGAGAAATACAATAATGAAATATATCGAACAAATACAACAGTATATCATGGAAAATTGGAGCTATCCAGAGAATTCTGACATTTCAAATTACCTGTCTACCAACCCTAACAAGATCAAAGAATTATGATGATGAATAAATGCTGCTTATTCAAGTACTCCACCGCTAAACATCAAAGTCAGTCCAACTATAATTTATCCTGACTTTGTTCGTAAACAGGTGTAGCTATTAAGAGGCAACTGCGTAAACGATGGATGATTCCTAGATGCCCAAAAGACAAAACTCAACTAAATCATCAAAAGAAAAAGCTTAAGATACTATTACAAAAATTTAGAAACGATTCATTCACCTATTATGTAACTAGGTTATCTATAAGGATTACAACTATTCCTTGTGGAAAGGAACTAAATATATGAATCGCCCAAAATCTAGAAATGATCCGATCAAAACGCATTGCGGAAATTAGGCAATAGACGACGAAGTCAAAACAGAAATATTCGCTACTCATCTGGCAAACACTTTCCAGTCACACAACATTACGTCACACCTTGAAACTAAAGTTCATAATTATCTCAAACATTCCTCAGCAACCATACATAGACAGATAAAACTATTTTTTCCAATGGAGATAGGAGCGATAATAAAAAAAAAATCTGAATAATAAAAAAACACCGGGGTATGATCCAATTACTACAAACATTCTCAAGCAACATTACATCTTATCGCCACATCTCTCTCCTTCCAATGTTTTCTGAAGTCTGAAAAATTAATACAAAAAAGGCTCCAGAAGATTATTGATCAAGAGAAGACAATACCGAATCATCAATTCGGATTCCGCATTGGACACTCACCTGTACAGCAGGTTCATCGAGTTGTAAGCCAAATTGAACAGTGTCTTGAAGAAAAAAAGGTTTATTCCGCCGTATTCCTCGATGTGAAACAAACTTTTGATAGAGTTTGGCATCCAGGCTTTGTCTATAAATGCAAACAAATCTTTCCACCGGAATATTATAATATTTTGAAATCATACTTACAGAATCAATATTTTCAAGTAATAATTAATAATTGTCAATCATCTCCCTATAAAATTCAGGCTGGAGTACCTCATCGCAGTATCCTGGGGCCACTTCTATACTTAGTATTTACGAGAGATATTCCAGAAAATACATTTATAGTAATCTTCGCTGATGATACGGTAATACTAGTTTCATATGAGTGTCCTGGTGCGTCCAGCATCTTCAGGTTGCGCTAGAACAGATCATTAAATGGTTCAGTATTTGGAAAATAGCAATTAACGAAGCTAAATGTAAACATGTATTTATTTACTAAAAGAAAAATTGAACCCAAAAAAATCAAGTTTCAATAAATGGAACAACAATACCTCAAGACTCTTCTGTTAGATACTTGAGGATCCATCTTGATCAGTATTTAACATGGTCGTCACATGACGGAAAAAAAAGGACTGAATTAAATATCAAAGCAGCAAAATTAAAGTAGATATTAAAAATAAACTTTAGTATACAATTCGATACTTAAATCAATATACATGGCTTCGAGCTATGGGGATGTTCCTTTGAGAGCCACATTCAAAAAATACAGCGGTACTAGAATAAGATACTAATTACACATTGCATAAAGATCTTCAGATACAATATGTGGAACAGGTAATCCAACGAGCTGCTCGCAATTACCTGGCGAGATTGGAAACTCACGAAAATCCGCTAGCAATATGTTTGCAAATTCAATCGGCGATTAGAAGGCTGAGGAAAAAATGTATTACCGATTTCAGATAATGCTCTCGGGCTGCCATCATTCATAACTTGGGAGTTCTGTCGTTGGGCCGACTCCTAAAAATTATTATTGTTTTCACATTCATTACATCTGGTAGATGACGGGTTAGACACGTCAGTTCTAGTTTAGAAGAAGATAGAAAAGGGAAAAATGATCACTAGGAAAATATCACCTTCACGTTGGTATTATTAATTACTTGCAGTTGGGTACACAGAATTATAGAAAAGGCAGCGTCATCGTCAAAATGTATGAGAAAACCCGGATATTTTAAAAACCGAATAATGGATAACTAGGGTACATTATTAGTTATCTTTTACTTATTTGTACAGTGTTGGCTTATTATAAAATAACGTTTGGTATTTCCTGTTGTGTATATTATGTCTTTTTTTTTATTGTATTTCGTTCTTAAAATGTTTATTTAAGATATCTTTTATGTTTCTAGTAATTGTTTTTATTAAGTTTTTAAAGTTATGCAGGGTAAATATAGTAAATATGAAACGGATTATTTGCTAATAAAAAGACAACACTGTTTTAAATTCATTTTCTTTTTATTGGTTAATATACTGAAATTAAATGGTTTTATTTCTAATTAATAAATCCACTTTGGGATTTAAATAATAATCTGAAGCAAATTCAAATACAATAATTGCGGCATTATTATGTATAGGTACAACTAACTTTATGAGAATTTTGGTACAATTCTAAATGTAAATAGAAAAGGGGCAATAACAACATACAGTTACCTAAAAATTAAAAAAAAAAAAAAGTACGTATATTTAGATAATTACATTCGACATTCGATACTCGATAGTTATCTGTTTATGATTATTCATCGTTATCTGTTTATAATTATCGGGTGCCGATTACAGATAATATTTTCAAAAATCGGATACAGATATTTTCTTCAAAGACCAAATAATCGGTTATTTTTCATTCAGATGATCCATTACTAGTTCATGAATTAAAACGAACAAAACCGCATGAATTAGCCCAGGTAGATATCAACGAATTTTAACTTCTGTTGGGAAGATGATTTTATTACAAACAACATATCGGTATAATGCTAAATGTTCCTGAACAGATTGCATTTTAATGTCACTTTTGCAACGATTCTCTCTTTCTTTGTTAAAAAAATAAAAGTAATGTACTTAAAATTGTCATAGACTAAAAAGTATAATTACCATGTCAATATTTTAGTAATTTTACTGACTGAGGTTGAATTTGGATGTGTATGTAACAGTGATCAAACATATCACTAAAGTAAGTACTAAGCCTGAGTAAAGTATAAGATAAGTAATTAAGTATTAACTAAGTACTATATAAGTGTATATCTATGTATGTTGTGTTCCTTTTTTTAATGATCAATATACTTAATTTTTATTTTATAATATGCATAATTGCATAAAATTAATAATTATACAAGTTGGTCCTGTTTCTTTTTAATAATTTTTTAATACGGAGATGAGTTAAATGATAGATATAAAACTTAAAATCGTATTTTTGCGTTCATTATGATTTGATATTTTAGGCTTACATTACGTTGTTCAAGATAATGCATCACAATTATGAGTTTATGATTATATCAAGTTCTCGTCGATATATACATTTTTAGTAGATTTATTACATATACATATTGATACATTTTATGTATAGGTTACTATAACAATGATCAGTAACGTCCATGTTATATTTATTAGTAAACTATTGTGTATGCAAAGAAAAAGGTAATATTTTTGTTTTTATGAATATAACGACAGACCAAAATTCGATATCAAATATAACATTAGTATAACAATAAAAATTATTTACTGTAATTTTTATACAATAGAAGTTTCGATGAAAAACCGTAGCTAGGTAAAACATTTATATGGTTTCCTTACTATTTCAAAAATTCGCTGCTTTTAATGATGCTTCTCTTCATTTAATAGTTTTCCTTGCAGCATTACATAACATTGTGTATTTATGATTAAAAACGCGATAGGAAATAGGAACTTTTAAATTTTTCAACTTGTGAGTAATGTTAGACAATGTAAGTATATATGGGTGTGCACTCGTGTAAATTATAGTAATTTGTAAACAATAATTTACAGGTATAAGGCCTAATTCAGAAAATTTAATGGAACTTTCCGACAAAAATGAAATGTCCCATTATGTCACTGACATAAAACTTGAATATGATATTTCAAAAGTCAGATATGATATTGGAACAGAATACCAAGTTTGTATTTCTTATCTAAGTTAACATAAATGTATTCTAAAGTTGCATCATTATCTGTTATCAGCAAGTACCTATTTTTAAAGTTTTGATTGTGGAATGTAGTGATTTTATTTATACTTGATTACTAAAAATAGTTGAAATCACTAAATTTGCTTAATTATGCGAAGCTTTTCGGCAATTACGCCATTGTCAAGCTATATACAATTAAAATTAATTAATATTTTATGATTTTATATTAATTAATTTTAATTGTATATAGCTTGACAATGGCGTAATTGCCGAAAAGCTTCGCATAATTAAACAAATTTAGTGATTTCAACTATTTTTAGTAATCAAGTATACCTATTTTTATTTCTTAATATGTTTAAATAACTATTTTTAACATGTAATTAAATTTGCGTTTATTAATGTTTTTAACATTTCCTAATGATTCTAAATGTGTATTGATAAAATTTCGATTCGTGTTCAGTTTAATGTTAAAAAATATGGTGCAATATGTTCCTTCCAATTTCTCATTTATTAAATGCTATGACTTTATTAATTTTAATATTATTTTGTTCAGTGATATCTGCCATAAAGTTAAATTACTTTTTAAAAAGTTTGTCTAATTGCTAGTGACTAATTTTCTAACAATTCGTTTAATATTTATGGCACATTTTCAAAATGTTGCCAATTGTCGTTGAGTAGTTCACTTGGTAATGGCGACACTAATTTTTACATATAAAGATATAAAATGTATCACTTATTATTGCTAAATATTCATTGAAAAGCTTTTCCATTAAAATTTATTTATTGTTTATTTAATCATATTTGTTATGAACAGATCATTATTTTGATGATTTAAAACCGTTTACTATAAAGATATTGTATCCGTTCTTTCAGTTTTCTCGGACAATATTTTATAAGAATTCGGTTAATGGTCGCTGTATATCTTCAAAATAATAACATTATCTTGATAACGTTTTTAAATGAAATTTTTCCCATAATGTAGTGCTTATCAATTTTTTTCTAAAAAATTTTAGGTTTCGGAAATCAAAAGTGAGAATGTAGAGGAAGAACAAAATTTTAATGAACCTTTGTAAGTAATCGGTAGTTATTTACTTTTGTCTATATGTGTAAAATTTCAAATATTCATTTTTTTGTCCACTGTGTTCTTGTTCAAACGAAATTATAATTGGATTACCACATTTTTTTAAATGCTATTAATTTGATCAAATTGCCTTAAAAATTGTTGTCATGCGTAATACGTAAGTTGTGTGTATAATATCGTTTTATATAATGTTCGGTAATGTGAACAACTGCGTGTGGAATATCGAACGGTACTTTTCTGCTGGTAGTCGTACTTTTTACTTATAGTTTATTAATGCATGAAATTGATCAAATGTTTAAAGAAAAATTCCGTGCCATTTCATTCAGTTGTAGAAGAACACAACTGTTGAATTGGAAAATTTATTAGTGATTACTGTCAAATGTGATACTAATAAACGGTATTACCTTGATAACTGAATATGATTTAATGTTATGTAATAAAATGTGCAGCTAAATTAACATATGCACGTTCATTATTTTTCTTTATGCCACGGTCTTTTGTTATAAACTAATAATTTATGTTCTGTATTTTAACTTTAGCCATTGCAAAATGTACAATCTTGAAGATGCTGAACATACGCAGTATTGTTTAACTCCAAGCGTCGCAGGTATGGTATTATAGTAAATTATTATATTTATTTTTTATAATATGACGTAAAATTCATTGATAAAATTAATTTGACCGGGAAACAAAATACACTTCTTGAGATAAGAGTACTTTTAATATAAAATATGAGATTACATTATTTCTTTAAAATCTTCAATGTAATTGTATTCGGAAACATGAACAGCATCAATGTTTTTCAACCAATTATAGAAATTTGTGTTAAAAATGGATTTTTTTCAAAATTAATTCACAGATTTACTATGTCCAAATTTGGAATGTTCACATGTGGAGTATGAGGAAAAGTGCGGTATTCAACATGTTCCTCCAGATCAAAGTGATAATTATGACTTTTTGAAATTGCACGGAACAGAACTTCCGGTTAGTATGTATTGTTACCGGATGATGGTGATGGTTTAAAATTTTGTATCTATATTATATAGGTAGAAGAAGAAATGTTTTAAATTTTATACGTGCGTGTTCAAAAAAATAAGTCAATACAAACTTACATAACTTATTTATCAATATACCGGATTATATAGAAGTAGTAAAAATTTAAATAAAAATAAAACTGTTCACTTAAATAATATCGTTACTTTACATATCCTGTTTCATTAATATTAAAGTATAGTAATCAATTCATTAATGTTCTGTGTATTTTTATGGTCATTTTTATATCTTTAATGCTTGTGTCGTGGAAGTTATTAGTCTTAATCATCGGTAGAGATTAATATTAAGATAGTTGATTAGCTAACATTTAGTATTTTATTTTGAAAAAACATCATAAATTGATTTAATTGTAGTTAATTTTAATTTATTCATTATTTTTAGATAATGACAATAATTTTTGCATTTTTAATTTATGCAATTACTAATACTTTCAGACCAAGGTTGAATTGTATGACTTTTAAAAATTAAAATTTATTTTTCGTCGATAGACACTATCGATCGTTAAATATTGGAAATAATTAATGATTTGATTTACATAATTACTTTGGATATAGTTGATCGGCAGTTTGTCTGGTTATTTTACATTTTTTTCTAATGGAGATTAATCTTTCTATTCGAATGAAATTATGTTGCCATCGTTGACTTTAATTCTTCATCTGTAGAAATATTTTGATATGTTGTCGCTTACCTGTTACATATGTCTATTCTGTAGAAATTTAATTTTTTTCTATCCTATCCTACGTTTTCCTAAGGTTTTCACTCTGTCGTACATTTGTTCATTAATCGTTCATATTTGCGAGCAGTGTACTTCGTATGTACGTTTTCATGAAGGGCTTTCTAATTTCAAAAACAAGAATACCTCTTTATGTTTTTGCTAGGTTAATCGTTTTATTATTTCTATTGTTCCCCTGTCCAGGTTTATTATTTTTCCAAAGTAAGTGTTGCTATTAATAACTTGCAGTCTATCTTTGTCATATTTCTTCAAAATGTTCCGTGGACATATTTTAATTATAATCACTGCATTGTGCTATTTTTATCGTCAATAGACAGAAAACCGTTTAAAATTGATGTCTGTCTGTCTGTCTGTCTATTCCGATTTAACTCACAAAGTATTAAAACAATTATGATGAAATTCGCACATCTTATAGCCTATATTATTAGATTCGTTCTAAGATTCGTGTCACATTGATATCACAAGTAGGACAGAAATTACAATAATTTAAAGTTTAAATGTAGGAGAAACGATAGTTTTAAAAGCGACGTTGCCGCGATTTCGCCGTTTTTTTATACAACGGTAACAGTCGCCGCTTTTTAAAAAAACACGATCGTTGATTCCGTGACGTCATTCCACGTAATATTACGGCTGCTTAAAACTAAGAAACCATAGTTTTCGG
Organism: Coronaproctus castanopsis; assembly: GCA_032883995.1. Classification (NCBI taxonomy): domain Eukaryota; kingdom Metazoa; phylum Arthropoda; class Insecta; order Hemiptera; family Monophlebidae; genus Coronaproctus; species Coronaproctus castanopsis. Next base: position 122,821,344 of record CM065052.1, on the reverse strand, counting down.
GTCGTCGACCTGCATTGAGCTATTCAATTTTTTGTCTATCTGTCTCTCCCGATTTAACTCAAAAAGAGAACATCGCATTGTTGGTTTGTTCTGGATTTTTTGTTTTCGCGTAGTAAAAGAAATAGAGAGCGATATTGTGTATTACATAGGCGAAGCCGTGGTTAACTTCTAGTATGTATGGATGTATGTATCTATGTATATATACTTTTCTTTATTTTAGGATTTAGAAATAAAAAAAGAAGTAGAAGATTTGGATGTTTGTGAAGAGAAGAAATTTGTGTAAGTTTTCATTTTTTTATTTAAATTTAATTTTGTTCTAATAATTTATGCATGATTTATATACGTTCGAAGCAAGTTTGCGTTTTACGCGGTATGATTATTAATATTGAATTTTTTATTTTTTTTTTATTTTTTTTTATTTTTTTTATTTTAACATCGTACCAGCACTTAGTGCTACTAACCACGTAGATCACGGATAAGAGAGGGGTTTAATCAAGTGCCTCCATTAAGGCACAAGACTGCGATGAGGAAGAAGGAATGTACAATATGGGAATGAGAATAATGATAATAGGAATAAACAGGTACAATAATAGGAGAAAAAGACATACGCTATCATCTGGAAGGAGAAGGGAGACTGAAATCAATTAGGTGATAGGAATAGCATCGCGACACCACTTTTTTCTCAAACGTCTTGGCGGATTATCTGGAAGACACGATGTGTGCATTCTGCGGATGATTGGATTACTGCTACCCTCGAACTTGTCGAATAATTTTTTATACTGCTGTACATGTATGTCACCGACATAAGGAATCCTAAGATCGTTATGTAAGGTCCGATTGGAGACGTAGACAGGAGCGGACGTGATGGTACGAAGTATCTTCGATTGCTGCTGTTGTATTCTTCGAAGATTGCTCTTGCAGGTACTTCCATACAGCTCTATTACGTAACGCCAAATAGGAGCGATCATTGAAAGATAGATGATCCGTTTAGTCGTTAAATTTAAAATTGACTTCCGACCTAATAATGGATACAGCAATTTTGCACGAGTAATGATTGTTCTTTTTGTCTGTGCCACGTGTAGCCTCCATGTAAGCCTCTTATCCATAATTAAGCCAAGATAGCGTACCGAGTTTGCTTGAGTAATTTCTTCATTATTGATTTTCAGTGCTGGACAGCTGACTTTTCTATTTGTAAATACAACGTGTTTGCACTTATTCGGGTTAAATAGCAGACGCCAGCTCTGTGCCCATAGAACTAACCGATCTAAATGGTTTTGAACTGCTGTATTTGCATACATGACGTCTGAGTTGGACGCAAGGATAGCTATATCATCGGCAAATGATGCTAAGATAGTCTGATTACTGGTTGGTATGTCTGCTGTATAGATTGTGTATAACAACGGTCCTAGTAAGCTACCTTGTGGAACAGACGATAGAATTTTATGCTCTTCAGAGAAACAATCATTGATTTTAACAACAAATGATCTATCGGATAAGTATGATTGAAGTAAAGCAAATAAATCGGAAGGGAGAATTTGTCTCAGCTTGTACAGTAGCCCGGGATGCCACACTTTGTCGAATGCCTGTGCAACATCCAAGAATACAGCTGAGCATACTTCTTTTTTTTCCATCGTTGAGGAGATTGCGTCAACCAGCCGATGGCACTGTTGCACTGTAGAGTGTTCAGTACGAAACCCGAACTGATGGTGTGGAATTATTCCACGACTATTTAAAATAGATTGAATACGATTTAAGATTAAATATTCTAGGATTTTTTGATATTAAATAAATTTTCGGTCGATACCGCGTCATTGTTTTGAAAAAAGACAACATTTCGAATATGTCACAATCCATTATCGAGGCAGAACATCAACTGACTAAACTATTGAAGAAACGTCTACACACCTTTGAGCCAACCAAAAGTTTATTTAATTTTAATAAATTTGATTTGATATCATGTGTTCATTTTACGGTAATTGTTGCTAGTCACTTTTAAATTTTCAAGCTACTGCTTTGGACTAGCTAGTTTGCTGTAGTTTCAATATGTCCTTGTTATAATTTAGTCGGAATCGTCCAAGTAATTAAAAATGTGTGAATTAGCTGATATGTGTTATAATTAATTCGATAATTATCATATTAATTTTATTAAAAGTATATTTGCTTTTTATTTTTGGTTAACATTAATTTAAAGCCAGGTACAACTTTTAAAAATTTACATTAAAGCACAAGAAAGTAAATATATTTAAAAATTCAATGTGATGTGTCTGTTTTGTTAACAATGTATGTCGTATTTTTTTTATTAATTATTATGCAACTACGATGCCAATAAGGGTATTGTCGTAATGTGCGCAATTCATTTTAAAATAGCGGATCGATTAAATTCCTCATTATGATAGCCAATTTCAAAAACTTGTTTTGAAGTTAATATTATTAATTTGTTATTAATACCTAGCATACTTTTTAAATTTCTTCTAAAAATGTTATATTTGGTACTAGCGTCAATTAAATAGAGCACTGAAACAGGGCATCGATGACTTATTTTCATATCATAAAACACACAACTATCATCGCTGATAATGTTAAATATTTTCTTTTAAAGATATAAATTACCGTAAATGAAAAGAGCATGACTAGAATAAAAGTTGAATTCAAATATAAAACATACCCTCCACTTGTATCAGGTGAAGGACGTGAGTTGTTCGCCAGCAGATTGATTGTTCTTCTGATTTAGCATAAATTATTAATCATTGTGTCAATATAGATTATTGAAATTATTGACATCAGTAAATTGATCATAAGAAACGTTAATTTCATAACATTGAGTTAGAAGATTAGTAATTAGAAATTTATTAATTCTGTCTGACTTATAAATCTTGAATTTGGATACTACCGCTGACTAAAATGAGCATATAAGATTTATAGCATATGAGGAAATTGGTCCTCGCCTGTATGTTCATTATAAGAAATTCCCATTGTTACTTATTTATTAAAAGATTATTTTATCATCATTTGGATGTATTTTTAATCAGTTGACGCGTAAATTTTTACTGTTGTATGCATAATGAATGATAATTTTATGAAATATTGTATTTGAACATGTAATATATTTTTTTTATTTATCTTAAAAAATAAATAATTTAATACCGATAAATATTTTAAAAATTTGAAAAAAAAATAAAAAGTTTATTAATTGTAATATAAAATTTAAGATACTTTTAAAAATAATTTTTTGTTTCAGTTTTCCACAAAAATGTTCTATGCCACAACAGAACTCGCTAAGTAGTCGAGGAATTCAGAATATAAGGAGTAAGTTGGATAATAGTGCAGTTTAGTATATTTCTGTGTTCACTCTTTTCATGTACCTAGTGTTTAAATTTTCTCTTCATTAAAGTAGATGCACAATGTTAGTGATAAAAACTGTAACCATCAATCAACAGCACAGATGTTCAACACACATCTGAACAAGGAATAATTCTTCTACACATTTTGGGCACCTTATAAGAGAATATTTATTATTAAAAAAAAAATGGCACTGTATTTAATATTATAACTAGGTCATACATCAAAATTTTGTTTTAACCTTCTTCGAAAATGTTCAAATTGCAAATAATTTCATAAAGGTACGTGTTTTCGAAATCCAATAAAAAGATTATTCTAATATTTCAGCAGCTTATTTGCATTTTAAGAATAGAGTATACTGACATAGAACTTGGATACATAATTACCTAGCTGGTGGAGAGGCAACTTTGGCTATATCGTCAACAAGATTTTAAAATTAATTTTTGTAAGCGTAATCACAGAATTTTTATACCGATGATCCTGTACGCTTAAACGATTAGTGAACTTTTCACCATCAATAATAAACTCATACACAAGCTATTCACCATAACCTCCAAGTTATTCGTTGCAACTGCTGATTCGCACTCCACAATAAATTTAACGAATCTAAAGAATCACTTAAAATGAACATATTCAAAAATCTCATCGAAGGCAATCAAAAATATTGTTGAAACAGATGTAAATCAAACCTAAAAAACGAAATAAAACTGCTCAAGTTTTCATTGTGACTCATAAACATCAAGGAAAAGTGGAAATCAACGATCTAGTAGCCCCATCTGATTCATAATTAGAAATAAAGTACTTTAAAAAGCCAACACTACCTCATTTCAACATAAACATCGCTATCACAACACAAATAACATCAACAATGTATCAGCAGATTGCAAAAATACGTTTCTACTACTTTTAGTGGGGATGTACACTGTCCTTTGATAAATTCATTAAGGTTCTTGAAAGTATCAGATAATCATTATATCTGTTCTAAGTAGCCAATATGTTGACCACGAATGTCTCCGAATTAGTTAACACGATATAGTTAATTAAATCAATTAAAATGACTCGAATACTACAAAAATGTAATAACACATACAAAGAAATTTCTGACAGATTAACTACGTACAATCTATCTGTTATATGCATACAAGAATCACCTTTTCAATCGCATCAGTTTGTGGAGACTTAATAGCCATTCAGAAATATGTTAGTTACATAGGAATAGATCTCAACATTAACCAAATTCAAACATTGCTAGTTTCAATTAACATAACTTCCATTTCAATATGAACCATAGAACAGAAGAGGTACCTACATGTTGATAAATCTATGTCATTCACATTCACCACTGACTTTAATTAATGTAATGGGGCTTTATGCGGTAATAAAACTGATAGTTGAGGAAATGATTAGCTAACATAATTTCTTTCCATTCGCAACAAAAAGCGAATCTATGCATTTCACAGTATTAGAACTCACAAAATATAAATCAAATAGAAGAAATCTCATTGTTAAAAATGCGTTAACTTTTGTTTCGCATTTTTAATGTTTTATTATATTTTTGTTTGTTATATGTATGTGTAAATTTTATAACGCAAAACAAATTTAATCATTTACTTAAATGACAAGCAAAAACCGTTCTTAATAAAAAAAAAATGTTTAAGTTTTTAAATGTTTAACGTAAACCTGCATATACATATCTATCAAGTTCACTTGTCGATATCCTTGTGCATTATTAAAAGTTTTTAACTTTGGTATTTTTTTCCCCGAATAATCGGTCTATTTATTTTACCTTTCAGTATTATCTTAGCTTATTGATTTCTCTATCTGTGTAAGTTTAAATTATGTATTTTACATTGCGCGTGGTACGCCTTAAGTATATAAGTGTCAAGCTCTGAATCTATTAGAAAATGGCCAACAGTGGAATATATGCATTAACGAGGCGTGCAACACTGCACATCCAAACCAAATTCGCGCATTATTCGCAATTATATTGACCACTTGCTTTCCTTCATCTCCCACAGAGTTATGGGAAAGATATCGATCGCATATGGCTGAGGATATTTTGCATAGAGTACTCCTTGAAAATGCCAATATGACCTTAGAACTTACAGAAGGCATTTACAACGAAGCATTGATAAATATTGAAGACAAGTGCTTAGCTATTGCAAATAAAGTTGTTATTCAATTAGGAATGCCAGCACCAACCCGAACTGCGACTGCTGCATTTGATGTAGATTTACGCCGTGAACAGAGTTACAACATTGATGATCTTCAGGCATATGTCCAATCGAACATTCCCAAATTAACGCGTGAACAGAAAGGCATTTATGATCGCATAATGCAAATGATAAATAACGGAGTTGGAGGGATTTTCTTCTTGGATGCGCCAGGAGGATCTGGGAAAACATTCCTCATTAGATTGATTCTAGCAACGGTTCGATCAAAAAATGACATAGCCTTAGCTCTTGATTCATCTGGAATAGCTGCGACATTGTTATCAGGTGGAAGAACTGCGCATTCAGCTCTAAAGTTGCCATTAAACATGCAAATCATCGAGACTCCTACGTGCAATTTTCCAAAGCATCCGGTATGGGAAAAGTATTACAAAAATGTAAACTAATTGTTTGGGATGAATGCAGGATGGCACATAAAAAATCGCTTGAAGCTCTTGATCGATAGTTACGAGATTTGCGTAGAAACGTTTAACCATTCGGGAATGCATTGATATTGCTCGCAGGAGATTTTAGGCAAACATTGCCTGTAATTTCTCGATCGACACCAGCAGACGAAATAAATGCTTGCCTGAAATATTCAACACTATGGCGGCACGTACGTACATTGCAGTTGACTACGAATATGCGTGTCCAGTTGCAGAATGATCCATCAGTTGAGATATTCTTACGACAGTTACTGGAAATTGGAAACGGATAGCTGCCAGTCAATGAAACGTCTGGACGAATATCATTTCCCGATCATTTTTGTAATTTAGTAACATCGAAAGAAGAACTGATCGAAAAAGTATTTCCTGACATTCAAATAAATCATAGAAATCACGATTGGCTCAGTGAGAGAGCTATCCTTGCCGCAAAGAATAAGTAGTCTATAAACTTAATAATGTTATTCAATCCAGTATTCAAAGTGATGAAATTACTTATAAGTCCATAGACACCGTTGTGGAAGCAGATGAAGTAGTTATTTATCCAACAGAATTTTTAAACTCAGTTGATCTGCCAGGAATACCACCACACATACTTAAATTGAAAATAGGTGTGCCAATTATCCTCTTGCGGAATATTAATCAGCCAAAACTCTGCAACGGCACGCGACTTGCAGTTATGAAATTGATGAATAACGTATTGGAAGCAACGATTTTAACTGGGCCTTTCAAAGGTGAAGATATCCTCATTCCTCGAATACCCATGATCCCGACCGGTACACCATTTCAATTTAAAATATTGCAATTCCCAATTCGATTGGCATTTGCAATCAGAATCAATAAAGCTCAAGGTCAGTCTTTAGAATTGTGTGGTTTAGATTTAGATACAGATTGCTTTTCACGTGGATAACTGTATGTTGCGTGTTCCCGAGTCGGCAAACCAGATAGTCTTTATATCTACGCAGACAGTGGAAAAACAAAAAATATTGTATATCCACAAGTATTGCAAAATTAAACTTATATGACATGTATTCTTTGTTTTATTTCTTATTTCAAAACAAAAAATATTGTATATCCACAAGTATTGCAAATTAAACTTATATGACATGTATTCTTTGTTTTATTTCTCATTTCGCAACCATTCAATCACAATGTGCCACAGCGAAGCGTGGCAGGTTACAGCTAGTATGTACATATATGTGTGTATATACATAGTATTCATTTAAGAATTTACAACCTATACAATATATTTTTGTAGCTTAGATTTAAGTTTATATACTATCATGTATTACTTGTAATTAGAAACCGTCTTTATTTTCTAGCCGCAGGTTTTTATTTGCTTTTTTTCCTGCAGCATTTAACGTTTTGTTTTGCTTTTTTATTTATATTCTTACTGTGTTATTGTGGTAATCCCCGGTACGCAATGTTTGTAACCCATGTTATATTTTCTTGCATGTTTATTACTTAGGCAAATATACTTTGTTGTTGTTGTTGTAATATCAATTTTGCTAAATTGTTCCGTCGCACGACATGGCTAAAGAATCGTAATCGAGTATCCGGATTAACTTATAGTATTGACACGTTTGTCCTCTTCACTATCCACGGCACTCTCAGCATTCGCCGCCAGTAAAACATTTCTAGAGCATCGATTCTTCGAACGTCTGGTCTCTTTAAAAATCTGTTTTCATTAGGTCCATTTTGGTAGTCATCGTTATGCCATGGCTTTTCCAGATCCTTCTGAATTGAGTTAGTGCAATCTTCGCTGTTATTATATGTGAATGACATAGATTTATCAACATGTCTGTTTTATGGTACATATTGAAATGGAAGTTATGAAACTACCAATGATGTGGTTTCCTATGTGACTAACATCTTTCTGCATGGCTATTAAGTCTCCACAAACTGATGCGATTTAAAATGTGATTTTCATCTGTTGAACCTCAATTTTTTATGATAAATGACTCCAAGTAAACAAATGTATCAGTTCGTGGATTATCTGTTTTGCTTTTACCATCGATGATCGTAACTTTAGTAGAGAATAGCTTCAAAATCATCACCAAATCATCACAAAGTTTACTAGTGCCTGATAAATGAGTAGCGATTAATTCTAGTTTGTCAGCTAGTTTATAAACGGGCTGACTATTAAAAGGATTGGTTATTGGGGGAAGCGGTGGTACATTCTGCTTTGACAATCGGTTTCATGCTTTCCAAAGAATATTGTTTTTAGGCGATCAGGTAGATAAATACGAATTCCAGGTATTATTTTTCCAAAAATTCAATAAGCGCCAAGAAATTCGTGCTAGGATTAAATATTTAGACCTGACGTTAACGTACGCAGGGGTGAATCTTAATCTAGCAGTTTGGCGCTTATAATAGTTTTTAATAGAGATAATTTCAACAATAATAGGATATTCTGAGAATATGATTTTTTTTTAATAGTTAATTTTGAAGAATCTAGTGTAATTTTGGTTAGGTTAGCAACAGTAAAGTATATTCGATTTTATTCGTAAATATTAGCGATTTTTGCTTCTGTATGACCAATTTATAAATATTAATTACAAGAATGTTTTCCAAATGCACGCGATCGTTTTACAATTTGTTTTCTGATACGAACCTGTGACGACCTATAAATAATATACAGTAAAATCCACGTTTCGACTGTATTCGTGTTTTTTCGATTTTAATTTATTTGTTTATTATTATAATTTTTAGACGATAAAAACGAGTTTCACATGTGCGATTTCGTCGATAATAATATCACCGTAAAAGAAGAAAACTCGATACAGGGCGATTTTCGTTCGTCCGATAAAAAAACGGACATACCGGGCCGGAGAAGTAAACGAACTAGTAAACGTTGTCGTTTTAATAGAAAAACATGTAAATCCGGCGCAACCTTTTCGTGTAACGCGTGCGGTTCGAAATTTTCTCAAATAAGTCATTTAAATCGGCATTTACTTAAACACACCGTCGTAATGTATAAATGCGAACGATGCAACCACGGGAGATTCGCTAACGAGGATAGATTACGTAGACACGCGAATTTTTGCACAGGTAACAAATCCTACGCGTGCGATTATTGTCAAGCGAAATTCCCTCGTAAAGTTTATTTGTTTAATCATATCATCGTTCATATTAGACAATTATACGGGGTTGATATGAAAAAGAAATATAGTCGACTTAAAACTCGTCGATGCGATCGGTGTAAAAAAGTGTTTTACGATAGACAAACTTTGTTGAAGCATGCGAAAATTCACCTCGGTATTAAACCTTATCGGTGCGATCACTGCGGACAGGCGTTTTTACGTAAAGACACGTTAGTTAAACACTTTAGTATTCACACGGGAGAACGACCGTTCAAATGTGATCAGTGCGGTAGGAGCTTTTCTCGGAAGTATACTTTGAAGTTGCATGAGAAACGACATGATTCAGACGAAAACTTGTATTTTTGTAATAATTGTAATGTCGGATTTAAGTGTAAAATAAAGTTGATCGCTCATACTGGATGCCATCCGAAAAATAACGAGTCATTCCGATGCGATTATTGTAACATTACTTTTGCAACAAAATACAGTTTATCTCATCATGCAAATGTTCATCATAAGCAATCGGTGTCATAGACTGAATTTCCCCGATAGAAATAGGCGACTGAATTTCGTTTATTTGAATAAGAGAAGTTAACTATCCTTTCGTCTATTTGAATAAATGAAGTTAACTGTTCTTTCGTTTATTTGAATAAAAGAAGTTAACTGTTCATTCGTTTATTTGAATAAAAGAAGTTAACTGTTCTTTCGTTTATTTGAATAAAAGAAGTTAACTGTTCTTTGGTTTATTTGAATAAAAGAAGTTAACTGTTCTTTCGTTTATTTGAATAAAAGAAGTTAACTATTGTCGATAAGCAAATAAAAAGTCTGAGAAGTTAATTATTCTTTCGTTTATTTGAATAAAAGAAGTTAATTTTTTCTTTCGTTTATTTGAATAAAAGAAGTTAATTTTTTCTTTCGTTTATTTGAATAAAAGAAGTTAATTATTCTTTCGTTTATTTGAATAAAAGAAGTTAACTATTGTCGATAAGCGAATAAAAAGTACGATGTGTTTTGTTTTAATTTTTTTGTTATTACTATTTTGGGTTTCTACGTATCAGCGAGTTACCAAAAAAAGAAATAAAAGTCTCAAAAGTAATTCCAATTATAATTTTTGGACGAGAAATGGAAAAAAAAGGAGAGGTATTTTAAAATCGTTATATATGAGGAGATAAATTATATTATTACATATAGTTTGCAGCAAAATTTTCTAGATTATATTACAGTGTATTTGGAAAAGTATGGTAGCCAAGACGGAAGGAACTTTATTTATACAATAACGCATGTAATATATGTGCACTATATCGTTAATGTTAAGTATCTGATACTTAAACATTTATATCTTCAAAACTAATGCTGCATTATTGCAAATAATAGTAAAATCTAATATAAACAGTATACCGGAGAAAACAAATCAAAAAGCTGCAAGAAGGGTAGAAAAGGTTTCTTTACATGCACGTGCATATCACACGCATAGATACGTATAAGTGTATAAATAACAAAATAATCAAAATAGATGCTAAATAAATGGCGTAGATTTAATTCTACGATGTTAATAACTAGAACAATGCGTGGTGAATGTAGTCGCCTATAACATTAACTCATTCTGATACATTTTGTATGCATCGTAAATGTTTTTATATATAAAATGCGCAATTCTGAATGTGCATCAGTAAGTTTTTCATACCTGCAACGGTGATTTTGGATTTGTAATTTTTTAAGTGTGCTGTTGGAAACTGATCACCAATCATGATCGGCATTGATAGTCTAAATCGAATAACAGATGTATATATATATTTTATTAACCGTCCATAGATACGATCGCCGAATAAAAATAGAGCGTGTTTTGCGCACCTGTGACGATTTAATATAACTATGCAACGGTAATTTTGGATAGGTTGTAATTTTTTGAGCGTTGCAAACTGTCCATCAAACAGGACAGGCATTAATCCAGGTCGAAGATGTATATAGTAGTTACTTATTAATTACTGATAGATATTATCGCCTATTACAAATTGATGAGAGCGTACGGATAATTTTGTGTATATTACAAATTAAAATTACTAATATTAATTTTAAACGAGAATCTGGAACAATTCCTAAATAGCGAACTTGTATTTTCTTACCATTAATGGTAACTTAGGCCATGGTTACCATCTACGTAAATTAAGCAAATAACTCGCGTTCGAGTAACACCGTCACTAGTGTACGCAAATTCAGTGGGAAAAACTAGTTTTAACTCGTGTGAATGAATTGAACTTCGCCCTGGTCTGTAATCGCTTATACTTGCACGAGTAAAATGCGCGTAATCATAACCGCTGCTATTACTTTCAATGTAACTAAAACATTAGCTATTTGTGTATACGGTAACCACCACCTTAAGTTTGGCGTTGCCTAATAAAAAGAATCATTGTTGTCGTGCACGGTCCGAACATCGTGATGTTATGATTCATTTTAATTATTTCGTGTAGTTGATCGCCATCTATTACTGTCCTGAGCGCATCTGATCATTTGCTGTAGTGAATTGGCGTTATGACATTGTCCACATGTCGCGTTAATTGTTTTCCTCTTCACTGGCGACCTTCAACCATGCCTAATATCAATTTTTCTAAATTGTTCCGTAGCACGACATGGCTAAAGAATCGTAATCTAGTATCCGGATTAACTTATAGTATTGGCACGTTTGTCCTCTTCACTATCCACGGCACTCTCAGCATTCGCCGCCAGTAAAACATTTCTAGAGCATCGATTCTTCGAACGTCTGTCTCTTTCAAAATCTGTTTTCATTAGGTCCATTTTGGTAGTCATCGTTATGCCATGGCTTTTCCAGATCCTTCTGAATTGAGTTAGTGCAATCATCGCTGTTATTATATGTGAATGACAGATTTATCAACATGTCTGTTTTATGGTACATATTGAAATGGAAGTTATGAAACTACCAATGATGTGGTTTCCTATGTGACTAACATCTTTCTGCATGGCTATTAAGTCTCCACAAACTGATGCGATTTAAAATGTGATTTTCACCTCTTGAACCTGAATATTTTATGATAAATGACTCCAAGTAAACAAATTTATCAGCAATTCGTGGATTATCTGTTTTGCTTTTACCATCGATGATCGTAACTTTAGTAGAGAATATCTTCCGTTTTTATCTGTGTTAATTTTTAACCTCTAACGTTTATAAAACTTAAACATAGTGTTGGCAGGTTTTTGTATATGGTAGCTAAAATATTCGAAGAAAATACTTTCGTCGTCTACGATAAAATTTTAATCACATGGGTAAGGGCAAAATTGCGATGAGGGAAGATAATATTATTTCCGCAACTCAATGTGCATAGTAACGAGAATTAATATGAAAAATGGGTACATTCGTTATACTACTAGTTCATATAGTTTTTAATCCCAATGAAGGAACGCTATAATTATAAATTACGATTTATAATACCCAGTTGTATAAATAAGTCTTGATACTTTTTATGTGATGTTTCGGTGATAGGTAGATCTAGGATAGAACGCGTAATATAGGAGAGCTATGATGCGATATATAGACTAAACAAGGAAGTCCGAATTTACGTATCCTTAATACCGAAATAAAGCTCAGTTTACTTCCGTATTAAGACTAGGTAATTTTGACTTCTTTGCCAGATATGTATCAGAAGGTAAATTATTAATATTACTGAGACACGCATCCGAAATTTTAACTTCAGTTAATCTTCAATCAATTTTTCTTACCATGTTTCATCGTTCGGTTGGTCTTTTCTTTTAAATATAATATTTTTTTACCGTGTGTGAATATTGTCCACATACTGTACACCGCCGTTTTCTATAACCACAAGTACGCACACTAATAGTCTTTTTGTGCGTCAAAATTAATTGTTGAATATGCTGGCATGTCGAAGTAAACTGGTTCCTGATCGGCATTTCCTATTTACCCTATTAAAAAGTTATTTTCTCGTAATTGAATAATGTATCTTTGGAAGTCTGTTAATTTTTCCTCATAGGTATCCGATAACCGCTGACAGATATACGTTTCCTTGTTGACAGTTCGTGCCTATTCATAAAACAATTTACTCATTCTCGAATTGCTTTAAAATTAAGGTATTTAAAGTTGTTTGTTAGTTGCGCGGATTTTAATTGTGTCATTTCTATCGAAACGGCAAATTCTTTGCTCGTGTTTATCAGTGAATGCAAGAATGAAGCCCTCTACTGTCGTAAATTTTGGAATTCCGTCGCGAAATACTCCTCAACTTTTGTTACCATTCATGGGCTTCTCTTTTTTCTTTCTCCAATCTCTCATACGTAATTCCGGAATATCTGCCGCACGATTATCGACTTCCTCAGTTAAGCGAAAAACTTTTATTTGTTATGCAAACCCTTTAATGAATTTTTGACAGACAAATAAACTACGTAATGCACTTTTGTTCGCCTAAATCAAAGTGAATACTGAATTACATGAGACGACTTGTATTCATAAAGAATGTTGATATAAAATTTTATAGGTATTTATTACAACGGAAGTGATTCAGCGTTAACCTTGTCATTTGCCTGTATCCGTTACATCTAGAGTGCGGATTTCTCGGTATTTGCCGAATCATTTCGCTACACGCTGCAGAAGATTTGACCGCAAACAAATTCGAATTGGAGTTCACTGATTCTGCAAACTAAATTTTATTTCGCCGAAAAGTACCGAAAACAAAATAAAGGCCGAAATTGGAATAAATGCCGAAATTTTTACGTATTTAAAAAAATTCATCCATGAAATTAATTTTTTATTATTTTCAATTTCGCGTAGAAATAGAAAAGTTTGTAGGGTCGCTCTATGACATAGTAACCGATTTGACACTCAAGTCATATACGTCCGGCTTAGAAGTCGCAATTTTGGAAAGCGAGGATTGTCTTTGAACAAATAAAATATTGCGGAAGGTGTATTTAAGAGCATTGACCACATTCCTGCCAGAGGTAAATTCTTCAAGATGAGAAGAATGCTGTGGTAGCTAAAATACCGGGTAAATTGACTTAAAAAATGAGCAATTTTTTATTTGAAGGGAAAAGAGAAATAAGGACACTTATCCTACTGAAATTGATGCATATAAATACGCGCCAATTGTTTTGTCAGATGTGGTAAGAAGTTTTTCTCACCTGAAAAATATTCTACGTGATAAACGTCGCCAATTTGCGAATTGAATTTTGAAAAATATTTAATTATTATAACGCCAAATTATTTAAGTAAAAGGTATTGTATGTGTATAGTTAATAAATCCGTAATTTCGTATACTGTAACGTTTTACTATTTTTACTTTGGTTCTCAATACATATAATTTATGATATAAACAAATTTTTATAGAAAATATAAGTATTTTTTTATGAAGCCGAAAATTATTTTTTAAACGCCGGAAAAAAAATTGTTTGTGTTAAAAAATTCGCGATCTAGTTGTCACAAAAGTACCTACTTATTATAATGCACTCGTATGATTTGTTTACATTACCGGTACTATCGTATATTAAACACTAGATATCGGATATTGGGTCCTAATTTGAAAATCTACGCATATCACACGCAACCTTACATTTTCAATGCTGCATTTTAAGAAAAAAATTACTCGTCTTACGCAAGTAAATACGATCTATGTATCTTGTAGATGTGATGCATAGTGAAATTAATTTGCTGTTTATATGAAAAGTACGTCTGTATGTTTTATTGTTGATGCGTACTGAAAACGAAATAAAATATTGTTTTTCCTGCTAACTTGTAACTATCCTGATGTGGCTGTCTAATAACGAAGAGTTTAATGTTTTCGCATGTGTGGAAGTTACATCCTGTGTACTTCTTATTCCCTCCATATAATGACGAGTTTACTAGTATAATTTATTTGAATAAGGTCCGCCTGGTTTTATCCTTTTCAGCCTTCCTGTCACTGGACCACGCTCTAATTCTGAAATTAATTCATTTTCATGACCCGATGGACGTAATGCATGATTCGTAACCAGTTTACAGATCGTCTCCCGAATTCTAGAAGTAAACCAACTCGTTCTACAGTTTTTTTTACGTCATCGCGTGAGTTTTTACTTGTTAATTTTATTATGTATTACGCGATTAGTAAAACCACGCGAATCAGGTTACTTTTTGGAAATTCTAAACAGTAAATATACAAAAGACGAATAGTTGTAAAGATTTGTAACGTGCAAATATTTAATAATGCGTCTTGATACTTTTTACGCGATATTTCGGTAATAGGTATATCTAGTATCACCCGATGTAAATCCGGCAAGGATTTAATACCAAAGTGACCTGAAATCCGAGCTTAGTCATTACCGACAGCGTATAATTTTTTATTTATATATTTTATCTACTCTGGTCATTTTCATCCACGATACAGTATGAAGTTAAAGTCTCAGATTTATGAAAAAACAGTGAAAAGGTAAATATTATTACATAGTAACGTACTTAAATATATTAAGATGGTTTTAAAAAATTTAGTAGCTCCTGTGCCATGTTTCTTTGTCTTATAGAAGTTCGTTTATACTGTCTGGCAATTGAGGCATTCTTTCTTTGATTTTCGAATTTTCGTCATTCAGTGATTATGTGTCCTACCGTTAGTGCAGGGAGCTGTCAGTAAGAGCACAATGCCTGCATTACACATAATGTCGGTTATAAAGTACGCATCAGAGACATGGACACTGGGCACAGAAAACGCATTCGATATGTAAACATTAGGGCGAATGTGGATCATGGATGGCGATAATAACGAATAAAGTGGAATCAATAAGATGATGCTGATAGATGATATACCGAGCAATGAAAGGATCTAACCGTTTGATGATGATGAATATACGTTTGAATAAAAATAAATAAATTCTGTGCTCAGGACGCAGGGAAAGTTGTTTCCCCAAAATTCGCTACAGAGTTTTTTTTTATCAAGTTTATATTTTTTTATTATTTTATAAATAAAATTTATATTTTGGTAATTTATGACTCAATGAATATAATATATGTTTTGAATCTACGTCGCATATACATCCTTTATGCAGCAAAGATTTGAACGAAATAACGGATAGCCGTGCGCATGCGCAAGGCGTAAGAAAATTAACGTGCGGTAACTCGTGTACGTTATGTACTGCAGGAGTAAACGGAAAGCCGAGTATGTGTACGCAAAGGAAGCACCCTATACTTCTATATGTAATTACGCGCAAAAAAATTTTGTAAATTCTGTACATGTTTGTGTACATATGTATGTATGTAAACTGAATATATGCGTATGTGAGTATATCATGCGGGAAAGAGTGGAAGAGCCCGACTACACTGTGAAAATAGGCCTGCCTGTGTGCCTATGTGTATAAGACTTTGGTCGCTCGTTTTATGGGTTAACTCCCCATATACAATGTGCCAATAGAAGTTTCACTTAAAAAATAAAATTGTAAAACGTGTCGGTGATTTGTATTTTTTGTTTAATCTATAATAAAATAATCCGGATGAAATGCTGACACAACGTTTAATTTGCAAATAATAATTAAACAATTTCGCTCAAGGCGTTCTAATCTAATTTAGTGAGAAACGGAGATACCGATTCGATACTTTCACAATCCGGTATCATTTTGCCTTTGAATTTAATGCAAGCATCACCGCATAATTGTCCGTCAAAATAGTCGCCTAACGTTTTTTTGCATTGCGCGCAATTACGAATACATACACCGATGGCCGCTTGATTAGCGTCTGATATCGTTATCGTCAATAGGGCGTACAGTAAACCGAGCGCGATTTTTATAGGCGACATGTCGATTATCGATAAATATATCGTTGTCTTCAGTTTTATACCTGTATGAAATTTAATATTTAATAACGATAGTTAAGAAATAATATATTATAACCTTTTCAGTCGTAACGTTCTTTATACTGTACATTAACGTACATATAATATATATATTCATAATAATAAGGGACGTTTGGTTGTAGAATATATTTGTATAATAACGCGTTAAAAACTATCTAGTCATCATTTACAAAGCGAGATTATACGCAAAGTATTATATTTTCACTTATTATACCGAATCCATAGGGTGGTATCAGCGAATCATTTGATGAAATATGGCATGAAGGGCTCTTCTAAAAGTTGAAACGCTTGTTACCGGTAGACTACTTTTTAGTTCTAAAATCCTACTTAAGCAGTCGACAGTTTCAAGTGAAAGTTCAAAGTTCTACCGAATTTATCCTAGGGTTCGTAAGGGAAGCGTCCTATGACCTCTATTATATAATATTTATACATCAAACATCCATAAACAAGAAGTTGAATTAGTTATGTTTCCCGATCATATCTTCGGATATCGATGCTAACAAAGCTACTAATAAAGTTCAAGAAAAGGTTAACAAAACTTACGTATGGGCTAAAACATGGAGCATGGAATTAAATCCTGAGAAATCAGCGCATGTTTTACGAATAAACAAATACAATCACCGACTTTGTTGTTACAAGTTGAGCAAATACCTAAAACAGATACAGTTAAGTATCTGGGACTTAGACAAACAGCTGAGTTGGAGAATTCATATAGGAAAAAAAAAAAGAAGAAAAGAGGTCGATCTAAAACACGGAAAGATGTACTGACTCCTACTATGTAGGTCTGAGCTATCCTTACAGAACAGGATGCTCCTTTACCGTGGTAAGACCTATATATGCCGCTCAATTTTGGGGATATTCCAAGAAATTAACAACACGCTTACAAAGATTCCAGAATAAAACGTTGCGTTTAATTATAGGATGCCGTGGTATGTTAGTAACGACGCAATTCATAAAGATCTCAAAATAGACACGGATCAGGAGACGATCGGCAAACTGGTTACGAATCATCGGTGTCACGTAATTATGACATTCACCGTGATCTTCAGATGATGCTTCAAAGAGTTTGCTAATGTGGTAGCAATTATCGATACTCGCCTAAGTATTAGACGTCCTGAGCATATTAAATCGCAAGATTTAGTCTTGTAAATGGTAATTATATTTTTCGGAACTTTAACCATTCGGTTAATTGTTTCGCACACGTTTGTACTACCTAAGTATTTTCGAGGCAATATATACCGTGTATGCAATCTGTATATGAAGATATTACATAGGAATGCATACAGAACTAATATGTATCGATTGCGCTAATATTCTGAATTAAATATCGTTTATCGGTGAAAAAATGGAAACTTTGCAGGCACTTTCTAGACGACATAGTTATTTTGTCATCTGATAAGAAAGATTTGTGTTTCAAAATGTATGTAGGATAAAATTAAAAGTAACTTTATTCCGAGACCGATAAAGAAATATCAAACATCAACCGCTGATACGTATAATAGAAGATCGTTATTAACAGATATAACTACTCGAGTAAAAGTCTGGAAATTTGTTCTATGTATGCCAGAAATAAAAGAATAGTTCATGGGTAACCAACATAGCGGTCTATCGTTGGGCACGCTTCAAGCTGAAAAGAATAGAAAAAATATTTAAACTAATACGTCATTTTCCAAAATTAAAATACCACCGAATTGCCGATTAAACTCCGCGAATAGTACTGAGCAGATTACACGCTGGTTGCGGTAGAATAAAAGTAAATTATGTCAAATATATTGGCACGCAATTATGGAGCGCTACTTGTAATTACGATACACATTTAAACTGATCGAACGTATGTAATTTTTATCGTTATATGAAAATAACGTCCCGGAATTAATAAGACTACATCGTGACAAATTTCCGGTTTATTTATTTTTAACCGAATTTTCTCGCCATTATTAATTGCGGCTGATCCATGAATATCGCGGAATGATATTAAAATTTTTTCCAACATCTTCTCGTTTAATTATATTTTATCGTACCAGTATTCAGCCAGAATTCTAGCCTCGTCGTTTGTTTCGGAGAATATCGTGCTCTATAGTATGTGCAATATTTATATGTATCTTCTTATAGGACAGAATATATAACCGCTTGCAAAAGGCTGCAATTAAAATATCTAAATATTACAACAGATGGAACTTAAAATTGAATGAAGAAAAATCAGAAGCAATTCTATTTCCTAGAAGACGACCACTACCTCTAACTGGAATAATAATAAATTCTAAAAGAATTCCTTGGGTCAAACAAGTTCGGTATCTAGGAGTTTTATCTTAGATAGCAGACTGACTTTCAATAACCATATTATATTCGCTATAAAACTACGCACACACCTTTTCCACTATTTAACAGGACATCGGGTCTGAGTTACGTAAATAATTAATTTTGTACGACTGTTATACGCCCTAGATTAACCTATGCTTGCCTTATATGGTCTTCAGTGTCTGATAGTACATATAGGAAATTACAAGTAGTTCAAAATTATTGCTGCAGAATTTTGTTGAATGGTGCGCGATATACTAGAATTTCTAATCTACACGATCATTTAAACATCCCTTGCATATATATTCATTTATTAATAAAACATCGAAAACATTTTATGAAAACTGTAAAATTCATCGATAAATAAATTAATTCGGATAATAGGGAATTACAATATACGGAACACCTACGCATTATACGTTATAGTAAGTATAAGCATCGTAGATTAAAACGCAGATTCTTGTAATTATCAACCTATTGTTAGTTTAAAGTTTTAAATTACTTCTAAACAGATTGTTTTTCGTTTTATTAATTTATCGATTTATCAATTTTTGTTTCATCAGTATGCCCGTTTTTTCTGTAGGTTTTTTCATATTTTCCCGCATTACTTTAAATAATTTCAAAAGTATAATTTTTGTAATTATACATATTTGGAGTTGCTAAGGTTTACGTATAGGTACTTAACATTATGAAAGAAAATTGTTTTTAGTTTACGTGTAAAAAATATAATAAAAATTTTTCATTTATTCATTTCTAAAGTTCACCGGCATTGACTGACAATTAGAGCTTACTTCATTATCTCTGATGCCGTTCGAGCACAGCCTATCCATATTCATATTGACTACTTCTCTTTATATCTTGGCCTATTTCTTCCGATGGTCTCACAAATAATTTGATATACTTCAGAGCCAACTATAACTACTGTCTCGTTAATTAACGACGGTTTTAAGCGATGTAAAAATGATCTCAAAATTTTCCAAGAAGAATAACTGCGACCTGCCGGCAAGAGACTCGCCGAAGAAAATTAATTCGAGCTAATTATATTCGTATTGAAGTTAATAACGAAAGACAATTTTTTCATTTTTTTTTTTTTGAAAGGGGAATTTTCTTTTTTCGAATATAATTTATCGGACGATACCGAATTAAATGCGCTTATTCCTAGTTGTATATTTTTGGAATTTAATTTAAAATGATCAATTCGTGATAAATAACAGAAAATACATTTAAATAAGAAACATTTAAAAATTTCTAAAAATTAAATATATACTTACTTGTCGGTTCTAGCGAAGATGTGGAATAGTTGTTGAAAAAGTCGACGACAAATATTCCCCGAACATTTCAGTCGACTTCGTATATATATTGGAAAATATAATTTTTCGTTAGTCGAATATTTCGAACGCCCGCAGTGATTTTCACTTTAGGTCGATTTAACCGAGTCAAAATCTAATTTGAAAACTTTTTAAAAATAAAGTTGAAGAAAAATTAGTCACGCCGGGAATATTTTCAGTTTTATTACTTCGTTTCGTCTCTGTTGTAAAAATATTGCGGAAATGGGGGGTTACATTCTCGCAGTAGTTTTAACAAATTGAAATGGTTTTCGTTTCATCAATTAGTCCTATTCATACGGATTCCTAGCGTCCGAACTTAATTCCATTGTATAACTTACATTTACGGATCTAGTTTAATGACGGGAATATTCTGGAGAACGTGTAGTGATTATGTGTCGGTTAGATGCGATAAAATTTAACGAACTGTTTACTATAACGATAAAAGTGCTTCGAAGAGCTTAAAATTGCGTATAATGCTTAAACTAATACGTTGCAGAAAATAGTATAAAGAGAAGAAAAAAGTAAATCACATTGATTTTTATACAGAGAAGGTTATATATATATATATATATATATATATATATATATATATATATATAATATATGCGTTGCTTTCTAAAAACCGAAGCAATAATATAGGCACTATAGAAGAGATAAAAATTAGTAGCACGTACATTCGATTGATTAAGGCGACAGCTACGTTTGTCATCGGAAATTAATAAGAAAACATTCGTTAAAGAAAAAAATAAAAACAAGACAAGGAGATACGCTGTCTCCAAAATTATTCATTTCAAGACAGTGACGGAAGGATTAGGGGGAAATGCAGGTATACAGGTCGCAAATAAAAAAAAACCTTGAAAAAAAAGTTAGAGAAGTAGACAGAATGACGAAATAAGTCAATTTTTAAATAATGACTTCTTTTAAAAAGTAGCAATTAAGAAATTATAATGAAAACGCTTAAAAGATATCTTCGTTTTTAACCATCATCCGAAACGTTACTTATGATTTGGTATTATATTATAAATGTATTTGTTGTTAATAAATATATTGTAATTCGATTTGACATGTGTATACATTACGACTACTATATTAGCCTATATAAATCCACCGCTCATGCACGTGTGTGTGTGTATCTATACAAAAACAGAGTACGTACATAAAATCCACTAATCTCACTCCCTTTCTCTTCATCGTTCGTCTTTTATTTCAATGTAAGCTTTCCCATATCCACCGACCATCGAGGAAGTGAGTTCCGAATAAAAACGGTCAATCGCTTTAACTATGAAGATGTACACGCGTGTTGAATGAAAATTGTTTCCTCGTAATTTCGGGGACAGAAGTAGCAATCAGCGACTCTTTTGATCGGCATGTTAGGATTATTTTTCTTATTGCTGCGCAATCGCCGATTAAAAGTCGGTCATCATAGCTATCCTAGATAGCTCTTGAAGTCGCGTTATTCGTATACCACCTCCTAATGTGACCTCCCATTTATGTATGGTAGTAATTTCTAGGTATTATGCAAGATGGAAGGGATGTTACTTTTCAGGGATGCATCTGTTGATAGTATTTCAATTTTTTTTTATAATTAGTATTTCAATTTTTTTTTATAATTAGTATTTCAATTTTTTATAATAATTCAAATAATAGATAATTTTATAAACGTTTGTACGGCATTTTTGGTGCTTGTAATTATATTGTTTAACGAAGCAGGAAATATGTTATAAAAGTAATAACATTGATCTATTCACCTTGACGATAAAATCTTGACAATCGCCGATTGTATATAAAAACTGACAGATGTAATATTTCCTCCTATCTAATAATGTATCCGCGTACGTAATATTACGTACACGCAGTGAAAGGTATTAAACGCGTAACAGATATCATATCGTCGTGTAAGTTGTTTAGTACGTAACGAATAAAAATGTGGGCGTATCGTGGTAATTTTACAACTGGTAACTTAAACAGTAGCCGGGCATCTACTGAAAAGTGATGACCATATATATGTACATATATATATATATATATATATATATATATATATATATATATATATATAATAATATGGTTCAAATAATCAGTTAACTTTTAAGACATGTATTTTAAAAACCTTGTTTGTTCTCCTCCTATGGTTTGAAAAATAAAATTTATAGAAACTTCGAGTATGTATTTATTTAAAATACAATGTAGTAGACAATTTCCTTTAACCTAAATGTTAAAAGAATAGATGAGAATCTATGAGATATTTAATAAATAATTTTTATTCCGGAATAATTGCTGGATGGCTACCTGCCTAGTTGTAAACAAAAAGCGAAAATCATTTAAAACTATTTTAATTAGCTAATATATTATATATATATATATATATATATATATATATATATATATATATATATATATATATATATTGTATCCTCTGGATCAGAGGTCTAACCGGATCCAGGCTGATGCGCGATAGACAATAAAATGGCTTGCATATATGCAAGTTTAAATAAGCAGTCGCGGACTAAGAGCGGCTACTGGTAGTAAGTCTCAGGTAGATGATTGCAGTGATTACATGGAAAAAGCCCGTAAAGTCTTACAATTATCATACCATCAGCCGGTCATGGTCGCTGTTAAGACTATTTCACCTGCTCAGTGCAAACCGCTGCTTTGCTGTTCCAGTCGTTACTCAAAGGCTAAGAGAGATAATCCTATCAGAAGAAGGAACTGTCACGTTTGAGTTTTTATCCTAGGCCTACGAAAATAAACATCATCAGTAAATCCGCTAGATACAAATAGGAAATCGTCAGTGACTTTTATTTTTTCAAGAAAACTATCACGGTCGCGATAAACTTCGAACAAAATTTTTTGCATGACCCAACTGACATCGACACCTGGGTTATAGTGCGACCTTGACTGTAAAATATGCGCCCGTTCCGGCAATATTCAGTCTCGTAGTTTTAAACATGTTAGCGAATATAAAAATGGTGTGCACACTTTAAAAACACGGAATATAAAAGTTTTAAAACAGACCGGAAAATTAATTAAATCGGTGAAGGACGCGACGAGCTAAAAATAAATATAACAGGTTTAAGCGAATTTTGCTGGCAGCTACATGATAACTTTTCCGTTTTTTTTATTTTTTATTTTTTTTTTTTTTTGTAATAAGATTTACACTGGACAATGAAAATATGGAAGACGTTTTAATAAGGAAATAGTGGACCACGCTTTCGAAGCTAAAACGGACAGAATAATTTATTTAAAACTACCGACTAAATCGATGCATCTAACACAAATATATATGCGCCAAATGCACCGGCATACGATAATGAAATTAACTACAAAACGCATTACATATAGGGTTAGCAGACACACCAATGCCGGATTTGTAAGACGTGAGCGATTGACGATATATTTCGTCGATAATTTTCTAATAGATTTCCGTATCTTTTGCCTGGTTAATATTTTTTCTCTTTCTTTTGAATAAGTGATCTTTCTCGTCCAATTATGTAAGAATTTATTATTATATAAATCGAAATTGCGCTAAAACTATAATAATAATAATAATAATTGAAAAAATGATTTTCCTTTACGACTTATTAAACGTATAGCTAAAACCATCCGGAGATCGATTTAAATTTAATTTTCCCGGAGGGAAAAATCGATGTTGCGAAACCGGTTCCGTTGTAGGATTAAACGAATTTCCGGAGTATGACGGTGCGAGCGGTGATTGATATTGAAATTGAACCGGTCGAGTATCCGGATTAACGAATTGAGACGGTTGCGAATTATACTGTATACTGTTCGATACGTCGTTTTTCCATTGACCGTCATCTTCGTAATCTTGTCCGGTACTGTACGTACTAACTTGTTCAGGTCCGGAATAATATGAATTTGCAGTCGGAACTGCCGGAGCCGGAACTACCGGTGGTGCGATCGGTGCAACCGGAAGATGATCACCGCTAGCTCTGAAACCGTCTTTACCGGCTGTGTAAGTTACCGTTCTACGTTGACCGGTCGGATCTACGTAACTATAGCTACCGCGACGATTACCGGCTCCGTCCGATTCTTCTTTAAATTCTACTCCGTCTTCTTGTTTATAAGCCGAACCGAATTGTCCTCCGGCCGATAAATAACGCGAATCGCTTAAAATTGCCGCATCTTTGGATGATCTTTGATATTGACCGCTCGATATTTGAACGACGGTAATGAATAAAACTAAACGGAATATCGTCTGAAGAAAAGAGAAAATAATAATATAATAATAAATAATAATAATAATTTTCGATAATAAATTAAAATAATTTATTGTAGTACTTTTAAAACGATTTTTTTTATTTAAATCTCATCGACGAAATGACCACGTGATATGTATTCGAACGAAAGTACGCTTAAGCCGATAAATTACGTCATATCGTGTACACGTAATTTAATAAGTTTTTTTTTTTTTTTGTCTTCTTTTATAATTAGATTCCTCGCTGTTTTCTGTACGGTTACACATTTTCAAATTTTAAAAAACGTTAATACGTAAAAATTTGTTTTATCGCCGATTGTTATGCTGTTTGACCACATTCACTAGCAGATATTTAAACTACTGTTTTTACATATAAGCATATAATAATCTTTTACATTTTATATTTTTATATGTTTGTAAAAATTTAAAAATTATTTCTATATTTTACTCGATAATGGCTTAATAGCTGAAAAGCTTTGTGTTTGGTCATAATGAAAATATCTTTTTAACGATTTTAGCAAAATCTATAGAAGGAGGTAATAATTCACCAGCAGCTTGCTCTTACCAAATTGATGATATATTACACTCAATCTGACTAAGCAATGACTGCACTTCTCTAGATGCAGAGCTGTATGGAATTATCTACTGTATTCGATCAGCTGTAATTCCACATCGAAAACCACTGGTTCTAACAGATTCACTTTCCTCCCTTCAAATTAATATGCCGTCAAGACAACAGGAATAAAATAATATTAGGTCACTACACGGTAGTGATAAAGTTGCTCGGTCTATAGCACTTTCACAAATACCAGAATACTCACCACCTCCAACAATATTAGCACACGTACTCATGAAGAACAGTAAACAGGAATGGGCTACTGATTGGATCCTACAAACAACCTTCCCGAGGAGCATAAAATCAACCATAGAACTTTGGTGACCTCCAGATGGCACAAGCAGAAAGAATACGGTACTTTAAACCGTCTACGTATGGGTCATACAGCGATTTCACATAATTATCTATATAACAAAAGCTCTCCACCAACTAAACTGCCTCCTATGCGGACATTTAATAGATTCAACAGTCATGCACTTAATCTCCAATTGTCAAACACTTACACCACATATAATAGGGCCCGATACACAAAATCCTCCAAAATAACCCTCTATCCATAGTTAGAATCCCGATTTTTGCCAGGGAACGCGGACTCCTAGCGTACATATTAAATTAGACACATGTATCGTAAGTCCAACGACTTCTCACCCTTGGCGAGTTGAGGCTGCCATAAATGTTTAACCAGGCTATACCCCAATAACAAACCGCTGCCTTGCGATAAGCGCTTGGTTACACAGGAAGTAAACCCCGGCAGAAAATCATGGAGAAGGCAATTGAAAACTACTCCATTATTATTTCTGAGGAATCATTGATTTCAATTTGTCTATGTGATTCAACGAACAGATTACATTTCACAGATACTCGACGGCGTCATCGTATGAAGAACTGAAACGGATCGCACAGAATCGACATAGATGGAAATCAATGACAAACCAATCTTAGGATTGAGCACAATATGATGATGATATCTATATATTAGATATAGATAAATAGATAAATACACGTGTGTTTAACATGTATGCGATTGAATTACATACATGCGTATATATATATATATATAAATATTATATGTAAAACGAGAAAGTGAATATAATTATGAACATATATATTATATATATTATTCTTGTGCACTTGTATGTGTATGGTTTCAAATTAAAATTATGAATGCATATATGCATATACATATACAAGTCAAACTTATATATTTGATTTGGAACTGAATCTGTAAATGTGTACACTGGTATGTATTTAGTTTAAATGAGCAGTAATAATCAAAACTATAAATATATAAATGAATATATATATATATATATATATATATATATATATATATACTTATTGTATATATACATATATGTTATATATATATATATGCTTTTATATAGATACATTTTTACTTATTTCTATGTTTATGTAATCATAATGTTGGTTTACTACATACATTTATTATACATAATACATCAAAATGTTTATGTATATATATATGTATGTGTGTGTGTGTATGTGTGTTCGTATAAATCAAATATAATATATACTGTATCTGGGCGACTAAGGTTTTGCTCTTTTTTATTTTTGTATAAAATCGTGTTTTTCCGGGAAACATATTTTGGTAAGAATAACATACTATTTTTTAATGGTGTAAAATTTCGTTTTATAAATTTCGGAAATTATAATAATAAATGTAAGGTTTGCAAATAGACCACGCTTAATGTTCTTAATTTTAGAATTTTTCGATCGGATTTTTTCCTTAAAATAATTCTTTCGAATAATAAAAATATTTTGGAAATATTAGATACTTTAAATCGAAACGGTACCCGTGATATAAAATTTTAATTATATTTACTAACTCATATTGCGGTAAAAAGCAAATTTTTAAGCTTATAACATTTGAAATTTTAATGTAATTGAGCTGAAATTTTTATTCGCACATTTAGTCAAGTATCAAGAAAAAGACGACGGGAAAATATTGAAATAATTACTTAATAATTTAAAGGTTTATACAAAATTTCATTAAAATCGCCGTTTCTGAGATGGTCGGCTGTATATATGAATTGTCGAAATTATTCCTTATACAGTTGAACACGCAGAAAATTTTTACGCGTATATATATATATAAAAATTTGTTGCGGTCGTATTGTAATTCTCGTGCATGCGCGCACGGCTATTTGTTATTTCGTTCAAATCGATCGCTCGTTTTACAGGTTAACTCTCCATATACAACGGACCAATAGAAGTTTCATTTCAAAAATATCAAACAAAAACTGCCCTTTAATCACTAGTAGTAGTCGGGGTAATTCTCAAGAATCCGAAAGCTACATGCTACATCTAAATCGAATAAAACGGAGCTTTAGAGCTGTTATTAATATATGCGTCTTTATGGATAATTCCCATATTTGTGCATTTAGTACACCTAAATTAACCTTGTATAAGAAATTATAATCACATGTATGTATACTTATGATGTTTAGGAGATGAAACTGGCGTACAGCCTGCGTAAATGTGAGTGTAAAAACGGTTACTATATTATAATATACTATAAAGTATTGTAAAGGGGAGCAGTACATTGATTAAAAAAAAAAAAACAAGAAATCAGTAAGCTGTTAAATATAACGAAATCGGCTAAATAACCCAATTATTGTAAGTGACATCGCGGGATTTGAATAACGAATCTTCGGAAGGATGGCTCGTATCCTAATATACGCTTTGACACACACACACAGTCACACACACACACAGTCACACACACACACACACATAGGTTAACTCTCCATATACAACGGACCAATAGAAGTTTCATTTCAAAAATATCAAACAAAAACTGCCCTTTAATCACTAGTAGTAGTCGGGGTAATTCTCAAGAATCCGAAAGCTACATGCTACATCTAAATCGAATAAAACGGAGTTTTAGAGCTGTTATTAATATATGCGTCTTTATGGATAATTCCCATATTTGTGCATTTAGTACACCTAAATTAACCTTGTATAAGAAATTATAATCACATGTATGTATACTTATGATGTTTAGGAGATGAAACTGGCGTACAGCCTGCGTAAATGTGAGTGTAAAAACGGTTACTATATTATAATATACTATAAAGTATTGAAAAGGGGAGCAGTACACTGATTAATAATAAAAAACAAGAAATCAGTAAGCTATTAAATATAACGAAATCGGCTAAATAACCCAATTATTGTAAGTGACATCTCGGGATTTGAATAACGAATCTTCGGAAGGATGGCTCGTATCCTAATATACGCTTTGACACACACACACAGTCACACACACAGTCACACACACACACACACATGTATGTACGTGTATAACATATATATGTATATTGATAATTATATATATATGCATATATGCATATATATATATATATATATATATATATATATATATATATATATATATAAGGTTTAGATTTTTTATACTTGATTACAAAAAACAGTTAAAATCACTAAACTTTATTTATTAAGCAAAGCTTTTCGACAACTACGCCATTATCAAGCTATATATAAATAAAATTAAATATATAAAAACATAAAATATTAATTTAAATCTAAATTCACAATTTTTACATAATAAATGAATTATAAATACTTTATATATTTAATTTTATTTATATATAGCTTGCTAATGGCGTAGTTGTCGAAAAGCTTTGCTTAATAAATAAAGTTTAGTGATTTTACCTGTTTTTTGTAATCAAGTATATATATACGTGTTAAAAATTTTATATATACATATATTGATATTGAGATATATATATATGTGTTAAAAATTTTATATATACATAAATTGATATTGGATATATATATACTTATATTGATATATGGTATTTTTAATCTAATGATTACGAGCGGTTTGTTAGTCACATAGGGAGGACGTTAGTTTATGTGCTGGATAATGTATGATTGAAAAGTTTAGCGTTTAAATATATAATTTTTAATGATTAATTTTATTTTTATTTTGTTTATATATAAATAAATAAATAAATATACGGAAAGTAAGCAACTACTTACCTACATTCACACACACACATACATATATATGTATATGTATGTATGTATGTATGTATTTAATTTTGTTTATATATAAATAAATAAATAAATATCAAATCAAATCAAACTTTATTTTTACTTCCTTATATATAATAATTAATTATAAACGAACGAAATAAAACACAATCACTAAAAGTTTTTAATCGCGAAACTTTTCGACAGTTACGTCATTTTCAAGCGCGAACTAAATTTATTACATTTATTTCGTTCGTTTATAATTAATTAATAAAATCACTACTCTCCAATATATTCAACTTTTTATATATAATAGTGCGGAAAGTAAGCAACTACTTACCTACATTAACACACACACATATATATATGTATTAATTTATGATTTTGATTTATAACTTACTGACGAATTCTTGTTACATTTATTTATTTATTATTATTATTTTTTTGTCGAATAAGAAAAGTTACTTGAAAACTTACGTTCATTATGACGTAGTGTGCGACATTTACTAATTATTAAGAGTAACATCCGATTTAATGGAGGTGGTATTTGAAAAATGTACGCAAGCCAAACAAAAAACCCTAATAATACTCGCTAATCTCCGATCGGTCTCTCGGTTTTATTTAATACTTAACTTTTCGATA
Source organism: Coronaproctus castanopsis (assembly GCA_032883995.1). Classification (NCBI taxonomy): domain Eukaryota; kingdom Metazoa; phylum Arthropoda; class Insecta; order Hemiptera; family Monophlebidae; genus Coronaproctus; species Coronaproctus castanopsis. The sequence continues at coordinate 122,791,323 of CM065052.1, read as the reverse complement.
GTTCTCTGAATTTTTTTTTATTATTATTATTATTATTATTATCATCATCATTCGAACGTATTCTATCACTTACCGGCAGTGATCGGGACATCATGTTTGCAGGCGGCCTTTTAAATCGATTTTCTTAAACGGAAATTTTTGATTACACGCGCGATGATATTTCCACCGTTTACAGCTCGTCCGTTATAATTAGCTTCGTTAGATATTTCGAACGAGATTTTATATTGGCACTTTAACCTCGACCACGGTTATTGAGCGAAAGATAGATATTTCTAGTGTTCTTTCTCTTTATATCAAGGTAAACGGTCGTGATAATGATGATAATGGTAACAACGATGTATACGTGGATATTTTTGCGTAATCTCGTTATTATCGAATTAATTCTGTCGATATTCGTGAAAGAAATTCGATTTACAACGTTAAATGCCGTAGGCGTAGAGGAAGTGTAGGTAAATTGTCTTTAGAACGTCGTTAAGAAAGATCTACATATTTTTCGGAACGTGAAAATAAAGGTATGCAAGGTCAAAAAAATTTATAATATCGACTTGCTTTTAACGGTCGGTAAATTTTAAACTGAAGAAAATTGATTCGTATATTATATATATATATATATATATATATATATATATATATATATATATATATTAAGCTTAATATAAGTAATAAGTATCCTTTATAAACATTTATAACTTTTACTGGACTTCGGCAGGTTGTTTACGTATCGAGCATATCTATTAAATACACTAAAGTTATTCTATCGAAAAATTATATATTAGTATTGTGAAATATAAGCAAAAACTAATGAATTTAAATGAAAACTGGAAAATTTTATTTTAAAAATTTTACAATAGCCAGATTTAAAAACAAAAATTTTACAATTTTACAGTCGGATTGTTTTATGTAATACTATTAGTTTTTTTGTGAAGTGTAATCTTAAATTAGTATTTTTCATTTTACATTTCTATTTTTTAAATATTCACCTGATAATGGCCTAACAGCCGAAAAGCTTTGCGATTTTTCATAAATAAAAAACTTTTAGTGATTTTAACTTCTTTTTTGTGGTTTGTTTTAAAAATTTTACAATAGCCTGTAATTTAATTTAAATTTAAACAAATAAAAAAAAAGTTTGCAACAGTCAGTAATTTATTTTACAAAAACCCGAAGAAAATTATACAATAGCCAACTTACTTTCTTTTCATATCTCCTTCTATCGTATTATTTTACCCGTTAATAGCAATATGACTAATGTGTCCCCCTCGTGGTATATTTCCTTCAACTCTTAATTTTTTATTTATCTATTTTGTTTTTTTAAATCTTCCGTGCTATGTACTGCTACAAAGATTAGAGGCACGGAGTCTATAGGTGTGAAGATAATTTAGTGCGAACGAGGAAAATTATAAGAGTATTATCATTTTTAGGTAAAAGGATTTCATAAAGTGTGTTAGGAAACTGTGAGCGAATAGAATTATACAAAGAACAGTGGAGTAAGACATGAGCTATAGCGATTTGAACATTACAGGTTGAAAAAGTAGGAGAATCGATTTTAGATAGGATATAAGAATGAGTCAAACGAATGTGATCTGTGCGGACACGGTAGAGCGTCACTTCATCATATCTTGTGTGATGAACACGTTGAATAGTCCAGATGCCACTATGTTGAGGTAAACCGGAAAATCTGACTGTTGCTTGTTCCTTAAATTTATGGAATATGCAGCGACGCATATCGGAACAAGTTGCTGTGAGCAATTCTGCAGGAGACATGAATGCGATTTCTTTCGCAGCTCTGCTTCTTCATTTCTTCCATATCCCCTATGTCCAGGAAGCCAACGTACATGGGTCTGCAGACTTTGCTTGCTGATTGTAGAATTAATTTTTACAGCCAATGGATGCATGCATCGGGATTTTTTATTCAGCTATTTGATCGAATACAGCGAATCTCTGACAATGACTATTTCCTGCTCATTTTTAAAAGATGCAATTAATATAGCCCGCAGAATCGCAAATATTTCACATGATAGGACACTATAGTACGGTGGAAGTGGGTAATGGACTATGTCATTATTATACACGACAGCACAGCCACAGCGATCTTAATTGTTTGATACATGTGTATAGTATATTGAAAAGGTGCTACATTGAGAAAGGAATTTATTGATTTTCTGTTGAGATATGTTTTGGTTCTAGGAGCAGTATGCTGCAAGATATCAGTATTAGGAATGCTAAGATTTGTCTCCCAAGGAGCTAACACGAATGGACCGATATGTGTAATTGTTGTCAGATCAGAAAGCTGAATAGCAAGTAGCGCTGTTTTTACTTTGTATGAAAGATTTGTATTCATATACGGTAATCTTGAATCTTTCATGATGTCAGCTATTTGTAGTGGTAGTTGCTTAAAACTAAGTAAGTGTATGTAAAATTTTAAGATGATGGCGATGTAGATCTAGGAGTAATTCATTTGCTTCATAGTGCAGTTGGATAATTGGCGTTGTAGGGAAAGCTCCGAGAGCGAGACTGCCTTGTGATGTACTAAATTCAAAGAACGTAACCGTGTTGGTTTAGCGAATGAATAAGCTGGAAATCCGTAATCACATTTGGAACGTATCAAGGTTCTGTAAATTTTTAATAATGAGTCTTTATCTACACCATAAGAAGTATGCGATAGTTTGCGTAGTAAATTTAATCTGCGTGAGAAATATAAGTATAAGATGTTTTATATGCATTTTCCAAGTCAATTTGTTATTAAAATGTAACCCAAGAGTAATATTATCTGTACATGGAATAATTAATATTAAGTTGATGATTACAGGTATGATATCTGCAAAAGTGAACTGATTTTGTTTTGGAATCTGAAAACTGTAAACCGTGATCTGAACATATAATTGAATTGTTAGTGGTATTTTGAACTGTATCTTTGCATGATATGAATATTACTAAATCATTTGCAAAGAGTGCTACACGAATTGGAGATTTAATCTCGTTAGCAATTGAGTTAATGACCATATTAAATAATGTTGGTCCGAGCACAGAACCTTGAGGGACTCCACTTACAAGACTTAGGTTGTTAGATATTATATTATCAATTTTTACCGCAAGATTTCGATGATCCAAGAAATTGTTAATGAATACAGTTATACGTCCTCGAATGTTCCAGTTGTGTAGTTGTTCCATTATCGCATGTTTCAAGACAGTATAGATCGAAAAATATTGCCAGAAGATGTTTGCGTTTTGCGAAAGCATTTAGAACTGAGTTCTGCAAGTAGACTAACTGATTATTAGTTGAACGGTTAGGCACAAAACCACATTTAATTTTGTAGAGTAGTGAATGTGAGTAAAGTATCCATTGTAGTCTATTATTAATTATCTTCTCCATAACTTTATACAAGACCGATGTCAAGGAAATTTGTCTATAACTGTCCATTAAAAATGGATTTTTACCTTGTTTTAGTAATGGTATAACTACAACAGTGCGCCATGAGGATGGAAAGGAACCTGTTATCGACATATCGTTAAACAGTTTTAACATTATAAGTGTAACTTGTTCTGGAGCTTTTTTCAATATATTAATGCGAAAACGATCAAGTCTTACAGCTGTTGAGCGTGTTTTACTTATTGCATCATGCAGTTCATTGATTGTAATTTCCTGATTGTAGTGCTCTTGTTTCTGTCTTCAATATTTGAATCGATGTGTTTATCGTGTACATATTTATTAGAAGCTGAAGAAAAGTGTAGCGCAACTAACTCCGATATTTTCTTGATATTAGAGAGTAATTCATTATTTTTAGTGATAATTGTTGATGGAAGTTGATGTGTTTTATTGACCTCAAGAGATCTAATCTTATTCCACATGTCTGTGACGTTTTAGCAGTAATTGTAGAAGTAAAGTCACGCCAGGATTTCCGTTTAGCTTGTTTAAATGTAAAGGCAGCTTTAGCTCTCATTTTTCTGAAGGTAATACAATTTTCATTGCTAGGATTTCTCTTTATGTTTTTTGAGAACTTTTCTTTTACTTCTCAATGCCAATGTGCAATCGTGGTTCCACCATGGAACTAATTTATGTTGATGATACTTAACTAAGGAATATGGTGTGCAGGTATATGTTGCCTTAACTAAGTTTGTTGCAAAATGTTTGATATTGACTTCACTATAACTGCAACGTTTATTAAAGAGTGACTTACATGATTGATTATATTTGTCCCAATCAGTGCACTTATACTTGATACCTCTGTAGTAGTGGTGCTGTGGATTTTGATTAATTCCATTAATGAGAATAGGGAGATGATCACTTCCCGCCAAATCATGGTTGTAGAATGCTTGTAATGTACCTGCAATCGCTGTAGATGACATGACTAGATCCAATGTTGACCATTTGCGATATGAGAAATTGAAATACAGCGGGTACGCAATGAACAGTCTGTTTTATTTATAATATAGCCGTGAGTCGTTGCAATGTGATCAACATGAATATGATAAGACACAATTGCCTGCTCCCACCTGGCACATCAACAGTTGGACGGATAGCTGAGTTGGCTATATACACGTCACGATGTTGATCCACGCTAATCTACGAAACCACCAAACTGATTTCAATTGTAGATACTTATTTTTTGGCGCAACTTTTAAGATAGGATAGTTTTTATTACGATTAGCAACGGACAATTTTTTTTTTTATCGTGACTTAATGATTTTTGTAGAGAAATTTAAATTCTATAAGTTCTCAATAGATGGGGCTGTGTTTTAATTTCGAATATTTTTTTTGATACTCTAATTTGCTTTACAGGAATACGATATAAACAACGTGCGTGTTTAGTTTTTTGTGTTATTTAATTTTCATTGTGTTGTGTATTATTTATATGTTTTAATACAAAACTATTGTAATACGCTAATGCGTATATATTAAATTATGTGTATTAATTTAAAATTAAAATCATCGATGAATTTCATTGTCAAATATTCGATTTTTGGTAAAACACGCTGCTGGATGTCTGCATGTATTAATGAAAAAACCGTAGTTTGTCTAATGTTCATATTTTGATTTAGCTTAAAGATTAAATTCGTACGTAACAAATTAATGAAATAATTTCTGACTAAATTCCAGATCCATCAACTTATCAAGAATTATTTGATATTGTTAACAGTCACATAATTTACGGTCTCTGCGATGCTTTGACATCACCATGTATGGAGGATGGAAAATGTAAAATGAGATTCCCAAAGCAAAGTATGAATGATATACTATTACGGATATTGACGGTTATCATTGTATCGGCGCAGAAACGCTGAGAATGGTAGCCACACATTGCAATGCGAATGTTAAATGCTACAGATAAAGTTGAAATTGATAATCAGTTGGTGGTACCATACTCATCACTGCTTTCGAAAACAAACGAGACTCGTATAAATATCGAATTTTGTATTTCTGTGAAATTTATAAAGTACACATTTGAAAATACGTCAATAAAGGCGGTGATTTAGCAATATTTTAAATACAAAATATAAGTCAAAATGACGAAATAACATGGCACCCGGTGAGTCGATAAATTAGTAGCAGCATTAAATTTAAGTTCGTCATTATAAATGAAAACAAAAATATTGCAATTAAGAACTTTCACATTATTTCTTATACACTTAACTATTATATAAAATTGAAAAATTTGTACCGGTTTCTGGTTTCTTGCAAATCTCAAATTTTTAATTTTATTAATTAGGAATAATTTAATTATTTTAAATAATTTTTTTTTATTAATTTAAGGTAAGCCACAACGAGGCGTAGCCTCATCTAGTGTATTAGTGTATATATATATGTGTGTGTGTGTGTGCGCGCGCGTATATATGTGTAATAAGTCAACCTCAGGAATAGCGTATATAATTCGCTATAATAATTAATAAATTGAATTCTTGTATATATATATATATATATCTTAATATATATAAATTACGTCTCACATTGTTTGTCGGCGATAGACTCTTAAACTACCGTTTTCAAATACGATTGATATGTTTCGAGTTACGAATTTTTCAAAATTGCCGACTTGCCACCTTTGGCAGGGCGTAGCGTGGGTAGTAAAAATTTTTAAACGATTCTAACGGTTATATGTGTTTTCAATATAATATCTATCGTATAAAGTGAAAAAACTGCGAAAAAAATTCAAATTGAACCCGAAAATTACAAAAGGGTTTTCGATTTTTTCAAAATTTCGATTTTTTCATAATAATTCGCGAACAATTCGAAATTGGTAAAAATTATTTGAAAAAAAGTTACGCGGGATTAAAATAAGCGTCTAACTATGGTAGTTGCGTATTTTTAGATGAATACTCGCCGAGAAAATTGGGGTTAAAAGGTTATGGGGTTTTGGGTCCTTTTTGAGGCTCCCATGATAGGTAGGTGGTTCGGTTTGTGCTCAAAAGAAAGTAGACGTGAAGATCGATCATTTACGTTATTAGGTAAATGTTACCAAAATTAACCGGTAACGAGAAATCGCCAGTTAAAAATTTCATTTTCGGTTTATAAAAATTTTTCGGCCGATTTTTGGTCGGCCGATTTTACAATACATTTAGTATGGGCAATGTTAATTATATACCTATATATCGTTATATACGCAATGCTTTTAGCATAGGCAATGTTAGTTATATATCCATATATCGTTATATACATGTATATATATACAATAAGCACTATGCATTATTCATTATATATATATATATATATATATATATATATATATATATATATATATATATTTCACTGGTAGGGATAACTTCATCAAAAATGGTCGGATTTTGGCAAACCATTTTTTGTTTTATTCGTAATCATCAATATATACATTATATATATATATATCCGTACGCTATTATTATGTGGTAGCCCCAAAAAATTTGATCGACCTTTTTTATTATATCTTTATATATATAACTCTTCTGTGCGTGTGTATGTTATCAAACTCCTTCTAAATGGCTGGACTGATTTTAATGAAATTTTTTGTTTGTCTGCAGGTGGATTCGAGAATGGTTTAGATTTACAATTCGGTCTAATTTAAATTGTTTATTCCTACGAATTTTTAGAAATTGCCGACTTGCTAGCCTTGGCAGGGCATAGCGCACGACGTAAATATTTTTAAACGATTCCGCCTCTTGATATAGCAGTTTATATATAAGATCTATCGTATTAAGCTAAAAAACCGCGAAAACAAAATTCAAACAACCCAACAATTTTATAAATGGGAGGGGACACCTTGCGATTTTTTCAGCAATTAATCGCGAACGATAAATCGGGGAAAATAGTTTAAACGAAAGTTATGTAGCGTTGATGTAAGCGTCTAACGATAGTATAATCGTATTTTTACACCAAATACCCACCGAGAAAATTTGGGTTAAATGGTTTAGAGGTTTTGGGTCATTTTTAAGGCCACTATGATAGATAGTAGGTTCGAATTAACGTTAGACGAAAGTAGACGTGGAGATCTATCATTTACAGAAATAACATAAATTTTACCTAAATTAACCGGCAACGAGTTTAAATTTGATTTTCGATTTTTAAACATTTTTGACCGATTTTTGATAGGCCGATTCTACAATGCTTTTAGCAAGGGTGTGAGGCGTTAGGTGTAATATATATATGTATGTATGTATATAAAATACGATTTAGACCTCCCTTACACGTCGAACTTCGTATCGCCCAAGAATCAATAAATATATTAACTTATTAGCTGAATTAAATATACTTTTTTATTAAGTTTAATAAATCAAAAAAAATTAAAATGTATCGCCATATCGTTTAAGTTACTTTACATTTGTTTTTTAAGTTTTTTGTGTAATTCCTAATTCTCCGTCAGTATTTTTTATTTAATTCGGCTAATAATTTAATACATTTCTTGATTCTGGGGCGATACAAAGTTTGCCGGGTCAGCTAGTATATATATATATATATATATATATATATATATATATATATATATATATATATATATATATATATATATATATAATGAACATATTATAAAAAAAGTCGCAATGACAATAGTAAAATCGAAGAAATACTTTATGCACTCAGAAAATTTGTAAGAATTGGCTATGAAATAAAGAAAAATGAGATTAACTATTATATAAAATTGAAAATCAAATTTTTAATATTATCAATTAGGAATAATTAATTTAATTACTTTAAATAATTCTTTTTTATTAATTTAAGCTGCAATAAGTAAACCATAACGAAGCGCTGCCTCACCTAGCTCGAGACTTTCTTACATCGGCAAATAACAACTTAAATTCCTAACCGTTTTTTTTTTCTTTTTGTTTGTTTGTCTCTACATACTTGTAATGTGGTCCTTATCTGTTACATTGCTTCGTATTAATAACTAAAAATCTACCGAATTCCGCAAGTTTCGACTCGGCACAATGATTCTGATTTCTTTCGGGTCTCTCCATTTTAAGCGTGCTACCGTAGACCAAAAAATATTTAATTATCGAATTTGAAAAATAATACGTATTTATTTTTAACGAACCGATATAAAGAAATAACGACGATTGTAGATTCGGAATATTAAAATACATTAAAACCCAATTTATGTCACGTGCCACGTCATAGATAAAATGTATAATAATGAAGACGAATAAATATAATTGTTAAACGACGCTGTTAAACATGTACGTATAACCGTTAGGTAAACGATTAAGATCGATTTTAGCCGGTGGAAATTTAAATAAATTATTATTATTATTATCATTATTCCAAGGCGTTCCTTCTAATTCTTGCTGAAGCTGTTGTTGTAATAAAATCGGATCGGCCGAAGGAGGCGTTAATTGTTGAACTAATTGTCTAGCCGATATAACCGGTTGCGTTGTAACTGGTGATTCCGTTTCGACGGTTATGATCGAATTATCGGTAGAAACCGGATCAGCCATCAGCGGTACATCGTCGCCGGTTACTTTAAATCCGTGAATACCGGCCGTGTAAGAAAGAGTCCGTTTTTTACCATTCGGATCTACGTACGTGTAAGAACCTTTCCGATTTCCGGATTCGTTCGATTCTTCTTCGAAAGCTGTTCCGTCCGTTTGCAAATAGGTCGTTCCGAATTTACCGTCGTTAAATAAATACCTGGTTTCCTTCAAGATAGCCGCTTCGTGCGAATTTAGCTGCTGCGAACTCGGTAAACAGCGAACCGTGTATATAAGAAACGCCGACCAGATTATCTGCCGAACGAGAAATTCACCCGATTATTAATGAATTAATATGACGGTGGTCCCCGAAATTGACATTAATAATTAACCTTCGTATATACATTTAATCGTTTTTCACATGTACAAATATAGTAGACGGTTTAGTCTACTACTAGTTCTTCGGTCACCGATTTACAATCAGATAATTCAGAAGAAATAGTACTTTCACCAGTTTGATCTGCGTATTACTAAAATACCCATGACGCCATTAATTCGAAGATTCGAATGGAATGATCTATTTCGTGCTTAAAAATTTATTTCAATAAAACCGATTTGTTGTATAATTTTTCAACGTTTCTAGTTTATCAGAATTTGAGTTAAAATTCTAACGATGAGTAGTTTAAGTCCACCGGAAATATTAAACGTTATATAACAAATAAAATTCAGTTTTAGCGAAAAAAATGTTAAAGTATGGGAAACAAGCACGAAAGTTATAAAAAATCTACTTTGTAATTAGCGTTTCGTCAGGCTCAAGGTTACTCAGAACGCTATTGAAAGATCGATGCTTGGGCTTAAGAGAAAGGACCATTTTAAAATAAGAACACTTAAGCATCTGTAAAAAAATGATATTAATGTAATAAGCTACGCCGAAAGGAGAAAGTGGGAATGGGCCGGTCATGTGACTAGGTTAAATGATGTTCGATGGACCTACAGGACCATCTTCCGGTATCTCTCGAATCACAAGAGAAGAATTGGTCATCAAAGGGGTAGGTGGAAGGACGACTATAATTTATTTCCTCAATCAAAAACATTTCGAAAAAGTAGCTATAGATAGAAAGGAATGGGAGCGGTTAAAGAAAACCTTTGCTCTTTATGGGCCGAGGAAATTTAGTTTATAAGTTATATATTTAATAATTTATTTATATTTATAATTCCTCAATAAAGGTATTTTGATTTTTGTTTTGATACAAAGACAGAAGGTATTTTAAAATTTAAAATAATAATAATAATAATAGGAATAATAATTTTTTTTGTCGTATCCGGTCGGTTATTACAGTTCTCTCTTCGTCCAGTATTTCGGAAAACTTAATGTTTCTTCATCAATATGTCCATATAGTTTGTCACAATCAAACTTCCCCAATTATGCTAGAGTTAAACATGTGTTCATTATTCTGAATTTCGCCACATTCACACTGATCATATTGGGTGATGGTCCACCTATGTAGGTTGAATTTTGTACGCGCCGTTTCGCTTCGAATGCGATTTAAAGTTTTCCACAAGTTGTAATTCAAATCTCTGCCTGCTAGAAGTTTTTTAAGATTTTTGATCCAGTCTATATTCCTTGGTTCCTCGGTTATCCTCATAAAGCTACATCTAGATTTTAGTCGTCTATCAGCAAGTTCCGTATAGCCATAAAGTAGGTATCATGAGATGTTTTCCACTTATCTTTCCTTGCTGACACATACCTCCTGATATCTGGCGGATCGATGTCACTTAGTTCATATAGATGTCCCAATTGTGTTGGTTTAAGACAACCCGTTACGATTCTACACGCTTCATTAAGAGCAATATCGACTTTTTTGGCGTATGCTGAACGATTCCAACCGTACATGAATATTCCCCTACGGAGAAGATTTTGTTCCCCAGCTGCAGCAAATTAACTCGAGAATCATATTTGTTCTGGCCATAACCTTAATTTTTGTGGCTTCGCAGTGTCGTTTAAACGTTAATGTTCGATTAAGAATTACTCCTAAATATTTAGGATTGTCTGTATGTTTTAATTTCATGGCGTTCCATTTGATTTTCAGCTGACGATCCGCTTCTCGATTACGAAGATGAAATACACACAGGTCTGCGTTTTTGCTGGTGATTTAATTTGTAATATTCATTAAGACTTTTTATTTCATTGTTCAAAGTTATTTCGACTTCTTCAAAGGTGTTTCCCTGTGCCGTTAAAGCAAGATCGTCTGCATACAGGAAATGTTTTCTGAATTGTCTTACCGGTTGATCATTTGTATAAATATTAAACAGTGTAGAAGCGAGTACGGTGCCTTGAGGAAGTTCGTTCTTTTGTTCTCTCCAAGCACTGTTTCTCCTGTTATGTGTCGCATAGTATCGTCTGTCGTTGAGTAGCATCTAGACAATTTCAGCAAACTCGTTAGTCATACCTAGTTGACAAGTGCGCGATGAGCCACGGTATCAAAGGCTGTAGTTGGATCTACAAAAACTGCCCCGTTACTTTGCCATTCTCGAAGCCATCTTCAATATGCTGTGTTGGGTGTAGAATTAGTCAAGTGCAACACCTCCTTGGTTTAAAATCACCTAGTTAAGGTATAAGCTTAGCATTAACTGTTTCAGCTGTTCGATTCAGTATTAATCTTTTGAATATTTTATATAGGTGACATAATAGCGATATGGGTCTATAGTTTTTAGCATCATTGGCGGTCTTTCCCGGCTTTAACAAAGCAATAATATGTGCTTTTTCCACATGTTTGGCATTCTAGTACTATCAATGCAGTTGTTAAACATTTTTTGTAGCCAGGTTACTGTTTTTCTGCCAAAATATTTTATTTGTTCTGTGTACATTCCATCGATCCCCGCTGCTTTTCGATTTTTTGCTGCATTAATTGCATTTATGACCTCGATTTGTAGAAAGGGTTTCTTAAAGTGATTTACTCTCAAGGACTGGTACCTCTGAGAAAGCGTTTTATGCTTTACCCTCTATTTTGTCTTTCCATTCATCAGAAGTTGATTGATTAGGTGTAATATTTGAGCGGAAGTAGTATGTACATTATTACCATTTAGTTTCTTCAGCAGTGTCCTTACTGAAATCTAGATTTTCAACTAATTTTATCCATTCCTTCCTCTTTTCTTCGGCTATCTCTTCGTAGATTTCCAATCCCATTTTTATCACGTCGTCCTTAAACAGATTTTTATTGGTGGTATGTTTTTGACTGCTTCATCCAACTCAATGCCTCATCCAATCCAATTTGCCGTTTTGAAGTTAAATCTGAATTTTGTTTCATTAACTTTTAACAACCGCATCTACTTCACATACTATCGCTCTGTGCTGTGTATGAGGAATCGGCTTGGAGACCTTCTTTAAGCACATGTGAGAGATATTCTCAGTGACAAATATGTTATCGGGGTTGTAGCCTATTTTCTATCTTTGACTATAGAATGATGTGGGCAGTTTCGAATCAAACAGCAATTTAAGCTTATTTTTATCAGCCCAATCTTCGACAATGTCACCGTTTGAGTCATTTTTCAGAATATCCCCAGCTAATGTTGTGGCTGTTAAAGTCGCCGATTATGATTTATTTTTCCTGAATGGTATTATTGTACTAGAACATGAAATGAGGAGATTTATAAACGGGTGTTACTGTGCAACATCCAACATCAGCTGATAAGATCTCTATGTCATTAATTTCGGACTTTCCGGTTTTATATATAATGATACTGCATTTCACCAAGATTTCACTGCCATACTTCTTATGCGGTCGATTAATCACCAGCTTCATGCCATCAATGCGCGGTTTCCAGCTTGTTTCAGTATAGTGTGTTTCTTGAACGACGAGTGTATCAGTGTTTTCGCTCTTCACTCTAAATTTAGGAGTATCTTTCTTTTCTGAAAACCTTTATTATTAGCTGCCATTATTCTGAATGGTGTTGTCATCGTCGTAGGTGGTGGCCCTGAAAAGAGCCTTTTCGATCCGATTGTAGGATCTTTTGCCGATCGGTGGTGGGATAATTAGCCGATATCAAAACATATTTTATTTTAGGGAAACCGGTGTAAAATAAAACCTTCTCCATATTGCTAGGAAATAAGTTACGTGGCTCCATCTTACGGATGATTATTGAAATAGAATTTTACAGGTTTACAAATGGTTGGAAAGATAGCGCTGAAGTATATATTGATATTTTGTTTTACGAATTTATTTTCAGACGAAAATTATTACCTTATTTTTTATAATACATTCAATTAAAAAATAATTGATTTCAGCGCATCGTAATAGTATTTTGAAAAATAATAAAAGTAATTTCTTCATTTCGGTCAGTTAATGCTTATAAAGAGTTGACTCCTTTTTTGAATTTCCATTATTATAACGAATACAGGTATGTTAGGTTATTTTGATCAAAACCTGCGAGTATGCATTTCTGTTTTCTCATTCGATAGTATATCAACACTTTCAACGTATAATGAAAAAGTAATTATTTCCATTCGACAATAGGTAAAAAATCTGAGTAAATATTGCTCCATTTTTGAATGTAGGTTTACGATTTTGAAATAATTTTAACAGTAGAAACACGTTCACTGGTCACAGATAGTGAAAAAACCTACAGAAAATATACAGATGACTCCAGAAGTAATAACGACAAGATAAGTAGTGCTGAGTACCAATATGAATATCGATTTAATAAAACTTTGATAAAACTTGAGGAATCTTTTTTAATATTCGTAAAGTTTCTCAAGTGATAAACGACATTCTTTGTTGACCCCTTACTGACAGCCGAGTTGGTTAGAGGCTATTTACCGTAATACTCATAGAATTTGAAATCAGGTAATGTGATCGGAACGCGAAAACGTTACAGCAGGATGTATTTAGAAATATTGAGATTGTAATATCATATTTATAAGATTATTTTTCGATACAAAGTTTTTAATTAAATAATTACAATTAGCTTCATTACTTATCTCGCACCAATAGGTAATTGAAAAGAAAACATTGGGATAATCTGGACATCTAAAAGATGTAAAATTCCAACAATAATAGTTTTAAAAAAGAAACAATAAAGTTATTAGTAAGAATCACTAATTGTTAATAATTTTTTTTTTACAAACACCCTTTAAAGTATTAGAACTAATACGATCTTAAGTCTATGGTTAAATAAGTATGGTATATGTTTAAAAATAATGTGATAACATATAAGACGGGTTTAAAGACACTAGCTCCAGTGAGCAAGGTTTCTAACAAACATATATTTATATGTAAATTATTTGTGAATACTAGACCAAGTCTTATGGTTTTAGGCTTTTCAGACGGCGAGTATTAGATTCCGCGTGTCTAACAGCTGTCTTACTTTAGAATGTCGTTGCAAACGTCGTTCGTGCGCCGTCGCTATATCACGTATCACTTCATTTACGAACTTTATTCGGAGATCGCGATGGATGTCATCGTTACGGGAATATCGATAGGCATCTACGATAGTTCGAAGGATTATGTTTTGTCGAACTTGCACGAGCTTCCGATTGGACTTCTTAGTACAGCCCCAAAAGAGTATTCCATACCTCCAAATCGACTTTATAATTTGCAGGTATAGTAGGCGTTATCGTCGTCCTATTAGCCAGTATAGTGCGGATACGTTTTTCTTGATCTGTCTGCACTTCATCTTTATATAGGATTTCTATGAAAAGTGTGGAATAAGCTGACCTCCAACATAAGTATGATGGAACGAATTTGCGTGACCAATGTGAATATTATTAATAACATAGATTTTAGTGGTTATGCGATTTTCAAGTTAAAATAATTATTAATAAACAATAATACCCGCAGGGCGTTACTACGTACCTGCTGGGATCCGGAGCTCTAACCGGAACGGGACGCGTTCACAGGTGGTGGATAGTGGAATGATCAGTAGATATACTGACCAGCTGCGAATAACCAATAAGCAGTCGGGAATCAAAAGCGGTTACTAGTGGACAGTCTCTAGCAACGATTCCAGTAGTGACAGGGCAAGGAGACACGAGGATGTAGATGGACAGTTTGAGGAACTGTCGACTAAAAATCTGCATGAATCCTATGACTACCTCTCCCTCGGCGGGTTAAGGTCGCCGTAAAAATCTTACATTGTTACCTCCTCAGAAACGACCCGCTGTCTTGCAGTTAGGGTATTGACTCAGAGGCTCAGGGTGTAAACTCTGACAAAAAATCAGGATAGAGGATTGTACAGTCTAACACCAATGCTACTGCAATAATACTAATTATGCGAACTACTCATAGAATTGTAAAAAGATAACTTTACCTACCACGGAAAATCGAATGGACTAATTAATGTATGGAAAGAAAGTTGAAGCTTTAATTTTCCTGCTAAACCGTATGGGAAACAAACCGAAATTTTAACTATAATTAGATGAAAAAATATCCTCGGCTAACTTATATCGTGGCTGAAGATAGTGTTTATTGCTTCTCCTGTTTACTTTTTGCGCCATCGACCGTTGGCTTTACGTCCAAATAAAATACTGGAAGTCTTGTAAAAGAGGGTTACACTAACTGGATACATGTTCTTGAACAATTTGCTGAACATGATACAAATATAAAAGTACATTTATTGATGCGATTAATTTTAAAGATATAATTGCTGTAAAAGCTTAGCCTATCCACCGATCTATTGACAAAGGCAGTAAGGTGAAAGCTCTGGAAAACCGAAGAAAAATCAAAGAAATAGTGGAATACCATCATCTCATGTTGGAGACAGGGAATTGCTTTGCGTGCATCGCGATTATGTGAATTTGATTTAGAGAATCCGCCATTAGAAAACGAAGGTAATTTTAGAGCATTGCTAAGACTGCGAATACAAGCTGAAAATAGCGTATTGAAGAAGTATTTTAAAAGTTGCGGAAAAATACTATATAATACAGAACCAAATTATCTCAGCATGCGCCAAAGTCATAAAACAAAAAATTGCTGCAGAAATCAGAGAAGCGGGGTTTTATTCTGTGTTAGCTGACGAAACAACAGATATTTCAAAAACTGAACAGTTTTCACTTTATTTTCGGTACGTAAGGAAAGTAGATTCGGAATATACAATCTGCGAACAATTAATAAAATTTCATCAACTCAAGGACAGACTGGTACAGATATGGCAAATGGAATTTTATTAATTTTAAGAAAATATTATGTCGATTCATTTAAAATGCGTGGTGAGGGTTATGATGGAGCAGCTGCCATAGCGACGGGGGCAGAGTGGTGTTCAAACGATTATATCAGAACACTATCCTTTGGCAATATATGTACATTGTATGTCACATTTCTTAAACTTGGGAATTTCACATTCGGTAGATATTGCTCCGAGTAGGAATTGTTTTGAAGTGGTACAAAAAAAGTAGCTGCTTTCTTTAACTCAACTAAGTGCTTCGAAGTATTGATGAAACACGTGACGTTGTCTTTTTCATGGATTTGATAAAAGCAATTGAAGGTACTGTACCCAATAAGATGGATAGATATAATATCATTACAATTTTTGTAGAATTATTCCATACCATTGCAGCTGCATTCGAAGAGGTATTATAATGGAATGATAGAAGTACATCAGTCGATACAATTACCCTAAGCAATTCTATCCAGCAAGGGAAATTTATTATATGTTCACTTTGCACTGAAGAAATACTGAGTTACACATTGCCTTTGAGTGAAACATAGCAAAGAAGGGTTTTATTTGGCCGGAGCTGTTGATGTGACAAAATTCGTCCACAACAAGTTCTGGCGAAAGATCGTTTTCGACACTCAGTCGTCTAAAAAGCACAGATGAGGATCGTCTGAATGAATTGACTTTATTGAATATACATCGCGTGATAAGTGTCAGTGCAGAGGAAGTTATCGATATCTTAGCAAGAAACCCTAGGCGTGTAGACTTCGTTTCGCAAACTTTAATTATGAATTTAATAAATATAAATTTTAATTACACCCAATCGTATTAGTGTTAAACTTTATTTAAATAAACGTGCTCTAATCTTATTTATACTTCTTTTCTTCTTCGTCGATCACTCGATCCGAGCATCGTGAATCTTATGAACCGATCTGCTGAACAAGTCTACGCCATTTTGTTCTGTCTTCGACCAATCTTATCCATTGACATAGTGGTATTCCGACCAGTTGCTTTATTTGATCAATATATCTTAACGGTGTTCTCCCACGTTTTCTTGTACCTTCCATCTTGCCTTGTATAATCTGCTTTTCAAGACCATTATTCCTGAAAATATGTCCTACATAGGTAACAATCCTTTGCTGTACCACGTCTTTCAACCGTATGTTTATTCCAATACACCACGCTTCAAATCCGTTCAACACTTCCAGATTGTCGACATATTTGTGTTTATTTATACAATAAGAATTTGAAAATATTTTTTAAAAACAGACACGTCTTTTATTCCGAGGAGCAAAGAGATAAATCTTGAAAATTGAATATTGCAGAAAATAATATCATAAACCGAAATAGATTAAAGTGAAAAATTAATACGTAACAAAAAACATTGAAGGAGAAAACCGAAACCCAGCAGATAGACAAAATGAAAGAAAATGAAGAAGCGAAGTAATAAGTTAAATTGCGTCAGTGAAACGAAGTAAAGAAAAATTTTTGACGAATGCGAATCGAATATCGACAGATATTAATCGAAGTATAATTTTATCATAGAGGTAATAAAATTAGTTCTTTAGGCGTAGATCGAACAAAAATTTACGTACTCTTTGGTATAGATTCAAGAATGGCTTAACAAGTGGCGCATCAAAGTCAACGAGAATAAATCTCAGCAAATTACATTTGCCACGCGCATACTTAATTGTCCTCCAGTTTCATTAAACAACAAAGTACTTTCTCAACAAGCTGACTCAGTCAAGTATCTCGGTTTCATTATAGAAACAAAAGATTAACATGGAAAACACATGTTGCGGTCAAACGTAAGCGATTGAACACCAAATTTTCACAACTTTACTGATTGATCGGACATCGATCTCGCCTATCATTGAAGTCAAAACTACTAGTATACAAAACTGTATTGAAACCAATTTGTACCTACGGGATAGAGCTATGGGCTTGTACATCAAACACACATCTGATGGCTATACAGGTTTCCAATCAAAAGCTCCGAGATGTATACTAGGAGCACCATGGTATGCCACAAATGAAACTATCCACACGGACACTCGCTTTGAAACTGTACAAGAAGTCGCGGGCAGGCGCAGCAACAACTATGCTCCGAGATTGCAACTTCATCCAAATTCACTGGCAACGAAGTTACAATATAGCAAAGACATGCGACGATTGAAAGATACCAGCCGCAAGACCTAAGCACAAGGTTCGATATAATAAAATAAAAACATAAATCTCGAGGAGTGCTACCACTGGGTAGTATCTCCAATCAAGATGGAATCTCAAATAAAATATTGTCCCCCCCGGGACAGATTGCAAATAAAATTAAAAAAAAAAAAAACCTCTTTGGTATTACTATTATTAATTATATACATAAAAATAAGATTATACATCCATTAATGAAACTAACGCATCGTTTCTTGTTTCACATATGTAAGTCGGCAGCGGAAAAATATAATAGTGATGGATGATGAAAATATCCCTAGGTAGTCAAACGAATACTCGTCGTTTTAAGCAGACTTTAAATTACGAAAAGATTAACCAACTTTGATTAAAATTATACCGATTTTTAGACACGTCGTACAGCGGAAAAATTTTACAAGCGGTATGTCGTGTACTAGACACTAGTGCAATAAGCAAGTATACGAATTGTAGTTACATCTCTTAGGGAAATACGTGTGCAATTTTAAAAATTTATGTTTGCCTAAATCTTTTTATTTTCTTATCTTCGTGCCAAATATTCTTTAAAATCTATTACGACGTTTTTTAACAAAGTACTACCCCGTCAAAACATAAAAAAAACGAGCTAGTGTATTTATTATGTAATTATACATCGCAAAATAGTGCAAGATGTATCAGTGATAAAAAGAGTTAACACTGGAAGCGACCATAGATTGGTAAGAAGCAAATAACAAGAATAAATTCCACTACAGAGAAAATAAACATAATTGACTCTGATAAATTAAGAAGAAACAGAGACGGATATCTAGAGGAATTGAAACTACAACTTCAAAAAGCAGGAAATATTACAACGTTAGGAATAAATGAGCACAATGAACTGATTACGAATGTTATGAAAGAAGCTGCGATTAAAGTTGCGCCTAGGACAAAAAAAAAGGAAAACCGGAAAATAAGCGACGCCACAAAACATCTAATGGAAAAAATGTGGAAAATGAAAGTTGATACACATAGAAATTAAGTTGAATGGACAGAACCGAATAAATTGATAAGGAAACAAATGAGAAAAGATATACGACAACATAATACTAAAATAGTTAAAGAAGTAATAGAACGCAACAAAGGTCCCAAAGTGTTCAAGAAAGCAATGTCTACAGAAAGTAAAATATTAACAAAATTAAAAAACCACAACGAGGATACTTTTACTGGAAAAGTAGAACTATTGAAAGAAATTGAAAGATTTCACACAGAACTGTATGATACAAAGGTAAAACCGAATATGAAAAATCAGATAATATTAGGCAAGTATAACTTACCAGAAATACTAACTTCAGAAATTACCTTTGCAATGAAGAAAGTAAAAAATAATAAAGCAAGTGGACCAGATAATATAACACCGGAAATGATTAAAGAAGGGAAAGACGAGATAATAAATTGGTTGAAAGACCTGTATAACAAATGCCTGAAGGAAAACAACATCCCTCATTCATGGAAGGAAGCAGATGTCGTCTTGATACACAAGAAAGGTGATACGGCTAAGCTTGAAAATTATAGGCCCATTAGATGTCACATATATACAAGATTTATACAAGTATTATTGCAAATCGGCTGATGAAGCAAGTGTATTATTATCAACCATGCGAACGAGCAGGTTTTAGATCCGGCTTCAGCACGCATGACCATGTGCATACTATGAGAATTTTAATTTCAAAATGCAACGAATACAACGTAGAATTACACATGGCATTCATAGACTTCCATAAAGCCTTCGATATAGTGGAAATATGGACAATAACGAAAGCTCTTAGCGAACAAGGCATAGAAGACGAGTATATAAACATAATAAAAAATATATACGATTCGCCCACTATGAAAGTAGAACTTGTGGAAAAACAAATGAAATATTAATAAAAAGAGAATTAGGCAAGGGGACACAATATCACCTAAATTATTCGTAGCATCCCTGGAAAGTATGTTCAGAAATCGAAACTGGGAATCATACGGTATTAATATAGATGGGAAAAAACTCAATCATTTACTTTTTGCCGATGATATTGTATAGCGCACATGCTATACAGGATATGGTAAATGACCTTCATAGTTGCTCTAAAGCAGTAGGATTGAAGATAAACATAGATAAAAAGGAAGGTCATGTCAAACTCACACTTGTTACAAGAAATAACAATAGATGGACAAATATTGGAGCAAGTTAATGAATGCGTGCATCTGGGCCAAGTAATCACAGTAGAACAAAGAAGCAATGTATAAAGAAATTAAAAGACGGACGCACCTAGGCTAAATAGTGTATTGAAAAACAGAGACATACCGAACTGTTTAAAAAAGAAAGCATATATGAACAGTGCATCCTCCCAGTGCTCACATACGGAGCGGAAACGTGGTGCCTGACAAAATATGTTGTTATGAAACTGGCTGTAACGCAGAAGGCCCATGAGAGAATAATGCTGGGTATCAAGAGGTTGGATCGAAAACGCAATACATGGAGATAAGGCAGCAAACCAAGCTGGTGGATGTAATACAACGCGTAGCTAAATTAAAAATGGAACTGGGCTGGTCATGTCGCTAAAAGGACGGACGAGATAGGTGAACCAAAAGAATAATGCAATGGACACCGAGAAAAGGGAACAGAATCCGTAGTCGCCCGTGTAATGGCAAGACGACATTCAAAAGTCAGTTGGAGTTCAGCAGTGGATAGAAATAAGCGTATCGTATACATATATCATCATCGTCGTATCATTCGTTTCCGATCGTCGTGGCTAGCCACTGTACGTTTATTTTTACGTATAAAATGAGCTAGCGTACGAGGAACTATTTATATGCGACGCAGATGCGCGCGCATATGATGTTATACGAAGCGGGATGCCATTGTCTTCTGTGGTTTCGAACTCTCAATCGTCGAGTTGACACAGTCGAGTACTCTGGAAACTACGCTCAGCGACATTTTATACATACATACATACAAACATATATATATGCAGTCAAGCATACACGAGTATATTTTTTTTTGCGATTACTACGCGAACGGATCCGTGTATAGCAGTTAATTACGAGAGAATCAGCATTTCATGATCATACATACGTACGTATGTAAAGACATACACGCGTATATAAGTGTATTTTAAAGCAAATAAAACAATAGAATAAAATAAATAAATAAATAAATAAAAAAGTGTATTTTTACATTTAAAAACAATCTACACGTACCGAAATAAAACAAAATTCTCCGCGTGTATCGCGATATGAATAATAGAAATAAAAGAAACGAAGCTTAAAATAGACTGCAGGAAAAACCACCACCAAAACCTGCGTGAAATAAGTATATAATTAAATGGAATATGAGTATCAGAGTAGCGATGAAGAGAAAAATAACTATATACACAAAATAAACTTAAACTTAAATAATAACTATATAGCATCAGGAATTACGCATCATAATTTATGTTTAATTTTTTTACGTTTATATTTCTTATATTTTAATTGGAGACTAGTGCGAATGTAGTCTCCTATATAAACAAGAATCTCTTCGTACCGATTATACACGGTTACAGCTTAATGAACAATTTATGTAAAATTTAATAAACATAATAAGGCCACTTGTTTTTTTTTTGATTTTTCAAAGAAAATATTGTACTGAAAAATTTCCGGGAATTATATTGCAATAAAATTTATATATATCATCAAAGAAGACTAACAACAAAAACCCGACGATGTCGATTATATTATATTAGTTGCAATTAAAAACTACAACAACCTAACATTTATTTAATTATTTTAAATATATAATATATTTCAAAATTATTGCAAACTGATGAGCATATAGTACTTACTTTATTTGTAATCATCGTCGTCATCATTGCTGTTTATCGCCTAGATAATTTTGATTCACGCTTTATTGTTCTCCGAACTAAATGACCAGTAATGGCTAAAGTTTTCGACTATTTTTACCATAATAAGTTTCTTCCTTAAATACTATGACGATATCATTAACGAACGAGATTTTTGACTACTATTTATTAATTAATAAGAAGGTCGACGTGTTTAATTGCCCATCCCTGGAACGAGCGCATTCTTTTGATATATTTAATTACTTATTGTTATATTATATTCAAAACAAGATTAATTACTCGCCAGCAATAAAGAAATAAACGCTACGTATATATATTAAATATATACATACATATATATATATATAAAATATATACATATATATATATATAATATATAAAATATATACATATATATATATATAAATATATATAAAATATATATATCACATTTGTGTCATCATATTACAGTTATAATATAATAATTTTGTGTTAACGTATGTTTTCTTCAAATTAATATCGGATTACCGGTTTGTCATTTTGACAGTACCTTCAAAAGTATCTTATTTTTCTTTATTTCTTCTCTATCATTATTTTATCTATGTGTCTCTGACTCTCTCTCTCACACATATATGCGCAAAAATATCCGGCAAATAATGATTTTCGGAATTTGTCGCAATTTAAAAAAAAACGATATCGAAATCCGGAATGTCGAAATTTGTACGATTTGATAAATATCGCAATAAGATAAAACGCCAGACTGTATCCAGTCTACATAAGAATCGTTATCATTTCTTCCAATTGTATATTTAATTTTTACAAAATCTATACTATTATATAAAGGTTCTTCATAAACTGCCACCTTGGACAAAAGTTTCAGTTACCATAACCACCGAGTTAATTTTTTTTTTTTTTTTTTTTTTTTTAATAAAGATACGATCTTAACTCATTGAAGTTAAATAAGTATCAAATTCAGTAAAGTGTAGCTTACTAACAAGATCATCCTGTTAGCCAGCTTATGGGTTGAAGTCAGTAGTCCATTGATCATGACTACGAAAATTAGTTTGTATTCATCTATTTATGTAATAGAATTTAATGACTTCATAATAAGTCTGACGGGTGGCGCCTTTTTAGACGACTGATGTCTTGACTAGTATCTAATAAATTGGTAGCTTCCACATTGACATGTTGGTGTAGCCTCTTCTTGTGTGCTGTAGCGAATTTTTTAATCTCTTCGTTTACAAGCGAGGTGTGCAAGTCTTGATGAATATCATAATTTCTCGAATAACGGCATGCATCGACAATTGCTCTTAGTATTATGCTTTGTCTAGCTTGGATCTTTGCTCTAGAAGACCTGCTGGTACAGCCCCATAACTGCAGACCATAAGTCCATATTGGCTTTATGATCTGCCGATACAGTAGGCATTTGTACCTTACGTCTAGAGGCGATTTGCGTCCAATAAGCCAATATAACTGTTGAGTTTTTTTTCTTTATTTGTTTACATTTCATTCTGGCATGTATTTCCCAGATCAGCCGTCTATCCAGGTGCATACCAAGGTATTTGACTGAGTCAACCTGTGGAACAGGTTTACCCCCTAAGTATACTTGGTGATGCACATCTGTTCGTCGGTATGTGAAAGTTATATGCGTTGATTTTTCTTCATTGATTTTAACTTTCCAGTTTGATGCCCATTCGTGCACTCTGTTCAAAGAGTTTTGCAATTTATTTATAGCTTCAGAATGACTACTGCTAACGGCTAATATAGCTGTATCGTCGGCGAACGTAGCTGTCGTCGTTTGCGCATCCCTTAGTAAGTCTTCTGTGTATAGAAGATACAAGATGGGACCGAGAACGCTTCCCTGCGGAACTCCAGCTTCTATGTTGTAGGATGCGGAAGTAGCATTTTCTTGCTGTACTTTAAATTGTCTTTCTGATAAATAAGACATGAGTAAACGGCAGATGTTACCTGGCAGAATTCGGCTTAATTTATAGGTCAGCCCGTCGTGCCATACCTTATCGAAAGCTTGCGCTACGTCTAAGAAGACGGCCGGGCAATATTTTTTTTCCTCAAATGCTCTATTGATTACCGTTGTGATCCTGCGCACTTGATCAATTGTGGAGTGCTTCCGTCGAAACCCAAACTGATGTACTGCTATATACTCTTCAACCATAGGCAACAGTCGTTTGAATAATAATTTCTCGATTAACTTTGATATAGTTGGCAATAATGAAATTGGTCTGTATGACCCTACATCAGCGTCTGGTTTGTTATGTTTTTTTATCATAATAATTTGCGCTATTTTGAAACAGCGTGGCATGTATTCTAAACGTAGACAAGCATTAAAAAAATATGTCAACATAATTATACCTTTTTTTGTTAGTTCTTTTAGCACTCTTGGGGATATACCATCAATATCTGGAGCTTTCCGAGGATTCATATTATTATCTATTTCAGTCGCTACCTCATATGGTGTAAATATTATCATTTTTTCGTCCGTTTTATAATTAATGCTGATATTAATAGTTGAATGCATATTATGCGGTTTGAATACCCGAGATAAATGGCGAGCGAAGCATTCGGCTTTATCGGCATCTGACCTTACCCAGTTTCCACTCTCATCTTTAACGGATGGAACGTGTGTAATTGTATGTTTAATTTTTTGAGTAGCTTTCCAAAGAGAATACTCTTTATCCTCGAAAGGACTAAGATCTTTGATGTATGCGGTGAATGTTTCTTTGCGAATCTTTTTTATTAACGCGTTAAGTTGGCGACTGGTTCGATTAAATAGATTTTTATCAGGTGGACTCCGTGTATTTTGCCATATGCGTCGGGCTCGTCTTCGTTCAGCGATCTTGAGTCGTACTTGTAATGGGTACGTGATTTCTTTTGATTTATATCTTTCTGGTTCAGGTGTAGCTGTGTTGGCTGCTTCAATAATTGCTTAAATAAAACTTTTTGAGTGTTCTTCCAAATCTTGTTTTTTGTTTTTAATCGTATTCTAAGGTTTATTTTCTGATCTAGTTCTTCCCGAAATTTATCCCAATTTGTTAGATTATTAGTGAGGTGTCGTTTCTTATTTTTTCGTATGACTGTTGCACTCTGCGTCAAGAGAACGGGGGTATGATCTGATGAAAGATCAATTACACCCTCGACGTCTATGTAATTACTTGCAACTCCTTTTATAATGAAGAAATCTACGAGATCAGGTTTTTTCCGCCTGTCGGAAGGCCAGTATGTTGGTTTTCCTGAACTTGCAAAGCTGCATTGAAGTGTTTGTAAGATTTTCAGCAGTTCCTTTCCTTTTATATGGGCAGGACTTTGATTATGTATTGTAACTCGCCGTGTTCCCCATGCTTCATAGCATTGATTTATCCACCGATAATAAAGCGATTACCGTAATGTTTTAAAAACCGTACATAATGATCGTATTTAATAAAGTACAAAAAAAACTAAACCTCTCCAGAACTTTTAAAATATAAATTCTACGATATTCTCAAAGAAAAATATCCTGAATATATATAAATATACACCGATGCATCAAAATTTACAAATAATACCACTTCCGCTTACTTGGTAAATAATGAACCTTATATTTTTGATCTTCCTACAGAAACTTCCGTTTACACAGCCGAAATTATAGCAACATAGCCTTAAAATACATTAGAAAACATTCACATACAAATAAATATTTAATATGTACCGACTCATTTAGCGCATTACAACATATGCAACGCCAAATTCAAATTACAAACACCGACACTATTAATGTAAAATATATTATCCATAAACTAACTTCAGAAAACGACCAGCAGGCGTTTATATGGACTCCGGCACACTCGGGAATTGCAGGAAACAAATCTATAGATATAGCAGCTAAAACGTATAGAAAAAATCTAAATACAGTTAAATCCATACACACGTTCGACTTGCACAAATTCATATCACAAAAAATCACAAAACTTTACCAACAACACTGGGAAACTTACTGCACTCACACACACACCTTTATCAGATTAAACCAAAATTAACTTTCACACACATCATATGAAGCAGACAGAACAACCTTGTTAAAAATTTATCGTGCTATTATACAGACATCGTTGGATTATGGTGTACCTATCTACGGTACAGCGAAGCCTTCTGTCTTAGCTACACTGGACTCAGTGCATCATACGGCGGTAAGAATAACGTTGGGACCATTTCGTACAAGCCGTACTATTAGTATGATAAGCAGGCGAATGGCCGTTGAATCTCCGTCGAGAAAAAATTCTTCGTCCATCTTCAGTGTAGACGCAGATTATCCGGATCGTGTGAAATTAAATCAATAAATAACCATCCTCAACTATCGGTACTCCTTCATCAAACAATTTGTCAAATTCTATCGAAAAGACATATCGACATTCCGAATAACATTGTTTTCTACAAAATACCTCTACTGCCACCTGCAATTTTAGCTAACACATTCGTACCGATATCACGCTAATAAAACAAAAAATCTGTACAAATAATATCTCAAGCCTACGAACAGCTGCTGTTAGCTTACACATCGTTTAAAAAATTCTACACTGAAGCATCCAAATCGAGAGAAGGAACTGGATGTTCTGTAGTTCACGATGGCGAGGTCATCAGATACACTTTATCGTGTGGCTTCTCTGTTCTGTCTGCGCAACTAATTGCACTAAAATTAGCCATATAAGAAGCAATACAAACGAAATATTCAAATATTGTAATTTTCACAGACTCACTTATAGCTATACAAAGTATCAACGATCACCAATTAATTAAAATAAAATACCATCCTGTAAGTCAAGAAATTCACGGCGCGCCGTTTATAGATCCAACCTAAAGGTAACCTTCTGCTGTATTCCGAGTCATTCAGACAGCACTTACAACAACATAGCTGACAAAGCAGCGAAACAGGCATCAACTATGTTTCCAGCTCCATCGGTTACTGTTCCTGCAGTGGCTGTTATTAGTCATGTAAAGCATCGATTCGGGGATACGTGGAAGAAAGTATGGATAGATACCCCTACCACGAATAAGCTACGGAATATCAAATCAGACCCAACTCCCTGGAAAACGTCGATACAACCATCGCGCCGTGAAGAAGTAGTTCTTACCTGGCTCCGCATCGGGCACACAGCTCTTACCCACAAATATATCCTCGATCGAAGGGACGCCCCATCGTGCTGTTATTATGGCCAGCAAACTGCATCTTTATGAGTGTCCTATGCTCCAATCTTAACACATAACCCGACCTTCTACTATAACATGACCGATCACACCTTCCAATTTCTGAAACGTACTAAACTCTTTCCCCTAATATAAATATCACAAGCGGTGTCTCTGGTCACAGTGGCAGTACATGGCGCCGCTTTAAATAAATTAAAAAAAAAAAAGGCACTATATAACATCAGCACAAAAAATTAGACGAGAAGAAGTAGCATTAGCCAGATTGCATATAGGACACACAAGGCTCAGATCACATCACCTGCTGAATGGTGATCCTCCACCAAACTGTTCCACATGTAATACTCAGTTAACAATAAAACATGCCCTATTAGAATGTAAACAGTATGATAATCCAAGAAATATTTACAAACTCACAAATAAAACAATACAAACAATATTACAGGATAATCCCCAAATAATTTAAAAACTCCTAAAATTCCTCCCAGTTACAGGCCTAATTCATAACATATAAAGTATACACAGACACAAATGATCTCAGTAATCGAGCGTCTTTAAATAAAATAAATAAAAAAAAACGGGTTTTTCTTGTACGATTTTTTTTATTGGGGGGGGGACCTATACTGCCAATCGTTACCAAACCTTCTTCACGTGATTGTGAGTATCACGGAGAAGGACGTAAGATAGTTTCAATGTAGGTTAATCGATTAATTAATTCGATTAATAATCATTTTAAAGTAATTATTTACTGTGATTGCGAGTATGAAAATAAACGTTGCAGAACAGTTTTTGTATTAAATATTCTAATATATTAATTTAAATTATTAAATTATAAATTGAATATTTAATACAAAAACTGTTCTACAAATATATATATATATATATGTATCATGATAATGATTATATTTCCGTAGTAGATAATAATATTTATACTATGTTGCATAATTTAGATGAATTAATTTTTCATATTTATCCAGAAATAAACATCTTATTATAAAAATCGCATGAGCGGCTTTACGAAAGATCCATAGTAACACTTCGAAATTCTTGAAATTAATAGCATTATTTTAGACAAAAATGCAAGGTGCCAAAAAAGAGTGTAAATCTGTTGATTGTGTTGCTATCCAACAGAATTTTTAAATTTTGATCCTGCAGTATTTGCACCTCACAAACAGCTTTTTGTATATATTTTATCTAACGTAACAAGTGTTTCACGTCACACCAACCGCAAACGACGCATACAGATGCTAAAGTTGACGCATGTTTTAGCTTATCGTGTGACGCTTTACGTGAAACGATCGTTAGAAGTACGTCCTTCGAGTCTTCTGAATATATAAAGTACGAGAATTCTGTAGCTATTGTTATAGCGTATTTTTCTGAGATCAATACATACTAGAAATTTTAAAGTTTCTTCATCCGTACCGAAATATAATTTACCCGCATTAAAAATGGCAAATAAGTCGCGCAATTGAATACATATGTTCGTTATTATTACAGCCAGCCACATTCGCGTATCAATTTTTACATTTGTTTTAGTTATACTAGGTTCGTGCCACTGCACTTCTATTCTGTTTAAGGTACCGCGTAAAGCAAAATTTAAATCGTTTCCCGTTATGTTCTCTTCCAGCTTTTAGTCTTTCAGACTTTGGCGAGTTATCCAGTTTTTCGACTGTTCCTAAAAGGCTGCGTCTTGATTTAAATCTTCCGTTAGCCAGTCCTGTATAATTCGTATCACTGGTGGCGTTCGTTGTTATTTTCCATCGTTCTTTTTCTGTTACTTCACCGCGTCTAATTCACCAGGATGACCTTGTAGTTTTTGAGATGGTATCTTTCGGCTCTTATTTTAATTTCATCCTGCGCTGAATAAACAAGTAGATCTCGATGAATGGCGCGTTGTTCCTTACGGTATTTTACGAGACTTAATCTCCGCGCTTTACTTTGATGAACATTTTATTAATATCCGATTTTTCCCTTCATATTTAAATGCGGTAACTTCATCGTCGGTTGTGTAGCCAATTAGTGCAGGTTAACTATTCGTTAGATTAATTGGTCATCTAGGTGAACTGTCGTGTAATTAACATTTATCTATTTCGATGTTAAGAATACTACCATGGACTGGAACATAGAACTAACCTCTTAATTCTAAAACAATTACATATAGAACCGAGACAACGATTACTACCTACTATAATACGACGAAGGCTAAAGTTAATCTAATGAGATAGAACGGATTCGAAAAATCTGGAAAATAAATGATAAAAAAACTAGAGGACGGTTTCCGATCAGACTGGTAGATCATGTTAGAGCAATTACGGACTTTTACCAGAACTAAAACAACCGGAAAAATGGCGATATGTGGTTTTACAAGTTATTAATTCATGACGGTTGATCACGACGTTCGTAAACATACAACTGGGATTATGTTACTATCGAACACGATAGGTTATTTATCTATATACGCCGATGGAGAAAAATCTATCATTAGGGCAACAACCTTTAGTCTTAAACATTATTGTCTGCCTAGGACTTTTCGAACGATAGCAAAACGCTTCTTTGGCGTTAATATCGCGATGCATTTTCTAAACAAAAAGATAATTATAATTTTACACACACACACATATATATATATATTATAAACTGTATTTTTCGGTGATGATGACCATCATGTCGTTTAACGGAAATAGTAAGTAAAAGTAACACAACAGCATGTTACGGTGTTCTGTAGTCAGTTGATGAGTACAATATAGCTACCAAAACTTGATAGAACGAAATTTCAGTGTGTGTAAGCGTAAAAAGAGATTGACTGATGTTCGAAGATTATAATGTCGCCGACTGATAACCGACTATGTACAATATATAATGATTAATTTTTCTAATATTTAACGTGGATTTCAATTATTTTTATTTTTAATGCTCCTTATATGCATGTATATACGATCACGTGTACGTGTGTGTGTGTGTACATATGCATATGTGTATGATCTGACTACCCTCTGACAGCATCACCGTATCCTCGTTTTTTATTGTATAGCCGAATATTTAAATTATTATTATTGTTCGTTCTAATACAGCGCTACTGTATTAGGGATAAATGTTAAGGTATCAGGTATGTAACATTAAGAGAAGACGATGCGTATATAAGCGTACTGTACTATTTAAATAAAAATATTTATTCTTCTTTGATTCTCCTTGAGGGTTGTTCAGTCCTAGGACCGATTCGTCACCACTATATCTGCCTTCCACTGTTCACGATTTACCAACCTCCTATTAAGTTGGGCATACGTCAGTATTCGTACTTTTCGTTTTACGGTGTCAGTTATTGGTGTTCCTATCGATGTTTTCACCGCTGCATCGACTAGCAATGTATATAATTATTTGTAAAAATATTGTCGAATCCATCGATCTTACTATTAATTTTCATGATTTTTTCACCGATACTTAAAAGACCATTGTTTTGCCTAGAGTAGACGTTTATTCGAATCGTAAATCGTGGAAGACGATCAGAGAGGAGGAGATTCATCGTCAGAAATGAAGGATTTACATTGCGAACGATTCGTTCGGAATACTATTTTTTTTATTCCAATAGGAAATATGAACCCAACGTGTTGTGATTATAATCGGAACTAACCGCGGATAATTTTAATCCGACCAACGCCGAAACTTTGCTCTACACTTGATAGTAGTAAACGTGATAACCCTCAAACAAATTCGCGCCAACCAACCGCCCAATAAAATTACCTACTAAAAGGGTATACGTAATACGATCGAACTTTTTGGGGTTGTTAGGCAAATGTTTCTTGATCGTCTATACGATTACAGGACACCATATGTATACAATAGACACGATTACTAAGAAAACACATATTCGGCCTTTTTAATTTTTCTCGCTGTTTTCGTGTTTCTTCTTATTTTGATAAATATTTTATTGTCTCATATACCGCCAGATATGTATATACCGTTTTTGCATTTGTTTTACTTTCTAAATGCGGATTTTCAATCGGAACTAGGGGAATCCACAAGCGATGGGTAGGCGTGCATATTAGTCGGAATTAGGGCATTGACGAAATAAGGAATGGCGAAACAACGTCTATAAACCCCTAGATAGGTAATTCTGGTATAATTTTGAAATGAATATATTTAGTTTCAAATTGATTCAACAATTAGAGAAAATAAGATTCTGAATAAAAACGTGTAAGATATTGGTGAAATTAATTATGTACAAATATTTCATAGGAATCGCAACTATGTAGTGAGATTATTTATGCATGTTTCATGTTGAAAAATTCAAAGACGAAATTAGAAAAGTACTAAAAAAATGAGCTGCTCACGAGATAACGAAGTGGTGGTATTGTATTTAGTTCTAAGATCTTTATTACACGTGAAAATTATGCGATAGAAATTTTCAATAATATTTAACTATTGTTAAGGCAAGCATTTGAATCAATTATTTTCAATTTATGCAGGTAGTATGCAACTAACCGAGGCCAGTTAATATTTGTATTATGTAATAGTTAATATTAAAGGCTCAATTATTAAAATAATCAGAGGGTGGTGGAAACTTTTACTTTTTAAAATAAATTGAATCGGCTTAATTATCACATCTTCTTTGGTATTATTCAAATATGTTTGCTTTTATTTCATTCAGCTTTATTTTATTGATGTTACCATATCGATACCTTTTAGATCTTTGTTTGACGTACAGAACGATTGGTAATAACGTGCCAGTAATAATTTGAAGTATTGAACGTAGTAGTATAAGAAGAAGTTACGTCAATCAGAAATTTCTACAATTATAGTGTGTATATATATATATATATATATATATACATATATATATACATATGCCGTCAGGCATAGTTGTTACAACGCTCGACAACTAGTAGCGTAAATATTATAAAGTTATCCTCATCATCTCACCTCGTATAACATCATATGCGTGAACACTCGCGTTTTAATGTCTAGAAGTACATAAGGAAAGCATAACATACAGTAAATTAGTCACAACATAAGCTGGAGATGATTAGTATGTCGTGTACGCAACGCCAAATTTTCGAAAAAAGTATAAATATTAAATTGTATTGCAAAAATATTTTTAAATATTTTAATTTATTAACTCGTTTAAATAAACAACAATGATGATGATGATCCATTTACATAAACTATACGAAGCCGGAGGCACGGAAACGGAAGATATAGTTGTTGAAGCAGGCCGGTTGCACGTAGGAACGCTACTGTTGGACCGGCTGCATTTGGATGCAAAAATTGTTGTAATACTGATGGAGACCATATCGGATACATTCAGCCTTGTACTTTTGGCAGTGGAGCGGAAGATGTAGTGCTGTTTAACACTGCTGCAGGAACAAATCGGTGGTGATTCTCTTCTGATCAAATGACTATGAATGAGAGTCGTATGTCCTAATAGTATACGACGAACGACTATCTTCATTGAGTAGAAGATCGCCATAAATTACTATCAGGTTTAAATGAGCATAAGTTGTTTGTAGTTGGTGTGAATAACGGCAACATATTCTATTTCGCCCGGATTTGTTCGATTATTATGCTACGGATATTTTTTTGGATCTGTTGGAAAATCAGGATTAGGCCGCATATAAGCCGCCTGTTTAGCTGCTGTGTCGGCTAGATCATTCCTAGCTGCTAGAGTGGCTTGGACCGCAATGTAAATAATGGTTGAGGAGAATGACAGGTAGATAAATGCCAATTATCTTTTTGGACACCGGATGATGACTTTTGGGCTTATAATTACTGTTGTTGGTGATTGCTAAATGAGAGTCGGTGGCAATGACAGCCTGCTTAGAATTTCTACGAACAGAATCTTGTATATAAATTACAGCTAGTTTTATAGCATAAAGTTCATTCGAGAGGATCGAAAAATGCGGAGGTAGTGGAAATCTGATTATTATTTCGTTGGAGGATGCTACTGAACATCCTACACCAGAATTTGACTTTGAACCCTTTGTGAAATGCATTAGGTGGTTGTTATATTGATCTAATATACTAGAAGGGTTTCTGTTTGGAGTAAAGAAATATTTACTTTCACATTCAGTGAGATCCACGGCGGAAATGCAGGCATATTGTTCCGATAATGAGGAGGAACGTCTACTTCGATGTCTCTAAGTATTGATAGCGCTTGTGTCCGACTACTATTTGTGGATTTACCACTAAGATAGACTTCAGATTGATGGATTGATCCAGGCAGTTTGGAGTACTTCTTATGTGAATGTAAAAATATGATAAAGTATGGAACGGCGAAATTTGAGTAATGTTTCGTCGAGTATGTTCAATAGGCTAGGAGAGGGCGTTGTATGAAAAACAGTCGAACATATTCTCAGAGCCGAGTAGCTAACACTTTCAAATGATTGTAAAATAGATCCTTTTAATAAGTGATCCCGTGTTCGCTCCATATTGTCTATGAGCTAATTTTCGTAATAATTTTAAGTTTTGCATACTTTTATTTTTTGGCATATATATGTGAGGATTTCACGACAATTTCTGATCAAATGTTAGGCCCACATATTTTACGGTAGTGGAAGATGGAATTGTTATTTAAGTAAAGAGGCTATGTCATGAGGTCAAGTGCGTTTTCGACAGAAGTGCATGACTGAGGATTTTACTTTAAAAGTTTATTTAAGCAAAGTTTCAGCGTTCCTGATCCAAGTGGTATAATATGATAAGAAAATATCCAAATCATCTGCAAATAATGATGCTCTTATTGGTGGTACTATCTCTTTTAAGATATCATTTATGGCAATGTTAAATAGAATTGGACTAAGGATAGATGCGGAACATCATTTTGTAATGTTCGCGGAGTGGATAAAGTATTACCAAGACGAACTTGGAATGTCCGGTCTTTAAGGAAACTACTAATGATTGTTGGGAGTTTACCTCGAAAATTCCAGTTGTACAGCGAGATCAAAATGTCTCCAGGTCGTATAAAAAGCTTTGGGTATTTGTAACAAAAACGCTAATGAGTGATGATTATAATTAACCATAGAGTTTTTATACTTTATTATCGAAGTTAAATAGCTTGATCAATTGTTGAAAACAATAATCGAAGAACGAGCCGATAAATAATTTTATAACATCAGGCAAATCCTGTAGAAGACTAAATGAATAAAGAGATCTTTATTTTTAGCGTCTAATGAAGTGAAACTGTAGTATAAGTCGTTAGTGATTTTTTTATTTTTAAATGGTTCCTCATTCCCAGACGTAGCTGGTGGGATAAGTATATTTTAAAAAGAAAATTTGTGAGTATAAAAATGCGGGGAACTAGTATTCTTAATGAATTGTAAGCGTTGTGTAGCTAAAACAGAAATAAAAAAAAGTTACATGTATCAAAAAATTAAAAAAATAATAATAACTATGTGTAGTAGTTCCCCGCTTAGTGTAACCTTAAATGTAGAATTGTTAGGGGATGAAACGTTAGTCCCCTAGAACATCGAAATATATGTATAAAATGAGTTTGTATAAATAAGATAAATATTACAAACAGATAAAAAATTATAAAATAAAACGAATACTAAACACTATATATAGATATTACAACAGAATTCTTAAACGTAGACATTAGCTATTAGGATAAAAGTACGTTTATAAATAAATAAAAGTAATTTTCCAATAAAAGCAGATAATCACGCCATGGATTGTCGTTTGAATTTTTTATTATCGGTCAAATACCTTACCCTTTTATTACTTCAATATATTTACATAAATTATTCTTAATGAAATTTAAATTTATTACTTATAATCTCGTCGGCAAACTGTAAAAATACATCCTTGATTGTAATTAAAGGGAACACCGATGATAAATTGAAACTATATCTAGAACGGATAGTAGAGAAGGCTGGACTATCGAAAAGTATGTAATCATCAATAGAAAATCAATTGAAAATTAGTTAAATCACTAATATTTATTTTCTTAAAGAAAACACAAAGCTTTTCGGCATTTACGCCATTATCAAGTGAAATATTTTAAAACATCATAATTTTGAAAATATAAATTAAATATAATTACTTAAAAATATGTGATGATGATTGTGAAAATATGATCCAAAAATGCTGTCTGCTTCAGTTCTGTCTATTTTTTGATTTTGTTGAAATTTAATATCAATATATTTGTTTATTAATTTTGTTTTTTTATATTAATTTTTTCTTCAATACTATTTTCCGGATTCTGTAAAAGTTGTATACTGGTGGAATTTTAAATTTTTCATTTACTATTGCGATGTATGATGTCCAAAAGTAAAATATAAAATATAAAAATATACAAACACAAAAATTTTTTAAAAAACACAATTTTACAAGTAAAATGAAAATAAATATTAAAAATATTTTTTTATAAAAGAATCACTACATTCCACATTATAAAAAATTAAAATCATCAATAGAGCCTGTTAAACGAGTGCAGTGGGAGTCATTTACACGTTTGAATCTATGTAGATAGGTGCCAAACTTACCATGTCGTGTAAGAACCTGTGTATTATAAGAATTAATATCGAATTTTTTAAATTTGAATGCTATATCTGGTAATAATTCATATGTTTTCCTGCCAGTTATTATCACGTTCCATATTCTCTGTCGTTCTTTCACTAAGAGCTCATTAATGGTGACGCTTGAATAATTTAGTGCCAGTGTACTGTATTTTGTAGAAAAAACTTGGAATTATGTAATCGAGAACAGTCACCACCAATCAGTCTATTTTCTTCCGCGATAGCCCTGCCAATTATATATAGATCTAGTGGCAACACACCACAGATTATACAAGCAGCTTAAGTAGGCGATGTCATCTATAAAGTGAAGAAATCCTGAACAACAATTTACGCTGTTGCTGATTTGCGAGATTAAGAATCCTTTTGTTGATATAAACAACTGAACGACGTCCATACAAAAATAGTTGAACCGGCCCTTTATAAATAATAATATACTTTGGATTTTTAATAACTTACGATATAATACAGAACATTTGGGCGAAGTGTATTGAAAGTCAGGAAATAATGTTAGTTTCTCATCAATAATGATATCGAGATATTTCAAATTACGGTATATATTATATTCTTGCTCCGGTGGCAAGTTCTAAGTATTTAACTAGTTCTATTTCTTTTTTTTTATTTTTTTCTTCATCTCAATCTAAATTCACGAGTGTCGTTTAAAACCAAAATACCGTTTACACTTCCGAATTAATAGCTCTGCGTTATTTATCTGTAACATGTACTTTTCGTTCGTTATCAATTGATATTTTTCGTTTGATAAAACTTGAATATAAGATCAACGCACGACGAAATACTAACTCGCAATATTCGAAACGCTTTTTTTAACGATTGCTGGTTCGCTATTATGTATATAGCGGTCGTCTGTTGTGTTTTCAATTCTCCAGTTTTGTTTGAAATCAACAAATCAAAAACTACATACACACCGTCCTCAATTCCAGCGCTGAAACGAAAATTCTCCGTATTTTGTTTTCCGTAATCACACACAAACACTCACACACACAGATATATATATATATGTGTGTACATTAAATTTAGATAAGTACGACACGTGTAAAGGTGCGCTTTTAATTCCGCACTAAAGCCGGTACCTGTTCCTTACATTCTTTTTGGCGTTTTAAAAGAAATTCGGATTGGTGTTAGTGATTCGGTATTTAAACAACATCGTTCGGCTTCTTAATTTAGTTTAGTCTGAAAATAACTCGAACAAAATAGAGACGTACTATTTTGGACAAATAATAATAACAAACGCAGAGAGCGAGAGGAAAATTCCGCGCGGTAGTAGATAGAAAGAGACGATGATAATGAAAGATCGACTGATAGAAGAAGAAACCTTTCGGGGTATCGGTGGGTTAAAATCCGTAAAGGGGGACGCGCGATATTATCTAGGACGTCGTCGGAGAAGTTGAAAAGCTGGAAGCCGAAATGCCAATTTGTCAGTGCCTTTCAAAAGGATAAATCTCCCTCGTATTATTATATATATAATAGAATATATATACTACCCCGCTGTCTATATAATTGCTTGCGTGTACACGTACATAGGAAAATTGACTATGAATCTGCATGTGTGTGTGTTTATGTGTATATATATATATATATATATATATATAATATATATATATGTTTTATATACTCGGAATTGGAGCAATTCTAAAAGGTAAAGTGAGAAGTAAAGTGTCCCTCAGGGTCTTCGATATATAAATATACGATGTACATATATATATTTTTATTATTCGACTCAATAATAGATCATAATGCACGTGAATTACAAGCCATAATGCTCGCATATAAATATCTTATATTTACATTCATTTGAACATACATACATATATGTATACATATACATTTATGCGTCGCATAACGTGAAGAGCATATGTCAGATCTTTGCGGCCATATATGGTCTAAGCCAAAAAGGTTATGTCTACAAAAGTGCGGCAAAATTTAGAGATAATCCTCCAGCTCTGAATCCCACACATCGCAGCTGCTGTTGATATATATATATATATATATATATATATATATATATATATATATATATATATATATATATATATATGAAAGTAAGCATAATAATAATAATAATAAAAAAATAGAAATAAAATAGGAGAGACAAGAATCTCTGGCAGAGAGTTCTGTGGTGTATGTATATAGAATACAATAGTATATGCTTTTGATGAATCAATGACGTGTGGTGGGGATATTTAAGCTTTAGATTTTAAAAGATGATGGTCCCTTCTTTACTGGTATTTTTAAATATATACTATATGTATGCATATATATATATATATATAATGTATATATATAATAATTACGTATGTGTATTCTTTTATTTATTTAGTGTATTCTGATGTTGATCATACATACATACATACATACATTATACATATATATATATAATGCTAGTCGTTTTGGATCGCCATATTATCGTTTTATTTCTTTCTAATCCACGGATATAACATTGCGTTCGCAGTAATAAGCACTACAGATACTTTGGCGATCAATTTTCTATACGCGTTTGCACCCTCTGTTCGATTTCTCCATCGGTCCGTCATCTTTCTCGCCGAGTACACCGTTTTCTGTTGACGAATACATGGTCGTTATGTTAACCTGCACGCCGTGTCAGACAAAATAATAAACCCCGAGAGTTACCCCGATGATTGCGCCGAGTTAGGATAATGATAATAATAATATTTCGGATGAACTTCAAGAAAAGAAGACTTTGACGCTTTTATTATATTACGGCTCGTCTTCAATAGTATCCCGCTGCGGAGTAGACTTAATATTTCTTGGGGAAAATGAACTATATTACATACTATATCCGTTATGTGTTCCTTTCCTTAACGATCGTTATTAGGGTACGACTAGGAAAGGAACGAACTGAAAATTTTCTTCAAATAACCGACAAAGACAATTGCTGCCGCCATGTTTTAATTTTGTTGTTTTTTGGTGTTGTCTTTTTTTATTGGTTTTTTATAAAAAATTTATCGATATTCCGGATATTTTAAACAGGTCGTTCAAACGAAATTATTCATATCAATTATTTCGATTTGTTTGTACGCTTACTTATCCGTCTGACCATTTTATATACAGCCAATTCTGATTGTTATAACCTGCGAATGCTCTCCATAGATTCC
This sequence comes from Coronaproctus castanopsis, assembly GCA_032883995.1. Lineage (NCBI taxonomy): Eukaryota > Metazoa > Arthropoda > Insecta > Hemiptera > Monophlebidae > Coronaproctus > Coronaproctus castanopsis. Next base: position 122,752,452 of record CM065052.1, on the reverse strand, counting down.
GGTTCTAAGTTGTAGTAATAGCTGCTGCTATCGTATCAAATTAATTCCCCAAATCACGAGTCCAACGAGTAGGCACTCTGCCTCTTGCATCAGATATTTTTTCAAGATTTCATCTTGCTATGTCCAAAAAATTGCTAGATCCGTCTTTCACATAATCCGTGTAATTCTATCGGTTCGTATACTTCTATCCGTACTGAAATATTTGTTCTTCTTTCAGTCCACGATTTATACGTAACATTCGTCGCCATATATACATACATTTCAAATATGTCAATGCGTTGCTTATCCACTGCTTTAATTGTCCACATCTCGTCTGCATATATGAAAATTGGCTGTATTAATGTTTTTATTAGCTTCTTGCATAATTTTAATGGCCAATTTTTGTTACGAATTATATGTTTCTATCGTATCATAGCAATTTGTCTTTTATTTCATCTATGCAACCTTCATTGTCAGTAATCGAAGATCGTAAATAAACAAAAGAATCCGCTCTTTCATTATCTACTGATGCAAGGCCAGAGACACGGATAAGAAGACTCAGATTAGAAGAGATAGGCCGGATGATTGGATGAATCGAAGAACACGATTCATATTATCTGGTCCTGAATTCAGTAATTCGTTTAAAGTCGTTGGCAGAGCTAATTTAGCGCGTAAGTATACAATCGATTAGGAGATGATGCACTGTGACGATATTGTTGCCGCATGAATAACGCGGAGAAAGTCGACGCTGAAGTAGGTAACTTTTTGAGTGATAGTTGTGTGACCAAATCTAATCTGACGTAAAACTATTTCAGCTTTCCGCGATAATTTAGAGGGAGCGATGAAACGCGCAGTGTCCAATTTTATTGATCTTAATTTATTAGTAATTGGCATATGCGCCCAAACAGATTGTCATTTATGATTTAATTGCTGAGATATTAATTTGAAAGCATGTACACGCGGAATGGCAAGGTTTGGACGAGGAAACATGGTTGCTGCTTGTTTGGCAGCCTAGTCTTCCGTATTATTACTTGCGATGTGAGAGTGGTCAGGAACCCAAAACCATTATCGGCCGATGTATTGACCACAATAACTTGGTCATCATCTTAGCAATTGAATGTTGAGAGTAAACTTTTAAAATATGACACAATAAACTTATTGTGCCTTATTCACGATTACTGTGGCTTTCTTACGCGAAGATACTCTTAGTTAAATACAACCCATCTTCAGGCATACAACGAATTTCGTAAATTTCATTGGAATCCGGACTACGTAGATAATACTCCAAATATGGAAAGCTAACAACAGACGGGCAGCAGAATCACTTCGAGTAGGCTGTCACCTGAATTATTAATCCTGGAGAACACTAAATAGAATACGAAGCGCGGACGCACAATCTATTTAAATAGGGCTTGGCAGAAGATGATCAATGTCAAACCATTTATTCAATTCAGATTAATCGGAGCTTTGATCCATCAAAACTTTACAGTGATTCCAGAGAAGACACATTGAAATTTATAGATTACTGGACAAACAATAAGTCGACCGGATACGCGAAAAAAACGAATGTTTCGTGAAGATGATTGATGTTTCTATCATTTATCATTTTGAACGTGTATGCGTGTATATTATGAATACAACAAAGCTGAAGTAAAGTAACAGTTGTAATGGTTTTTTTTTAATGCTTAATCTTGAAATATCTGTAGTGTTTTGTAAATCAAAAGTGGGTTATTACGATTACTTCTCATTATATTTCATTTCTGTTTTGTTATTAAATACGGGGTCTTTAACAATTCGCGTCACATTTATTCCGTTACAAGCTAACGAAATGTTACTTTGTTTGCAAATAGCCCCCGTTAATTGGGATGATGTACTTTATATATATATATATATGTATGTATATATGTTTTTTATGTGTATATACAAGCACTTCGTAAAAGATTTATAAACTGGGTATTGTTAACGATAAGTACACATGGCGATAATTGTGCCGATCGTTGAATATGTCTACTTCGAATTTTTAATTCAGTAATTTTTGGTTCTACTTGTAAGAGATGTTTTTGAACGATTTATTATCGGACGTTTTATGTTGAATATATCTAATTGCAATGGAAGCAGCTGCGATTCAACCGAATTAATGAAAAGAAAAACAATTTACAAATGTGTAGGTATATGTTTTATATATATATATATATATATATATATATATATATATATATATCTATATTAATCGATCTACTTGGATGTGGTTTTATCGAAATTCTATATGTGTCTATCTTTGGTCTGTCGAGTTCTAATTTAAATTTTTAGTGTGAACACGTAATTACTAATATATATATATATATATATATTTGAATTTATTTTCCAGCTTAACTGTAGATTCTCCTCAGTGCTTTGAAGCCCTTCATATTTCACGTACAAAACTCGTAACTATCATTCATACAGGCCGAATAAACTTTGAAGGGTTTTAAACTTGGTAATCGTTAATTTAATCGTAATTACATCGTATTTCCTCTGCATTATGCGCATTCGCAGGTTTATCTTTTATTATTATGAAAGAGTTCGTAATTATATCCAATAATGACGTAAAAATTTCACGAATCTTTTTATTTAATACAAGAGTAGCATTAACTATATATATATATATATATATATATTTTGAATTTACACTACAACTAGCGAACCTGGAGGCTATCAAACAGTTGATATTTCATAGATGACATGTGAAGAGAAAGAACTCGATAGTTCCAACCTTTAGTTTCCCCTAAAACAGTTACAAGACTAACTGGTTTAACACGATCTAATCTCCGCTACTCTTCCGAATTATCGAGCAAGTTTATGGCAAAAGGATTTTGATGATTTTCCAACCTGATTAAATAGTGTTGGACACTTTTCTCGATCTCCTCGAGAACAGTAGTTACATATCGATAACGGTGTGTCGAAACGTTTAAGACATGCCACGTTGCTGATGTTATTTGCATTAGAGCTAGATTCGGAAATCTTTGTATTATATCTATGTTCCTAGGTTTCGCACGCTCCCACAGCCGAATACCGTACGTCCACGCAGGCTTTAAAACTATGTTATACACCAGCAATTTATTATTCGGGCTAAGTTTAGACTTTCTACTAGTTAACCGATACAATTCTCTCAGTTTTAACTGAAGCTCATTTCGTTTGGTTATTTTCTCCAAGTAAATCGCTTATCCAAATACACGCCCAAATAGTTGACTGTCCTCATTTTAAGCAACAGTTTCAACACCAAAGGTTAATGAGGTGATGCAAATCTATTCATAGAACATACGAACAGTTTTATCTTTATTTATTTTTATACGTTATTTGTTACACCACTTTTCGACAATATTTAGCGCACGCTGTAACCCGTTTGGTACTATACATCATGATGTGGTGTTAAATAGTTAAATAATTGTTAATTATAAATCCAGCGAAATCAAAGAGGAAAACCCGAACGAAGTTATTTACTGCCCGCTTATTTTATTAACAAAAGGTTCGATCCATTTACTGCAAAGCATTATAAATCCATTCAACCCGACATACCTTCCAATCCATGGTTCTACAATATTAAAGTTTAAACGATCAAATTGCGGGGTTTTATTACTACAATTTGTCGACTGAGACTCGGCTGTAGTCGCCTTCCTGCTTTGTTACACAAGTTGAAACTTATTAGTTCTCCTAATTGCTCTCATCCTACGGATACCCATTTAGTGGCCGATACCATGTTATCCTAGAGTGTTCTCGTCATAGTAATTTTCGTGTTGACCAAGCTCTTCACAGCCTTAAAGTTCCGTTTCCTATAAATATTGCATCTTACCTCTTCAAAATGCTGAAGTATATTACGGTCCTATACTCCTATATTTTAGATTCTGGTATCATTATTTAATTATCCCTACATTACTTGTTACTTGCCTAATTTATAAGTAGCCCTTTCTTATGCATTCTATAATATACAGGCATGGGTAAACTGTGTGGACAAAAAAAAAAATCCCGTACCGTTAAAATTAGCTTACTTCGGATTACTATTGGCCTCGACAGAAAGTCCGTCCGGTACTAGATGTGTATTTCAATTAATCCTCGTGGCATCAAATTTTATCTCATCGCGATGACTTCTCAAACATTCATCCTAAAGTGAAATCAAAGCGCGTCGTTTCGCTGATCAGTCGAAGTTGTAAAAGCTCGTTCAACAACTGTTGACATTATTAGTCGAATAGTAAGATTCGATGACGCAAATGCATCTACACCGGAACTTCTTTTCTCGAATAATAACGTCCGAGTTCGACCGCGGATTATATTATTATTATTATTATTATATTTATTATTTCAGTTAACACTACATGATAATTTGATCAATTATTAGCTATCATTTAACCGTTAAAAAATATCGATTATTATTATCCGATCTCTCTTTTAGTCTTAACTCCACGTAGGAGTATTGTGATTAAGGTATAACAGCTTCTTTATTTTTTGACTCCATCCTTGACGATCTTCGGCATCGTGAGTACATCTTGAAAATGTCATCCGAGTTGCAGTTGGTACTCTACTTTATGGTCGCACACCATTCATTCTTATCATATTGCTCATTCGATTCCATTCGTACGAAGTGACCAAAAAATTTCATAATACGTACGAGAACTTCCGTTAATCGTCGGGTTGTACAAATTTGTTTCAAAATAGACAGTACGCTTTTAATTCACGAAACCCGAGGACCATATTTTGGAAATATTTACGCTAATTTTTTTTTGAATTTTCTGATCGTCCACGTTTCTGCACCATAGAAAGGTATTAAAAAAAATCAGAGTGCCTATTGTATTTTTCGTGACAGAGGAGCCTTTTCATATTCGGGTTAGTTTAACCATCGCACTCCGTGCTAATTGAATTCTTCTCTCGATCTCACCTTCTGGTCCGCATTTGCTTTACAATAAGAATCCCAAGTAAACGAACTTTTCCACAGTTTCACACCCAGGAATGATTTTTATGTTTTTCCTTCATATAAGATATGAAATTATAAAACTAAAACAAATCTTAAAATTCTATCAAATCTCTCAAGCATTTTGAAGACTATGAAAAAAAAACAAATTACATTGATTTCATTCGTTCGTAAAATTTTAGACGGTTTTTATAATTCAAAATCAACATTCAAATACATTTCGTTCATTCTAATTTAGTTAAAAAAAAATTGGAAATGACTAATCGCACGATTGACGACGGTTAACAATTATTTCAAACGTTCACGCTATAACGGAGTTTATCTATCGGCCGCGAATATACCGTTAGGTCTCTTTGTACCGGAGATATTCGCCACCGGTATTAACTTTTGCTACTTATGAAACCGACTCACCTAGAAAATACCGCTCTAGAAGCTAGGCAGGTACATAAAGCCTAAGACTCGTCAAGTTAGTAAATAAAATAATATATATGTACATATATATATATATATCTATACATCGTCGAACACGCGAGTAATCTAGAAGTCTTAACTCGAGCAAAAGCTTTTTTACGGATCATTCGTTTATACCTTTCTCAAATTTCTATTCCGGCAAACTATACATAAACGTAGTATATACTTGCGTACATATATATATATATATATATATATATATATATATATATATATATATATATATATATTCATATATAAAAATAAGTATAGATACATTATATTCGATATGAGGAAAACTATTAGTGTCCGGCTTACGGAACGGATGAAAATAGGTTGTTCAGAAATATGTACTATGATACTTTATAGAAACCGGCCGTCAACCTAAATTTCGAATATACGTGTCACTGTCAATACAACTAATTTCAAGGTTCAGTGATTTAGAATTTGCCTATTTTACTGGCTACCGGTTATTATTTTATTTCTAACATTATCATTACTATTATTATTAGACACACCTAACGTACATACGTACATATTAGTATATATTTCTATCGGCTGGTCTCAAACATTTAACGCTGCACTTTACCTACATAATTGTCGACCGATTTCAGAAGTAATTCCTTATTTAGGAGACGAAGGTTTTGAAGTCAAATGTTTTTCATAAACTCACTCTTTTTTTTCTTAACACTGACGTCACGTTTCAAATTATTAAAAATCAAACAAAGACGATCGGCTCGCACAATCGAGTAGGTATATTACAGATACCGTTATTTGTCGACGGACACGTTAATCTTCATCTTTGGACGGCGCCAGCTTGTATCTTTAACAGCGATACTACCGGGTGTGTACTCGCGATTTATTCTAGCGTGCACGATATTTTAGTTAACTTATTTCCTTCTCTCGTATTTCTAACGGTACAAAATTTCGACATAAATATATATATATATATATAAATACGAAACTGTTTTTTCTTGTACATGTTTTTTGAAAAACCTATGCTACCAATCGTTACCACACTTTCTTCACGTGATTGTATCACGAAAAGGACATTGGATAGTGTCAATGTCGGTTAAATTCGATTAATAATCATTTTTAGAGCAATTATTTTACTGTGATTGCGAGCCAACAAACATTGTTAGAAAAGTTTTTGTATTAAATATGCAATTAATAAATTAATTTATAAGAATTAAATAAATTGATCAATTGAATATTTAACACAAAAACTGTTCTCCAAATATATATATATATATATGTGTGTGTGCATACGCGTGTAGAAGTTTTGGTATGGCAACGTTCAGTTTTATTTGTTAGCACGAAAAAACCGAAAAATAACCCAATATAACGTTTTTGATTGGTCGAACGTTTCCATATGTAAATTCCCAACTCTTATCAAGTTTCCGTTGCGTTATTCCTTTTGTTAGTATTAGTGTCGATGTCGGTATTTTCAATAACGTCATTTTGTCGTTTTCTCTGAAATCTCTGATAACCCGTATCCCACTGATTCCATCTGACTTACCATTCCAATTTCAAAGACTACAATTTCTAATAAAACTTTCTTTTGCCATCACGATCAATAGAGCACAGGGGCAGACATTTCAACGAACTAATATTGACTTGAGATCAGAATGTTTTTCGCATGGTTAAATATACCAGTTAATTGGTGATGTAGAGAATCAATATATTTTATTACCCAAATGGATACAAATACTAATTATTTTATCGGAAGTATTGTAATTTTCATATATTACAAATATAACTGTAAAATACAAAAAAAAAACCTTACATAAAATACGTAAATAAAAAAATAAAATAAAAAAATAAAATAAAAAAATAAAATAAAAAAATACTCTTCAACTCACGTTTATCTCATCCCGGTAAGAGTCGGGCAACGGCAAAAATTATTTGTCGGCTAAAGAAGGCGAATATTTAAACCCAATTTCAAAAATCGTTCATACTCTAATTTCGGACGAAGCCGAGCCGAGACATGCTAGAATGAATGTATACAGAGTTAGTTTTAATATATTGATTCGTTTTGAAATAAGAAATCTCGACGGTTTAACCTGTCGAGACCACTATATCTAAATGTATATTTAATTTGTAAAACTCTTAGTATACTCGTATGCGAGTAATAAATTTAGCTAACGTTTGTAGGAGTGGTGCGCGATTTTAATCGATAGTAAGTATCAATATGTCGGAATCGATTAAATTAAATCGAAAATCTATTATTCGAGAACGAAGCCTGTAATTAGTCGAGAAGAAAAAAAAATAAAAGTATAACTGATTATTTTATATATAAAAAATAATAATTTGATAATGCGAAAAAAATTGTAATAATATAATAGACATTGAAATTATGTAGACATGGAAAGCAGAAACGGTACACGCATATATTGGCAGCAGAATTAGTAGCGAGGTCACACGTAACACAGTTGAATGCACATTTAAAAAAAAAAAAAATTATATTCTTTTTAGAACATATCCCCCTTTTCGGGTTTCTTTACTAGACGGCGGATACCTTTTATATTTAAATTAACATTTTAATCTTAAATATATAACAATTTGCATGTATCTCCCATATTTAATATAGTGTTCTGTGTGCATGTATGTGTGACACTATATTATTGCCAGTGTTCGTTTCGCGTGTGATTATACGTTATTTTCGAATTGGGTGTGTGTAATCCACGGGTTGTGTTCTTATAATTAGTGTGTGTTTTGTGTTGTGTGGCGGAGGGTTGTTTTCGTTTATTCACAAAATATACATTAGCACTTGTTAAATATACTAGTACTTATAGTAAATAAGTAGATTTTTTCCCTTAAATTTAATTATACTGCGTACTAAATTAATTGAATAGAAATAATTTATTTCCACCCTCTTTTATTATGTACTTTCCTACCTAACTCAACCTAAAACTCTAGCCTATCGCAAATTGTAATTTTCATGCATATCTTCGTAAGACAGTAATTCTTCGGCTATTGTACACTTCGTTCTATTATTTTTCGTCACTTTTATTTTATTACTTTACTGTGTTTATATTTTCTCTTAACCGAGTTTTTAACTTTCTTTTCCATTTCCCTATTACCGTCTCTACAATGATCCCTTGCGGTGTTTTATTATTTATATATTTACCGGTATAACCTATTCATTTTTCCATCTTTTTCACTGTTTTTCCTCGTATGTTTTCGTCGGCTTAGTGAATGTTTTTCTTTCTAATTGTTTATTACTTTTTTTAAAAAAAAGCTAACAATATTCGATAATAAAACAACATTTTCAGAAGTTATATATCCGTTTTTTGTAGAACATACCTTATTGTATATCTTTCATGTTTCCTAATTTTACGTATCAACTTCAGGCATTTTTTTGGTAGGTGATTTAGTTTTACTGGTTTACTCCTATCTGCTTGTCCTCATATTGAAATGCCGTATTCTAAGCGTGATTGCTACACTGCATTATAAATTATTTGTAACATATGACCGGTAACGTCTTGTTGCAATTTATACAATATAGATACCACATATATTAATTTCTTAACTAAATATTGAATGTAATAATTCCAAATGCTGCCACAAGTGCAGAAATCTGTTATCCGAGGTACCTGTCTCAGAAATTTTTTATATAAACTATAATAGAAAATATTGCTACTTATGTAGAAACTCGTTAAAATGAATATACCTCAAGCTAACTCAGCAGTTATCAGTCTAATTGATTAGTAATTCCTCTTTATATATATATATATATATGTGTATGTGTGCGTGTGTGTATATATATATACAACGGGTTGGCGATGATCGTCAGAGCACGTTCGTTGTATAATGATAAAGCATTAGCCGTGGTAACTTCGATAAATTCTTATTCGAATCAAAGAGGAAATAATAATAGTAATTAAAAAATGTCAAAGGAACGTATTCAATTAACTTATCGACATTAGCCGCAGTAGTGTACATCTACGTTGAAGACAAAGGATAAGGCGTACAAACGATGAGAAAAGGAAATGAACTGCTGGATATTGTCAAAAGAAGGAAAGTGGAATAGTTTGATCACGTGATGCGTGGGACCGAAATGCACATTATGACAGAGTATATTAGCGGTTAACGTAGAGGGGGAGAGAAAAATTATATGCAGAACATTATTTTGGTTCAGTATAGACGTGGACAATTCCAACGTTGAAAATCTGTTTTACACAGCGGTAGATGTAGACGCTTATAATACATTAATGAAGATTGTGCCATTTGTGATGAGTCCACGGTCGGAAACGATCACAATACTGAAGGAGTCAACTAATAAACTGTATTTTGAATTATAGCAAAGTGCGAAAGGATTTTATATTTGCATATTCTTACGTATTATTTTTCTTACTCGTTACACGTTCAAATAATATCTTTTACTTTCTAAAGAATTTGAATATTGCCGAATGTAGTGATTTTTTATAAATATATAAATAACAAAAAGTAATTAAAATCACTAAATTTTTACATAAAAAGATTACAAAGCTTTTCGGCTATTAAGCCATTATCAAGCGGACGTAAAAAACATAAAATATAAAAATATATACAATTTATAAAGAATATGAAGTGAAAGAAAAAACAAAAAATGTAATACAATGTAAGAAAATACTTAATTTAAATGTACAATATTACAAAAATAACAAAGTGAAAAACAGATTTAATTATAAAATGCACTATCGGATTATTTTATAATCAAATCTATTTTTTCACTTTTCTATTTTTTGTAATATTGCACATCTAAATTAAGTATTTTTCTTATATTTCATTTTTTGTTTTTCCCTTTATATTTTTTATAAATTTTGTATATTTTTATATTTTATTTTCTATGTCCACTCGATAATGGCTTAATAGCCGTGTAGTAACTTTAACTAATTTTTTCTCGTTTATTTATGCTTTATAAATATCTTCGTTTTTAATAAACGAAGAATTTATATATTTCCAAAATTAAAAAATTATAATTTACCGAAGAAAGAATGCGTGTGAATAATAAATGACGGTTGATTAAAAACTGATGCAGAAGCCAGGTCCGCTCCGAATAGTGGTATGTTCATTCCGTATACACCTTTAACAGATCTTTCGTGTCTTATTAAATTTGCCCGTAAAAATTTAATGTTTGGTCTAATCCTTATTTAGCCCCGTATTACAGATCGATTCGACCTCTAATACCCACAAAATGGTGGTTCATCGACGTAAAAGCACCAAATAACATGTTTAGATGTTTAATAAATATCTTATATAGATTAAGATTTGGAAAAAATTGTCTTCCATCTTCAATCGATAACAAAATATAATCTCACACCTTTTTACCCTTATTCTTCGGATGACGACAAAATAGCAGATGCAGATCGTGTATTTTGCAATGTTCTTACTATACAGCTCTGGGTGATCTTTATTGTATAATCAAATTATATCTCTCAAAGTCTGTTGCCAATAAATATGTCTTACCTACTTACTATTAAACACATTCATGCATATCTAGCTATTTATAATTACATTGCATCGACTAATATTAATGTTTAATATATCCGTTTTAATAATTTTATACCAATCTAGGTGAAAAAATCCTGTGGCAACAAAAAATGAAACAACAAAAATTTATTGCATATTCGAATTTGATAGTGACTATTTCGATTAGTAAGGACTATTTTTAATATCTGGAAAAAACATTCCTGCGTGAATCAGAGTTACGATGAGGTATTTTTGTAACTGGGGACGACAACGTCCTTGTTCACGGTACCATTTCCGACCGAATCCGTCTTTGTCCTTGGACACCGCTGTCAATTCTGTAGATGTCTTGTTGCTCCACAGACGTACATCAGCATGACAATTTTTCTCCTCTCTTGTTTCCAATGTTCTTCGGTGACATCATTCAGGACAACTTGGGATAAATAATACCTTTCTAGATGTATATTTATACGACCGTAATATTTTAATTTTCTGGAGTATATAGCATATAGCAGTTCCATTTGCTTTAACACGTCTGTATTGGTAATATGATCTATGAAATCTTCAAAATACGACAATATATATTATATATATATATATATATATATATATATATATATATATATATATGTATATATAATATATATACATATACATACACATATATCATATATATATATATAGAGTTTTCCAGCGTGGATGTGAAAATCCAATTTTCCATACTGTAGAGTTGTATCAGCCATACGTAACATCGCACCAGCCGTACTGTTAAATGTAGATTAATGTCTTCTCCGTGTCATCGGATTTTTCACATTTAAAAAGTTTTAATTTTTTTCCGGATCTTACCTCGATCGATTAATCGTTCCTCATGAAACCAGGTTCCGAAATATTGAAATTTTGGAACATTGACAATTTACTGTTAATTTTTGACACGGCTCCAGTCTCCCGCTATATTCTTCGCTTACTGTGCCGACCAGATCAACTATTTCTTCTATTTATTAATGTTATCTGAGATTAAGACAGCATCGTCTGCATATCTTATTTTCTTTATTTATACGCGGTTCACATAATAATCGATGCCAATTTTGGGAAAAAATCATATTAAACGATTAAAGTATTATTGAAAACACTCGTATACAACTGCGTATACATGTATATACATAAACACAGTCGCTCACAACACACATTGGAGTGTACACACACACATGCAAAATAAAAAGGCACAATTGCCCACACAAGTATATATTATATACAACAGTATATATACGAACATAGTTTTATTTATATTTCACGTGCAAAACAATAATCTAATGTAAAATCTTCAATCGGTCGGTGCAGAAGTTATTATTATTTAGAATTGTAATTGGTAGGGAATCTTACCCCGGGGGTAAACGATAATCTTTTCAAGAAGAAATCTACTCGTACCCGTTATCGTTTTAGTATAATATAGTTCGAGTATTAATCGATGCGGGCACTACCACTATCGCCATCGTCGGTATTGTTAGTACGCCGAGTCGCTTTGCGTGTTAGTTATCGTCGTCACAAGGGTGGCCGAACACTCGAATATATCACAAACGTCATTTGAATTATAAGTCGTACGTAATAGAACGTATTAGATGTCTGGAAAAACTGAAAGTGCTTCTTCTCGTCGTATATTTTCTAACAGTATAGGTTAGGTCGCCACTTTTTTACTTTTAGAGTGCGTATAATCCATTTCAGATACATTGTATTTAATAAACGTGTAAGAGACGGAGTGGAAAAGGTTCATTTATTTTCGGTAACATTTTCTATAATATAATATGCGCTAATGTGCCTGTAGTTGTGTGCGCCTAGTACTCGATACTCTTATAAATATCGCACCGGTATTATCAGCTACGCTTATTCTGCGGTTGATGTCATAAACAGCGGTGAAGTCTGTATCTTTGAGTGTCGTTTTAGTACACTTATAATGAAGGAAAGCTTCAGACGAGAGAGACCGTGGGATAAATAAAACGCTTATCTCGGAAGACCGTTATGCGTGAAGTTGATCGTCATTATTAGAATGTGAAACTATTAACTGTTAATGCTTTAAACAGTTTCGAAATGATGACTTTGGGAAAATTACTATATTTTTCAAAAACCTAACAGCATGACGTAACGAGTGTTCAAGTCAAAATAGGGGTAAAAATTAAACTAAATACAACGAATATAATGGTGAATACCGAATCGGAAGATACAATCAAAAGAATACGATTCAAGAAGTAAATGAGCGTATATATGTATATATATATATATTTATCTTGTATAGTGTTCCGAAAATTAAGTAACGTATTACGTAATAAAGAAAACCTCTGCACGAAGATAAGAAAACAAACAGCGCACCAGAGGTTAGTGTTAAACATAGGCAAGCAGACGTGGAAAAAAATTTCGCGTATACGTGAAGTAAGTACCTCGAAAGAAATTATTGCTTTAAAGAGGAACTGGGTCGGACAGGTAGTACGTAGAACAAACAACAGGTATATGAAGCGCACAGTAAAATAGTAGCCGCTGCTGGATCAGAAGCGTTAAGAAGGCAGACTGTTAAATCGTTCTCAAGTGTAGCGAAGAGAAATTGAGTTTAGCTTAATACAGGAATAATTGGGAGAAAACTGAAGAAGACCCGCCTTCGACAGTAGATTGATTTAGGATAATCTTAATCGTAACGGTACGTTGTACGTAATTCATCAGCGAATGGCGAGCTCGGAACCGAACACTCGACCGACGGTTTGACAGTCGAACGCTGTCGATTATTCAAAAATATTAGCCTTATACAAATAATCGATAAATAATTTAAATAACGTTAAGCGAGGAATATAGATTGATATTACAAATTCCTCTCAACTAACTCTTAATTATCACGCTAAAGGCTTTGGAATCCCGTACGCCATATGCGCGCATACCCGCGATATAAAAAATTAATGCCTTAGTATAAAAATAATAATAACGTACAATGGGTTAGTTGCAATTTTCGGTAACGAACAAAGCGGGGAAAAAAATGACGATGTGTATAATAATATATGAGGCGTAAAGGTAATATTTTAGTGTTCTACTTTTATGACTTGAGTTTAGGATTCCACCACGGATAAGAATATCTTAACGAATCTAGCAAACTCAGCAGCTGTCAGTCTAATTGATTGGTAACTGGGTACCATTTAGATCACGATATAGGGGAGATAGCAAATCTACACCTATTGGTCTTTCCAGACTGCGTTATTTACACGGTTCTTTCTATATATATATATATATATATATATATATATATATATATATATATTGTGTTGATGACCGTCCGTCCTTTGCATACTTTTAAGATTATAATAATTGATCATAATTGAATGGAAAACTTATATTCAATCTCCAGTGAGTAATAAATATAATAATAATGTGTACGAGTTTGTTTGTGGATGGTTTCTCAGACATTTTTCAATCTAGTTACACGCGTTAAATATGCGTGCGTAGAATAATTTTCCCGTGAAATAAAGTATCAGCCTCGGTAACATGGTAAATGCTTATAGGCTGTTTACTTCCATTTTTTTTTTATTCCTAACAATAATAATACACCAAATGGGAACCATACGAATGCACGCGATAGATACATGATCGAATTTATTCTGCCTTTTTGCGCGGTTATTGTGTGAGTAGATGGATAACGCGGTATATTAGATGATAAGGTATCTGTGTAAATGAAGTAGCCGGTAAATTTGACGAGGAAATGTATATATATATATATATACACATATATGTATATATATAAATATATATATACATATATATTACTACTTTTATAATTTGTTCGATGTTTGAAGTTTTAGTTGTTGTTAATATTATTTTTGGGTTATTTGGTCGGTCGGTATTTTCTTGACCGGGACCATCGAGTCGAGACCTAGCAGGTAACATTGATTTGCCGTACCGTAAATGATTCGAAACGACGTTGTTCTTCATTTTAAGTCTTTTACTTTTGTAAACTGGATAAGCCAATTTATTAATTCACATTTTTTATTATTACCACGTCTTTCTATATCATTTTTATCACTCTTTCTGTCTATAATCTTAATGCACTTACGTTATAACCTAATGAAGTCTTCTCGGTAGCACCTGCCGTAGCTGGTTTTAATGTAAACTTTTGAAAGTCGGACCTAAACAAGGTAGAATACAACGGCGTTTGAAAAAGAAAAAAAATGTTCTATAAGAGGTCTCTACGCATATTTTTAAAATGCTTACATTATTATCATGACTATTCTCTTATTTTCTTATAAAGTTGAAAAGATGCCGACTTCGGATAGAAACGTGGTTGCATTTACATACTCAATTAATTTTTTGGTTGTTGTTCAACGGGATTTTACTATATATAGCTGCGATGATTATCGATTTTACATATATATATATATATATATATATATATATATAATTATATATATATATATACATACATCCTTCAAGCCGTGTTCGTATTAGAAAATTAATACATATCAAGATAATGAATACCGGTCTGGTGTATATACCTATTATAAATACACGCTTGTATAATTATCGCTACGAACCTTCATACGTTTATGTATAGGTTTATTAATAAGAAAAATATAATATTATATGCATATATATACATATATATAATATTATGTATTACTATTATATATGTAATATAATATATACTATGTACATATATCTCACCTACCATCACTCGTTTCGCTTTCCAAACAATCACACCCTTTCATTAGTTATAAATTGATTTATACCGTAATTTTTTACAAACCTTTTCATTTTCACCTCTTATACAGGAAAAAAATATCACTAACTGACTGACTGACTGCCGAAATTAATTTTTTTATAACATATGGTTTTGTACACCCACGCGCACAAATATATGTATATATATATAGTATATGTTTGTGTGCAAGTATATAAGCGTGCAAATTATGTGCACCTTATTCGGGAATAAAACGTAATTTTTTTTTGTTTAATTACTTTAAATTTTTTTATTACGTTATATTTATTCGCGAGAAATTGTCTTAACGTCGAACTCGTTATTTTTGATTTTTTTTTATTTGTTTACGCGAGCATCGACGCGTGTTTATAAGTACGATCAGTTAAAAATAAACTGTTAATATATAAAGTTATGTTAAAATGAAGGCCCAGCCGATCAAGAATAAAACACGTCAATTATATTAGTTATAACAGGCTGGCAATCGGAGTTGGATGTTTCCTGCAAGTTTCTGCTATACAAGTGAATTATGAAACTTATTTTTGGACTTACGGCCTTGCTCTGCGGGACTGTACTGCTAAGTCGAATCGGGATATTATACAACGACGTCCAAACATCTATGTGCGATAGTTGATGTTTATCTTTATTCACGTAACGATGAGATTCGTACGGATTTTAACATCCTGTCAATGCAGAAGCAAGATAACTTCTCTTCATACTTAACATGAAATTAGACGACTAGTTCGTCGCCACCCCGTAGATTTGGTGTTGTAAATAAATAAATTTATGTATAATGGATGCGTAACCAATGGAATACGTACTCCACACTTATGTTTGTACTTAGCGGTTAACTTAGCTTAATGATGATAATTATTTCCCAAACAGCTAAGATTGTATGTTAGTAATAGCCTATTGAGGTCTGTAAATTATATATATATATATATATATATAAAGTTATCTTTGAACGTACATGGACATATGGGATTTAAATCTGGGAATAGTCAGAAAATGCAGGCTGGAAATCATCCAGCGTTTCCAGTCAAACGACTTTGTGCAACATCGTTGGAACTCACTATGGTATATTTGCAATATCACAGATGCCTGTTGTAAAAGAAACAGTTAGAATACACAGTAGTAGATATATGCAGCGACTTCAGTAACATGTTAATATACTGGCTGCCGATCTCAAGGGTAACTCCATAGAATTCAAACATTTCAAAAGATAGTGTCAAGTAGATTTGCAACACCCTTAATAAACTACGATGTTAATATATATGTCCGACAATGTGCAGCATTCTGTTGAGGGCTTGTAAAATATCAAGGCTACATATTCAAGGACAGATCGTACGTGGCCAACAAAAAAAAATAATTGTACTTCCATCTATATTTATATGTATGCACACAACTCGCACACGCATACGTAAAAGTATATGCTAAATTCACGTTGTGACGTATTTTTTCCGATTTCTGTAGCCACCAGATAATTAGCATACATAAGTATGAATATACAAATTCATATTTTTTAAAATTTATTTATTCACATTTCGCTTGTATAATTACATGTGAGTATATATATATATTTATATTTACGTATACATAAATGTTTGTACACATAAACATATCGGCACATTCTCTCTCTCTTTCACACGTACATATACATATGAATACACACATTCTTATATACATATACATATACATACATATAAATATATATATGTATATAACGCGTATTTTATAAAATAGTAAAAAAATCGTTGTGATTATGAAATTAAACGAAATAAATTGCGCCAAATCTTTGAAGTTCTTATTTTTAATAATATTGCTACATTTAAATTTACGAAAGCTACTCGGTTAAAAATTAACCGTATATACACATATATATATATATATATATGTGTGTACATATACATATTAATATCAGTAAAGATCTCAAAAAAATTAATTTACAGATTCACGATGAGTTTAAAATAAGATATAATACTTTAACAAGTGATAAATTAATTATTAAATTTTTTCCTAACAACGTTTTAAAAATAAAAACATTACCGTAAACCTTACTGGTCATGATTTTATCGGCTACTGTCTAAATAAATTGCAAATTATTAGTGGTAATAAATGTAATTGCGAAAGCAATAAAATTGAAAACGTCCAACATATTATATATATATATATATATATATATATATATATATATATATATATATATATATATATACAGTAAGTATAATTTATCAATTTACTGTTTTCATTTTTAAATTATTTAAAATTAAACATGTATATGCATAAATCGCTACTAGTATCCCTAAGGTAATTTCGCAGGAGTTTATTATATTCTAGTATTAACTTTAAACGATTCTTGTATTACTTCATTACTTCATGATATAATTTATGTACATAGGTTATATTTTGAATTTTTAAAAATATTTTCACGAATTCATGTATATTAAATTGTGTGCTCCAATATATATATACACATGTGTGTATACAATATGAACATACCCACCCATATGCAAACACATATATATATAAATACATTATATACATTGACACATTTCATTTATCTGAATATTAGTATTAACTTGTATGAGTTAGGAAAACGATCCTTGGAATGTCGGGAAAAAAGGTGTTTCATCCAAGATGAGCGACAACCGTTGATTAGGGAGCGCGGTAAAGCGTTCTTCTTTTTATAGTTCGAAATGGTGATTACAGATCAGGACTATAATTGGCGAAAACGTTTCAAATTTTCCCTTTATATTCCTGGATAATGTTTTTGTCTTTATAAGGAAAAAATTTCCAATAAGAAACTGGCTGTATGTAAAATCGGACTCTTCGACGCTGGCGATTGAGTCCGAGCGTCGTTCGATAAATAACCGTCGGACTACTAATTTGTTTTTAGCAAAACATAGCTAAAGAAGACTATTTTAAGAAAAGTATTTAGGAACCATTTAATTTCTTTTTAGAAGACTGAAAAAAAACTCTGTCGAAATAAAGTAAGTATAGACAATTAAGGATATACAGAAAAACACGTTGAAATTCTTTGGTCATGTAAAATTGAACTGATTGAACAACAAATTATATCTAGAAAAATCAATGGAAGACGATAAAAAATACATCGAGCAAATAAAAATTAGAACGAGTTTAACATTTGAAAAGTTAATGAAGATCATGTTGGACAGGACACGGTGACGTTAAATAGCGGTTCTATAAAAAAAGTCACGATCTTTGGATATTAACAGACGATGATGGTGATATGAAAAGAATTTCCAATACGATCAGAAGCACTTGGCCAACTCGATATCTCTGCCGTACCCTGTGTGTATGACGACGGACACGAATTTAATAAATCGCGTATACCAGTTAGTTTATGCTGTTGAGGTTACAATATATGTGTCGGTGTTTAGCGTCAAGTTTTCCGTCTCCCATATCTTCATCGACCGTCTTTTGTACTCCTCACTCAGATTACCTCTTAATCATCGCTCCTCGCTTGTTATATATATTATTTTTGGTATATATAACTGAGTTTTATACTTTGCTTTAATACGCGTATAAAAATATATATGAATATATACATGGTCCAATTAAAAATAAAATATAAATTATATTAATACATAATAAAAAAAGTGTTTTTTTTTGTTTTTTTTGTTTTTTTTAAACAAAATGATCAATGATCGTAGGAATTGGAAGACTGTATTATTGTTTTATTTATTCATAATTATTAAGTCCGTTCCTTAAAGATACTCGGCTTTATATTTATCGCATATAATCCGCGCTATCGGTACTGGTCCGGTGGTTTTACGAAAGAACAATTGTTCGATGACGGAATCGTCGACCGATCTAATGGAGGCCACTAGTAGACATAATTTGCCCAATCGGAACGGTTGTAACGGATAGACGGTGTTCACGTATCTATTCAAGATTTGTTGACTGTCTTCGTGCAGACGTTTAATAATCGCTTCTTCTTTCAACGACTTTTTACATTTAACTCCGTGTCCGGATTTATCGCCGTGATCGTCGACTTCGTCCGTTGTTACGGTTTTCGCGAATACTGATATAGGATTAAGCAAGCGCGTTAGAGTAATCAAATAATAATCATTTTTCTTACCGTTATTATTATGATTATTGTTAGTATTTTATTAATATTATTATTATAATTATTGTTATTTTATTGCAATAAAAAATAAAATTTGATTTTATATTATTGTCATTATTATTATTATTATTTTATTGTTATGTTTCGGACTATGTAAATCATTTGATACAAGTAGACCACGATAATTTACTGGTAAAATTACACGCATGTCTAAAATCGTTGATTCCAGACTTATCATAGAAAACTGGAAGTGTATCATTAAAATAAAGTGCGCGACGAGTGATTCAACTATTCAAGAATTTTTCTTAACACAATACACGATTTGCGCAATCTGAATGTGATAGAAAAATTGCTGTTTCGCTGACAATAAAGTTTTCTTGCAGAGGCTGATGTCGATATAATTACAAATTGAATGTGACTAAATCATTTAATCCTTAACGCGATAAAAGGGTATAATACACCGCGTATATCGATCAAAATTAATTTATATATATATGTGGAAATAATTTTAAAATAAAAGAGCCAAAGGTGGTGATCGATAGAGCGTCTAATATTAAATATCTCGGTTTACAAACTAAATTGACGTATTCATCTAGATTATTTGAGAATAAAGGCTAGTAAAATTAACGGTTAGTCAATCAACTCCACACAGGCGCTGTATTCTTTTTCATATTGTTAAATAAATTTTCTACTCGCGTTGATTACGTAAAAATTCAGGGTGATGTTTTTAAAATTGCGTACAATCATTCGTAATGTCTGCGTATAATTCCGAAATACGGTCGTTCGAACGCAAGATGGCGGGATGACATAAAAAGGTCAGCCGGTGTAAAGTGGATGGAAGAGGTCGGTGATCGCTATAAATGAAAGAGAAGAAGCAAAGCTTACATCCAGCAGTGGGTTGATATAAGCGTATAGTGATATATATATATCAAACTAGGGGCTATCTGTAGTGGCGATTATTACGAGTAAAACAAAAAAAGTTTATCAAAATTGGTATATTTTAAATTATATCGGATTTTTAAATTTTTAAAAATGATTTAAAACTTTTTAAATGATTACAAATTTTTAACGTTATTCTTTTCGATATAATTATTTTAAAATGTTTAAAATTTCGATATACCCGATTAATCGAATTATTTTCTAAAGAACCGCGCGACGTTCAAAATTAATTTATTTAAATATAATTTACGTTTAAAACACTTCTCTGTGCATACAAAAAGTTTAATCCGCGCGTCGTTTGATTAGAACTAGTATTCCAATTAAACTAAGTATTAAATTTTCATTAATTATTTAATTGGTAAATTATCTGCTTGTTTCAATAATTATTATTTACAATATTCAACTCGAAAGACGCGGTTCAATTTACGTTCGATGTAAACTGTAATAGCCGGAACACGTTTTTTACGACCGGGTTGGTCACTTTATTTTCGTGATTGCGATATGAATAGTTTATGAATAATAAACTGAGCAGAGCCCGTCCAAATTGTTAATCATTTTGAAATATGTTAATTTAATTTTGTTATTATTATAATATCGTACTCGTTACACAACATTATATTATTATTATTATTATAATTATGATCAACTTAAATCAATGTGTTTGTGTAGCAACTACGAGTAGTGGCACAGCGGGAAAAGACGGTTAGATCGATGAATAGAAACCGAACCATGATGGAAAATAAATTCCACCGGGGAAAAACAATCGCTTTCAAGAGGAGTGGAAAGTTCCTCAGCGAGGAGTATGACGGACAGTTAATTAGAACAGCATGGGAGACGGTTGATTAGACAATGAAACACGGGGAGGATAATGTCACATATGGAACACGGTGAAGCTGAGGTTTATCGTTGGCATATGCATAAGTGAGATGCGTATGGCTAATTGATTATCACGTCATTTGCGCGGTTTAAAACCAACAGAATGTTTGATTTTTCCGAGCTTGATGAAGTCAGCTGTCATTTCGTTCGCCGTAATGCGAGAAGTTTTATACATCAGATGTCGGAACTGGAACGTCGGGGGACTGTCAAAAAAAAACTCTTGGCAGCCGTCCTAGCTATGCCAGGATGCAAAGGAATGACGTAACGTTACATTTATTACGCTTTATTACCGTTTTATTTACTATTATTGATTACGGTTATTATTTCCGTTGATTATTATTGTACCTACTAAAAGCGTAACAAAAAGAAATGTATGATTATTATGATTTATAATTCAAAATTACTGAATTAACCCCCAAAAAATGAAAATTTTTTTAATAGTTAAAATAATTGCAATTGCCGCTGTTGAAAAAGTCGAGTTTGAGAATAAAAATTAAATATTATTTAATCGTTTAATTCGGGAGATTACCGGTTTTAAATAGGACGGAAGCTCTCATGCAAGCGTACTCGTGAGGGTCGACGTGTAATTGTTTAAGTTTAGCGATGGTTTCTTGCAACTTTATCGTTTCCTCCAAAATCGATTTAATGGCATCCGGACGAATTCGGTGATCGTCGTCCACTTGAAATGTTAACAACGAAGTCAATTCTAACGGAGGTAAATATTGAGCTGCTCCGAGAACGAATAATTCTTGCCAACTTTCTTCCAGTAGCGTTAACTGTATAGAAAAATAAACGAACTAGATAATTACCATGAAGAGAAAAAACAAAGGTCGTATTGAGGAGAAAAATAAGATGGCGGATTTCGAATATAACGCGCCATTATTTTTAGTTCAGGGAATTGACAGCCCCGTATATAACTGTTAGAGTAATATACGTTTATTCTGATATTATATTGTTTCTATAAAATATTAAAAAATAATTTTACATAACACGAATTAAGATTCCAAAGTCATGCGAGATAGACAGATTTTGATTCGTTAAGAGGCAACATGAATTAATCGAATAATAAATGATACTACAGTGTCATTCTATTGAACATAGTGAATATATACTAATAATATAATTAATTCAGAATGTTAGCGAGAGTAATAAAGTTTATGCACATAGTTGGTGTTCTAGAAGTGCTCTCGTAAAGCGGAATGGAAAATGTGATTCTTGTAGATGACACACTGAAGAGGAAAAGAAAATATGTGGCACACAAAATCGGAGAGGAAGGATTATTCACGCTCTCTATACAGAGGAAAATGGAAGGGAAGCCTCCGCAGAAAAGAATGTTATTGGAAATAATAACATCAGGGATGGAGCCAAAAGTTGTTAAGGACATGGTACATGCCGCGAGGAGTAGACGATTATGGGAGTTAGATATTCTATTTCACTGCATATAGATGTTTGTTTATGCCATCTTTGAGAATCAATGATAATGATGATATATATATATATATATATATATATATATATATATATATATATATACAAATAATTCAATTCTGAGCTTTCAATATATGTATCAATGTACGATATACATGTATGAAGTAAAGAAGGTAAGATCCAAATAACTCAATAGTTGACGGTGGCTTCGACTGACAATCCTCGTCAACTTAATAATTGATAGCAGCCGGCAAAATGATGCTTCCTGGGCAAGATAAAGTGAAATAGGTAGGGCCAAATTAACTCAAAAGTGTTGATAGGTAATAAATTTCAAGATTAAACATCCGTCCAAACGACCCATTCTTAGGTAGGCAGTTCGAGGGGATGTCTTCTCATTGCGCATAACGAATTTAATTAGTTTTCCCATCAAGCTAGTATCCATTTACCGCCTAATTTTAATTTACATCTGAACTGACTGAAGGTCTATGTTTCTGGTGGGATTGGATTTCAAGGAACGCGAGTGAAACACAAAAGTATACTGCTACATTGTAAAGCTATATATGTATATATATATATATATATTTAAAGTGTGTCTGAAAATTACGATAAACTTTTACTTGATCGTCGGCCGGTAATGCGGTGAAAGCGGGGACGCTACTGGCCCATTGCATATTCATAATTACTAAATTCGCAGCAGATTCGCAAAGCGCTTCCGGATTATTTAAGGTAAATGCCGCGTGCGATAAAGACGTAGCCGCTGCTATAAACGGATTCAACGGAAACTGCTATAAAAAATGTAAATTTAGTTGTAGCGTAATTGTTAATCGTACATATTAACAATAAGATCCAGATTTAACAGTATTATTATTTTTTTAATAGAATTAAATCGGCTGGCGTTATGCAGGTAATCTAAATGTATCGTGGTGTACCTGTTAGTATTATCAGGTATACGAGGGTAAATCACCTATAGGCCGATGGACACAGAAATAAGTTTACCATTCAAAGGTATGTCAACGGTTGATTAATTATCACGAACAACGGCGGCATACCAATATGTAGTTGGCTGAAGCTGTTGGCAATCCTTTTCGAAGTAGTTAGGACATAATTTATAACTTTTTTTTATTACGAGCAAGATCGATGTAGGTCTAGAAAATGGTAGGGTGGGTCTAATTAATCGCTCTATAAATTCCAGAGTTACTGGGTATTTGTATTTCATTTTAGAATTATTTTTTCTCGTAATATTACATAATATCGTTTTTATATACGATGTGTTCGCTGTATAGACATAACGTATACATTGGCGAAAGGTAAGCTTGATTTTACCTGGTTTAAAAATTGCGCAGAATAAAGTAACGGTAACGAAGGTACTCTGACGGTGGTTATATCTTCTACTATTGGTGGTACAGACGGGGATGTACTAGATGATACTCTCGTCGACGTCGAGGTTAAATCGAGTATTTGCGAATTTTGATTAGGCGATTCTGACGGATCTTTGAAATATAACGCCATCTGACGTTGCAATGTCGAATTACGAGGACCTCGTTCGTGTTGTACAGCTGTCGTTTAAAAATGAAGAACGTGATAAGAACTTTAAAAATACTGCGACGAAATTTAATTCTAAATTTCATATTTCTCGCGTAATTTGTAAATATATGTATATATATTACCGGTCCAAAAAAAAATTGCGGTATCAAATCGTTAGATGATTGATATATATATATATATGACGAACACATGATCAATACAAAAACGAATGCAAAAAGCCTCAGAAAAGAAGTTTTGATTGCTAACATACATGATCGTAGGGCATCAGAAGAAGAAGAAGAAGAAGAAGAAGTCGAACAAAATAATAACACCATTTAATCACTAACTTTTCGAAAGTTACGTCATTTTCAAGCACACGCAAAAAATATTCAATCGCAATAAAATGCTTTTAGTGATTAAATGGTATTATTATTAATCTTCGCAATAAAAAACTTTTAGCGATTAAATAGTGTTATTATTTTGTTCGGTTTATAATTTGTAAAATCACTACTCTCCAATATATTCAACAGTTATATATATATATATATATATATATATATATATATATATATGTAAATATATATATGTAAATATATATATATATATGTAAATTTGTTTATGGAATGTTTTATACCTTAATAGCAATTAGTAAGTATAATGTAAAGATAGAACTGAAAAAATAATTTCAAAAAATTTAAGGAATTACGCGTAATTAATAGTTTAGTTAATCAACTTTTATAACACCCTATATAATCGTTGTAAATAATTTCGAGGCCATTCCGTTATTGTCTTTAAAACTGTACAATATTCTTGTAGATACTATTATTTTCTCTGCAAGAAACTCTCATTGAACCTCCTCATTTAAAGATTCGTACTAACAGTTTAATAAGTAATTAGCCGGTTTTGATAATGACGATGATCGTATAATTTGTGATGAATTAGAAAATTTAATTTAGCGATTGTATTAACTGGAAACGCCATTACGACGAGCTTAAAGATAAAATGATTGGGAGGGAAACTTTGAAAATAAAAACGAATTCAAACCAAATCGAGGACAGTGTCAAGGATCACGAGTTTAATATAAAGAATATGTCTTGAATAAAAAGGAAATGTAAGAAATTAGCTGAAAATTTGTGTAACGTTCCGATAATTTTATACTAGTCGCCGGTAGTACACTTTTTTTATTTTCATTTATTTAAATTTATTTCTTTTTAATTTTATTTTCGGAATAAGGTATATAATTTATTATCGTTATTATTTTGTTAAATATTGTAAAAAAAAAAAATTATATACGCGTACCCTGTTTCGATCGTACGCATATTGTGCAAAAGCACGCGGTCGGAATGCGCTCAATTACGGTTGCGGGAACATAAATATACTGAATTTGATGCAGATGAGGTTGTGACGCGGAATAACGAAAACGCCTTGGAAAGAAATGAGAACAAAGAAATCCTAGAAGGAAAATAAGAAGTTTATATAAATCGTATAGAAAAATGGAAAATAAAACTGTTAAGACATGTAATAAGACGTAATCTAAAACAAATATAATAGAAGGCAAAATCACCGACAAAAAGGCCAAAAGGAAGACGAAGAACATCGCTAATGAATAACAGTGTATACGATCGTTCGAATATAAGTAAATATCAAGAACTTCGGGCACTAGTTAGCAACAGAACACAATGGTTGAAGCAACAAGGCATCGCCTAACAAAAATATTTTGCTTGTCAAATGTGATCATTAAGAAGTACAGGGAAACATTTAGAACTAAAACCAGCGTGAGGAAGTTTTGTTCGGAGAAGGAAACGTTTGATATGTGTCTATAATTTTTTATTATTTATTTCGACAGTAATCTACATTCTGAGTAGAGGTCGTCTGAAACAACAAAATAAGGCACACCTGTCAATATCATATTTTGTTCTATTTTATCTCGTAGTGCGTCTTATTGCATCCTTGTGCGTATTTACCGATGTAAAAAGGGCCTGCGGGGTATTTATTTAAAATATATATATTTCTAAATAATTTGCGATCTATAAGAAAGTAACGATACATTTTAGGATACTTTTGTGTGTAATACGACAGATTTAATATAATTCCTAGACAATTGTTCTGATATATATTTAATTTTTTGCGTACCAGTGGCTACTATACCCTTCCTGTTATGCTCTCCTCCTAAATACTGCTAAATGATCTTGTTGGTCAGCTTGCAGTAATAAATAAGAAAAATAATATACATATATATATATATATATATATATATATATATATATATATATATCGTCATGCGCTAAAATAACGAAGAAAATATATGAGCTTTATAAATTACGCGCTTTTAAAAAATATTATTTACTTTAATTAATTTTATTATTGTTATAATTATTTTTTATGGTAAGTACTCACCGTCTTTATTCATTCCTTCTTGTACGCATTTTCTTAGTCGACACGCTCGGCATTGATTTCGGTGCGTCTTATCCACCACGCAGTTACCGGCCGATTTTCCCTTACATATGTATTGACGATTTCGACGTATTGATCGCTAAAAATAAAACTGCGATGATGAAAAGAATAATTTAAACAATAATAACAAATAATAATGATAATTATATATATATATAAATATATATATATATATATATATATATAATCTCTTCCATATACGTATATCTCAGGGGTAATTTCAACTGTGCTATATCACATTAGTTTACGTGCGCGTCTATGTTTTGTTTGCATACATGTTCGAGTGGAAAAATGAATAGTTATATAATATAACAAATATGATTAATTTCTTTTTAACTAATAAAGCACTGAACTATGGTACATCTCGTTTCATACTGAAATACTGATCAGATTAAATTGTTTATTAAGGAAAAATTATACCTTTTTTATATATGTCGCATTTAATTCGGTTAAAAGGTTAGAAAGTATAAAACTTATTTAAGGAAAATCTTAATATTGTAATAACTATTATTAAAAGAAAAATATTATTATTATTTATAACGATTATTTATTTCAATAATGAAAATGTTCAGCGACGAGTGAAACGTGTTTGTTAAAAATTTAATTAAAAATAATTAGAGATTTATACTCAATAAGGGTGTTATTTAAAAATTAAAACAGTTAGACGTAAAACTACAAGAACTAAATCGGCTTCTTGGCAGGTACTCTAGTTTGTCATTAGAAAACAAGCTCCTACTATATAAAATAATTATAAAACCCGTTTGTACCTTTAATGTTGTGGGATTGCGCATATACACATAAATAGGATGCAATGATTTCAGAATAAGGCCGTAAGACTGATCGCTTCGTCACCCTTGTACGTATCTAACCGTACTTCGCACACCGAACCTTGAATATCCCGTAAACAGACGAGATCGAACGCTCTGTTAAGCGGTTTATAAATCTTTTGGAGACTCATGAAAACTCATTGGTGATTAATCTACCTGACAGCGATACTTTTAATAATAAAAATAACAGGATCACTCGATCGGACGTGCTGTGCTAAATAAATTTGCACAAAAGAAAGAAAAACTGATTCTGCCCTTAAAGCGGAAAATGCGTACAAGGTAGATTTAACGGAAGTATAGACCGAAGTCCTGTCTACAGCAAACAGACGAATGTTAAATACAAATTCTAACTGTTGCCCTAGCCTGATCATGACGGAACGTGTTCACGATAGCCCCGCTTGCGATAATACAATTCATCTCTGATGATGATGACGATTAAGAGACACTTTGTCTCAAGTTAAAGGCAAATCGTCTCCGTGATGGCGGAGGAACTTTCAATAGTTCTAACGAAAATCACTATAAATTAAAATAGATGAAATTTTCGGAGAAGTAAGTTTTACAATGAAAAAAGAGAAAAAATTGGCCAAACATCAGAAAATGGAATATAGCACGAATATAAACAAGGATAAAATGGATAGGTCATGTATTAAGATACAATAGCCTATTAAAAGATATTATAGAAGGAAAAATACCCGTGCTCAGTCCGAAAAGAAGATCAAGGCACAGACACTAGTATATACAATCAAGAAAGAAGCTACTATTAAGACCTACGCAGAACTAAAAAGATGGAGAGCGGATAATGTGGAGGACTTGAACGACAGTGGCGTACCATTCAAATGCCTGAAACACCCACTGATGATGATGTACATACGGTATATATAATATATACGTTTGTATGTATCTAATTGAAAATTCATAAATTTCTACGTACCTTAAAGAATCCGGCGCATCTGTAAAATATTAATAATTAATAATTAAAAATCGAATTTTACACCTTTTAAAATCAGTAACTTTATATAAATATAAATATATATATATATACATAATTTATTTTTTATTTATTTATATACATATTTTTACTTAAGATATTCTTTATGTGCGCAAGAATATATATCAACATAAATATACGTGCATGTTAGGAACGTGGAAAAACTTTAGCACAATAATTAATCAAAATTTCGTAATGTTTAGGGGATAAAACTTATGGAATCATTTAGTAAACGTGACATATTTACGAAATTAAAGGATCTAATAATACATATATGTACAGCCGATATTAGTTTAACATTTTAAAAATTATTTTCGATAACAATAAGGTTTGAGAAATTGATTGGAAATAAAATGATAAACATAACATTAATTTACCCGTCGCAGGCGAAAATGCCGTAATGTTTCCCGGATGAATTATCTTGACAAACTTTACAAGCAACATCATACAATATTCTACCTGCGAAAAAGAATACAATAATAATAATAATAAAAATATTAAAATAAAAGTAACGTTATATATGACGACATTTATGATCTCTTTCAGTCACAATGTCCACTATACGGTGCATGAAATTTCAATGTTAACAAAAGTGTTTTTGCTTTCTGGTTGACGTGAAATGTCTCAATTATAACTATATTTATATAAGTACATAGCGAATATTATCCATAGTTCATCCAAAAAACGATACTGTATAATGAACAAGTGCATGAAATTTATCATTTTATGTCCAATTTTTTATTAATGTATGACTGAAAGGGTTAAGATCAAAATATAAAATACGGACAATATATTTATTTTAAAAGGTATAAAAGTTTCTGCATTTTGTTAACACACATATATATATACATACTATAATTATGTATGTGTATTTATGTAACATGTGGAAATTAATGTTGAACATAAATCGGCGATGATGTTTAAGATTTTAAGAAATATTCAAGTTTAATTATTATATTAGCAACAGTTATCTTTCTTTAAAAAGCGATATTACAAATTGTCTAACACGCTTTGTATTACTAATCTACTAGTTATTTATAGAATATAAGTTCATCTAGATAAATCTTGAAATATTTAAATAAAAATATAATTATTTTACCAACACCGGAAAAAAAAAAATATATATATGTGATCAGAGAGATAATTAACGAACACCATTTTCATTGGGGAGTATTGTCTGCTTCACAATTATTGTAGCGACTTTTTTTAACTTATTTTTTATATACCAATTTACAAGTTATATATGTATATATATATATATATATATATACATATATATAAATAGTAGTTTTATTTAATTAGCTGCGTTTATTTTTGTATTCGGTCTTACATAATCGTCTTGAGAATAAGATTTTTCCTCGAGCAGAGTATTAATTACCTTTTGAAGAAATAGTATATACTATTTTACTGGTGCCATCCTAGAACTTTGTATATAAACACATATATACACACCACATATATATGTATACGTACGTTATATATACATTATAAAGATATATACATACAATACTTGCTTGATCGTCTCATCCCGACACATTTGAACAATGCAAGTTGTAAATAATAAATTATATCTCTACCTATAATATCGTAAGCTTTATTCGGCTGTAATCTACTGCCCTCCGTTACAAAATTAAAATTTGTTTTTTCTCTTATAATAGACAATATAATTTATAGAATGCCTTTTTTTTATTTCATATATATATATATATAATCATTCCGATTCAATTTTTGCTGTTAATAAATGGATTCTTGAAAAATTGTTACGGTCATACTTTGATCGTTTTCATCTACACTCTGTAATTTATCAACTACTCAAATTCTTCAACATGATACAATTAAAATTTTGCGATTTTTGTTTTATTTTTTTTCATTTCGATAACTAACTTTCGAATTTATTTTGTCAATTTATTTTTCATTCGGCAACCTTTTAAAACGATACTTTAGTATAATACTTTGAAGATTGCCGCAATTAGTACTATAATTAGTTCGCTTTTCATTTTCCTAATTCGTGTTTTTTTAAATAAAACTTTTTATTTTCTGTTCTTCTCGAACCTATTATATACATACATATTTATATATATTATGTACATATATTAATATATATACATAAATATATATATATATATAAAATGTGTATCTTCTTCTTTCTTTAATACTTTTGCCGTCAATCTTTCCGTGGAGGATGATTTTCTCCAGCCCATTTGCACGTATTGTATGTCCTGTAAATCCCAGCATACTTTTTTAAATAGCTGGTAACAACTGCTGACTGGCTTCAATTTTAAGCTCCTTTAAAACGGAATTATTTATTCAATTCGAACGTCTATGCGATCCTTAGGATTATCCGATATTCCTTCATTTCGAAAATTTCGATATTATTCCTTATCAATTTGTTAATAGTCCAGATTGAAAACAAACGTTTTCGGGAGTGGTCGTTTTATTATTTTAGTGATCATACGGTCTTTTCATATACGATTGAGTTTCCCAATCCCGACGTTTGCCAGTTCTCCTTATTTCTTCTTCTGAACCACTATTTTTCGGATACGTATGCACCCCGAATGGATTCATTTATCTTTAATTTCTATATCTCGTGACAGAACATAAAGTTGTATTCCATTTTCTTTATCAATGATCAGCATTGAAATTCAGCACTGTTACCATTCTTGATACTAGTTCAAAAATTTCCTGCTCTGTACTAGCGGGTAATATCGTATCATCTGGAAATCTAATATTAGTAATTTTTCTTCATCCAATACATATTCCTCCTTGCCAGTCATTCATTGCTTGTCTTATAATTCATTCTCCATAGACGTTGAAGGAAATCGGTGATATGCAGCAGCCGTTTCGTAGCCGTTTCGTACGCCCTTTATTACTGAAAACTCTTCAGACTTTTTATTCTCTAGTTTAATATAGTCTTTACTATTTAAGTATAATTTTTGCGGCAGATAGATTAGACGTTTCGGTGTGCGCACATGCCTGTATATAAATACATATATTATGTATATATATATTATGTTATATATATATATGTTTTATACATATATAAATATAAATATTATACGTGTTTATAAAATTTAAACGAAATTTTTTTCTTTTTATTTCTTCTTTTATTATTAAATACAAAACAACGGGTCAGTTATATCTTAGATGTATAGTATTAGGCGTCAGGTAGGCCAATGACGTTTTATTCGATAATTAAAGAACATTTGCTAAAGTTTAAACAATACCAGAGAGTTTGGAACTTGTCTAACGGGATACGGTAAATGCATTAATAGATAAATCCACAACCTAGGCGGCGATTGTGATTAATTTAGTCTATTAAACTTATACCGCGGAAACGTATAGACACAGTTGAACTTCTTTTTTCTAAATTAGTACGACTGCATTAGTTCCGGTGGTAATCGTCCGGTACAGTGTGGGTCAGGAGACTAATATTCTACTTCAGTTGTTGAAGTGATGGACTGTATAGTTTTTTATACGCAGTAGGATAGTACGCGTATATATTAAACCTACGACGATATCTATTCGAGAGGTGTATCTAGTCCCCCTAGAAAAAAAAAAAAAATTTGCTATCTATCCGAAGTAGAGTATATATTATTAATAATAATAGCGATAATAATATGTCATCCGCTTATTAGCACGGTTTTAGATGATATCGCTAATAAGACACGGAAGCCAAAACATCTGTTAAAGGGAATAACCAAAACCAAGTACTACCACCCTTTAATCATTTTCATCTATTATATATATATATATATATATATATATATATATATATATATATTTGTGTGTGTCCCCACTGCTCGTAATTTTTTTTTTTTTACTCTTATATTAGATCCTCTAGTTTGTTTTATTTTTAGTCCGTTTACATCGATCCGTTTATTGTTTCTAAATTATATCGAATTCATCGTCACTTGTTCTCATAATACGTTCGATACTAGTCGGTAGGCCGATGAGTGGCTATCTCCTGTCATTTGATCGAGATCGATGATCCGGTTTATTTTCGTGATACGGCGCCACTTTACGTTTTTCAATCTCACTCTCACCGTTTTCCGGCGCTGCATGGCAACGAGGTGATCTATGGGAAATTAACGAGCTTACCCGAAAATTAACCTTCAACCCCCCCAAAAGAGTATATAAATATCGATCATCTTCCTCTAAACAACCCTTAAAATGAACGCAATGTCCGTTCCCACGAAAATATGCGGGTATATTTTATTCGACGTATATTATATGTATATATATATATATATATATATATATATATATATATATGTATATATGTATATATATATATGAATTTTACCTTTCGAAAATACGATCCTTAATTATTTGATAAATAGCTGTTCTTCCGTTTATCGTGTAAAATAAGATGCAAAAAGGAATTTGTCACACGCGAATGACTGTCTATACGAAATTATGAAATTCGTAATATAAAAGATGAAAATTATAATCGATTTTAAAATATTGTCGTTCAATTTTCGAAATTATTAATTCCTATATATTTTTTCTTTTGAAAGGTTATACCTCAGATTATTTGAAGGATTTATTATTAACCCCGTTCAGTTATATATTATAAAATTTTGACGCAAAATTATAAATTTTATACAGGTGTTTATTATACAGTACGGCTTCTTAGATGAACTGTAGATAATTTTCTACATATTTATATCAATATTTTTAAAATTGACACATTTTACGTCAACCATGAAAATAATAAAATTTGTTAGCATTAACATTTCATGTATGAACATTGTGATTGGAAGGGCTAATAACCGCTATATTAGGAATCCGGTGTTTATGAATCAAGATATTTGATTGTAATTTACGGAACACATATACATATATATCCATTTTACACACACAAACACACATATATATGTGTATATATAACTATGAATGCGTTAAGAAAATTGAAATATACATTAACACACAAGTTTTTAAATTATATTAATAATATTACGCGAATCCGGTCCCGAATATTTAATTTCGAAGATAGCTATTAAGAACATGTCGAGTAATCAACGGGAAAGTTTCTTTTCTTAATAATTTCAAGATGCATTTATACGTAAAACAATACTCCTAGATTTATGAATAAATGAAGAATCGAATTTCTTTAGGCTAAAGACAGAATATGGTCTAATTAAAGGCAGCGTATAGAGATTAAGCCATTCAAAGTAAAAATAAACTAAGGACCAAATTGGAAATATGACGAAACAAATTTTGGATATTTCGACGAACGGGTCTACACATTTAATTTAATCTTAAACGGCTATATTAAAAATGGTTAATTAAATTATATTTTACGACTCAAGCGATTACCGACTACTACGGTGATTGGAATAAATCTGCTTGCGTACGTTCAATTAAACGGAAAATTTTTATATTTCCGCATATTTAGTGTAATTGTTTTTGTATAAAATTATATATCGTTGATTTATCGTGTCGTTTAACTAGAAGATTATTTTATATAGAAACTGTTCTTTCATTTTGATATTTTTTTGTAATATTGTACATCTGAATTAAGCGTTTTCTAACATTTTATTTAATTGTTTATTTTCTCTTTTTATATTTTTTATAAATGTATTTATATTTTATTTCTTACGTCCGCTTTATCAATAGACAAATATATATATATATATATATATATATATATATATATATATATGTGTGCATATATACAAAAAATTTATATTTATATTATATATTTATACGTAAAATTTGCGTATGTGTATGTGTTTGATGCGCGTCACAAAAAATTACTACTTCCATTCATTGAAATGTCTAGTTTATTTTCGACTCTTAATCAGTGCATATTGTTTTGTCGGAAGTTGGAATTAATTTTGTTTTATTCTGCCTCGAAAC
Organism: Coronaproctus castanopsis; assembly: GCA_032883995.1. NCBI lineage: Eukaryota > Metazoa > Arthropoda > Insecta > Hemiptera > Monophlebidae > Coronaproctus > Coronaproctus castanopsis. Next base: position 122,717,922 of record CM065052.1, on the reverse strand, counting down.
ACGCAGGTACGATACTTTAAAATTCTCCTCCCTTTTCGATGGTAACACCTGGATAATTAGCGTCGACGAACCTGAAGGTTAGGCGATAACAATACTAAGAAGGCGTATCATCGTGGATTTCCTGTTTCCGTGCATCGCAACTAACGAAACATGGGTTAAGTGAAATATTCTTTCAAGTACGCAACCCTCTAATCACCCTCTATAAAACGTGTACCTATTCAAATGTTATGTATATATATATATTGAAATTGGAGATGCTTTTTCTACAATTTCAACAGGAAAGAACAGGTTGCGAACTTATAATACGTCCAGTTCACTTCGATGTAGAGCGTATTAAAGGTAACCGGTGTAATGTTTTTTGTTTTTTGTTTTTTTAAATAATCTGCGTAATTAAAAATAGAGCTTTTGTTTTAGAGTTAGAATATCGTTGCATAGACGCAACTTGAATTTTATTCATCGGTTTTATCGATAACGTGTAATAATTTCTCTGTTAGACGGACGAATGAAATAAATAGAGAGCATAGTTTGCCATGTTTAAAAGTATATCGAGTATACGTGCTTCCGCGTGTAAATATTTCCGACTTGGAGTTGAATAATAATTCTTAATTCAGTCTGCTTAAACCTAATTCGTCCAATTAACAGTTTTTTTTTATCGTTTTTTTTTTACAATTTCCTTAATTTATATGGTCCATAGATTTGTAATATTAATTATACGAGATCTACCGCGTCAACATCAACGCAATTATTATGTTTCGTTTTAATTTTGAGGGGATTAGAAATGATTAAGAAACAAATTACACCAAATGCTTCGAAAATCGTTGAGTAACATTTTACGAGTTATAATGTTTCTCCAGTGCCTGTAGATGAATTTAATTCGTTGTGCTACTAACATTTCTATAATTGAGACAATCTCTGTCGACCGAATATCCTCGAAAATATCCGTGCTCTCAAATGGGATACTCTATTGAGGCGATACGGTTAAATAGTAAATTTAATCCGTAAAAGTTATTTAACGTGCTATATGAATGTCAATTACTATTCTTCGGTTGTTACAGTTATTCGCTTAATTTCATTCTAGATCAGTAGGACAAGATCAGACGCGGTACGTGTAGAGCTCGCCGAGTAAAAAGACAGACGTTGTACCCGATCGAATATAATTCCCTACCACATAGAGTTGATACGAATTATAAACGACGTTTTAGGAAATTGTTAATAACATTTATTCAGCGTACATAGTGTGTTATTTTATTACATTAGGGAAATTCTGTCCAACTGTGTAATTACATTATTGTATCGAACCTACGCCTCTTTTTATACAATCATCGTTATTTCAGGAGCATTAATTACATAAGTATATATAATTTTATTATGTATCGTAATACGAATTTTCTTCCATCGTACGTTATTGCGTTAGTTTGAATTTACGGAATTCATCGAACTCGCATCGTCTTCATATAATAAGCCTTATTCGTAGCTTTACTTCTGATGCGCTACAAGTGTTGTCGTATTTATACGTTCGTTGTATAGAAATATTGCGTTACGCGTAGATGGGTTTTACGAGCGCGTACGTACATGTGCGATGTGTTTTTTGAACGTAAGTGAACAGAATATTGTATTTTGCCGTTGAGCGTTGTCGTTTTATTTTATGTATCTAAATTGCTTCGAATCAAGCGGGAATTTGAAATAAATTTGAATTTGAATTATATTCTTACACCGTATAGATGACGGCGTCGCTTTGAACAAGAAAACGATTTTATACTGTCGGTTAAAACGTTGTGGTCTTTATATATATATATATATATATATTTTTTAAATTATTGAATCTATTAATATAAAAATTGTTCGCGGTAGATCGTTACGTCGTGTATTGCAAAAGAACTATAATAGACCTCTGTGTGTGTGACGAAATGCCTCAGACGAAAGTAAACAATTATTCGTATGCGCGTAATAAATAGCGTGTAATCGTCGTTTTGGTTCATTTATATTCCAAAAAAACTTTGATTTATTTTTAAGTCGCGTCATTTAATTCGCAGAACTCGAATACGTTCGACGATTCAATATTATTAATTAATCGCCATTTTAATTTCGAAACGGTTCGATCGATTGAGCTTTTCCCAACCGTCTATTTGTAGACTTCATGAAGATTGTCTCCGTGATTGTCGACAATAAAACGTAATAATGAACCGAAACAGATCAGCCGCAATACTGGGCTAAATTGGCCCGGGTCGTACGTGAAAGTGGATCCCAAAAACCTAAAAAGCTAAAATCTATTCGTACGTTCTTAGTCAAAAACCGAACTTAAATATATTTTTTATTTACTTATCTTTTTTTTCTTTTATATGCTGCGTTCCTCCGTTCAAGGTTACCACAGAGCAAATTAACTGTCTCTTTTATAAAATTGGAAACCGTAACGAATTGGTGGCGTACATAGTTATCGTGAATCTTATAAACAATAATAATAAGTTAAAAATATCTCATTATATCTTTAAACGCGTAAATAATTCGGACGATACAAAATCACGGTTAATCGATTGACCGGATCATCGATAATCATCATCATTATCATAATGGTGGCATCCAAACCAAATCGAATTCTCTTTTCCCGCCTGTCGCTATTATTTCGTTTCGTTTTCCAAATCCGGTTGTTTCATTTCAATTCTTTTTCTTCCGGCTGGCGGTTTTCCTTCAATCTTGCCTTGCATCGCAAGCAATCCTTCCCTGATCTTGTGTCCCGCATACTCGGTATATTTTCTATCATGTTCTCGATTACACTTCTCCGGAATATTTCCATTCGTTATGTTTGCCGTCCATGATATCCTCCACATTCGCTGTAATGCGCACATTTCGAACGCACGTAGCCGTTTAATGCTTTCCACATTCAACGTCCAAGTCTCTGATGCGTACTTTGCGACCAGCATTACGTAGCGTTGATTCACTCTGATTTTCCACTTTTAACTTTCGATCTGTTAATACTGTCTGTAAATTGATAAACCGATTATTTCGCCATTTCAATACGCAACCTAATTTCCTCGATGTCGCGACATCAGTCGTGAACAGAGACTACCTGAATTCCTTAACTGATTCGATTTCCTACATTTATTTTAGCTTCCTTATTGGACGTTTTGTGAATTTCGTTATTTTTGTTTTCCCGACATTTATTTTTATACCCAATTATCTTCCTTCATTGTTCAGCTTGTTTAACATAATCTGCATTTCATTGGTCTGCATACCTAATACATCCTATCGAGTGTCCATTGATCTTTATGCAATAGTTATAAAGACAACGAAAACAACTTATCATTTTTCGTAAGGGGGTTTTAACTTCATATTCGAGTCCACTTCACGGCGTAACAATTCATTTAATTATAGTGTACTACTTATTACAAAGTATAAAATCTACATTGAAAAATCTGATTCGGGTCGAAGCGTGTATTTCATTTTTGAATTTATTATTATTAATATTTCTAGAAGTACTGGGTTAGTGTATTTTGAAAAATATTTAATATTTCGTTATTTCTATTTTAAGGGGGTTCCAATTATATTTTTGTCACGAGCTAACCTATTAAATTTATGTGGCGTGCCCGATCTAACCTATATACGTGTTTGTCGCCAAAGTCCGTATACTCTACACGGTATAGCTTTTCATAAGGAAAGATTTAGACAATGATTACAGAGACTCTATATAGAATTATTATCACGTAAAATTGCTAAAGAAAATCGTTTTTATTCCTGTTTTAATCGAGTTTATTTTATTTTGTTCCGATTGATTTATAAAAATATAAGCAAAATTTACAATTAAGAATAACGACGTCCTAAGTATTTTTAATTTTTAATTTTTAATGTGTTTATTTATGTACGTGCCATTTTACCTCGAAATTATCGTGTTATTTTTTTTAGAAATATTTACTCTCCGATTTTGACGAATGTCCGAACTGCCTGCTTCGATCTAAAGTGAACGTATTCCTATTATCAGGGGGGTGCGACAAATAATTTCGAACTTTCTACAATTCTGATTCGACTATACGATGTTTGTTAAATTACTTATTCTATAGTTCGGCAGATCTATATATGTATATATATAAAACCCTTTCTAGTAATCGTATATATATATATATTATTTTGAGTTTTCCTCACTATCTGCTTAGACATATATTCTCGCTTTTGTTCGTGCGAACCCTTTTTAGTGTTATCTGATTACACACCCATTCCCTCCTTTTTTCCCTTAGGGTGGCCATTCTGTCCTCTTCGCAACGGAGCCGTCCTTATTTTTCTTCTGCAGACCGCAGTTGTATCTGCTTAAACCATTAATTAGAAACGATATTAGAATTCTTGAATTTTCTACCGCCTTCGGTGTTATAAATGTATATCAACGTGCTATTCGCTAAAAATATCTTCCGATAATTTCGAAATTTTATTATATATCGTTCATTTTTACGTTGTGGCATTCTAATTGCGTATTACGACTATTTATTATTATTATTATTATTATTATTATTATTACTACTATTATTGTCAGGCTCGCCATAAGGGGAGGAACAACTTGGATAAATAAAGGGACGTCAAAAATCTAAAAAGTTAAAATCGCCTTATCCCTATGCGAGAAAACAAAATTTAAATACATCGTTCTCTCTCTTACCTATCCGCGTTATATATATATGCATATGAATATATGCAAGTCCGTTGCATTAAATAATCCCGCCAACCCATGGCACTACAAATCAACACATGTGTTTATATTCTTTATTCGTTAATAAATACAATAGTATGACTAACGAATTCGAGATATACATCGTACAAATAATACTATACATTTATACATATATATATATAATATATATATATATAATATATATATATATATATATATATATATATATATATATATATATATATATATATATGTGTGTTCGAAAAGAACAGAAAGGAAAGAAAAGCAGATAAACTTCAACCATATTATGCACATGATAAATTTAAAAAGTTTAATTAATTTATGTTATTACTATTATTTAATTATTCCTAGAAGTGCCGGATTAGTGGATTTCGAAAAATTCGAATTTTTTTGGAAAATAATTTTTTCTATTTTAAGGGGCTCTAATCGCATAATTGTCTCGCGTTCCCGAGTTTATGTGGGTGGGGTCCGATTTTTGTTACTATGATCAAACAACTATTTTTAAGTTATCGTTATTATCATCGTAATTGTTTTTATCCTTAAATTGGTCATCTTCTTTATGATGGCGATTTCTTTCCATTCCATTTATTTCAGTATTTCTTCATTCCATCGCTATATGACTTTTCATCCTTATCCGTCCACTTTTCAAACCTTCGGAATGTATTCATTTTACTTGTAATATACATCCTCCGTGATGTTAATTATTAATTTTCTCAAGATCTTTCTAGGTACCGAGTGATTTGCCTTTTTAGAATTTTTTGTTATCGAAGTACTCCAAAATTCTTCTCGTCGCTTTCTTGTTTATAATTTAATCTCTATTTTTTGTCATTGTACTTATATATCTTCAATATGTTCGTATATTTCTTTATGAATCCTTCTCCCACATTTCATGTTCAAATCTCGGTCTCAGAATTTTGTGTAGTTTTTATTTCCCCTTCATTCTGATTCGTTCCAGTCTGTTTATTTTATTATTTTCTTTGTTACAAATTTTGCAATCGAGGACCGCGTAAAATAATTTATTCAAATAATTTTTCACAATTCGCTAACTTTTTTTTTTCAAAATTTGCATAATTTTCTATTTTCCCCTTAAATATTCGTCTATTTGAAATTTCTTCTATCTTCTTTTGTTTAAGTTTTTCTTAACTTTTAAAAATCAATCTACTCGGATATTTTGGTTTTTATTTAATTTTTTAAAAACGAATATATTTTTGGTCGATTTTTCCATTTTTCATGGTTTCGAGATGACCGTAAAATGTGACCAATTTCGACTACCTCTTTATTAATTTTTACTTTCAATGTGTCGTACTTGGGGCCGAAGATTTTTCTCCCTCTTCGATATCGTTAATAATGTTTAACGTATGGCTTACGGGGCACTCTGATGCACTAACACATTCCGGCTTAATCACTACTATCCGCTTTTGGTCACCTACCACTTATTCGTCTTATTAGCCATTCGAACATCCGTCATGTACGGACGTGCTCCGTTCCGGTTAAATCCCAGCCTTCTATAAGCAGACGTGCCCTCTCGGCGGGGTATTATTATTATTAATTAGATACCATTTTTTATTAACTAAATATTAAAAATGAATATTAAATACTGCCAAATGTTGCGTGTCAATCCGGAACACGCGAGATTTCAATTATATTTACTGAATTATATTGTACATATTTCTACTTAAAAATACTAAAGCACTGCTCTGCTGAGTTGTTTTAAATCAAAAACAATATATTAAAAAATTTTTCCGATATACGTAGAATTTATTCTACATAGAATCTAATGTTCAGTACCAGCAGTTAGTACGGAAAAGAATTTCATAATTTTCAAAATTCTCGCTGTATGTTAAAATTCTACGGAAGAATGTTCTAAAAGTAAAAAAAAAAATTGCTATTTAGAAATTCTGCAAAAGAATTGGAAATATAACACTAGCGTGCGACACACTCATTCCCCTATGTGTAAAATAGTTATAAGCTCAAGCTTACACTAAATTTTTATTTTACGTAATTATCTCTAAGCAATAGGAAAATTATATCATATCTACGTCGGTTTAACTTATTGAAAGCTAACCGATGTTTGTTTGTTAGCGTGTGCGTCTGGTATGGCAGGAATTCTAAATAAATTTTATTTGAATATCCGAACTAGATCATATAAGACAATAAAAGTACGTAGTTACCAAAATAGGTTTAAAAAGTCTGCAAGTGAAGATCATCATCATAAAAGTAATTCGGAAGCTGGCACATAGTGAACTCTATATATGACGGCATCTGGCTGATTCAATTAATTTGACGCCTGTGCTTCTGACAAATAATTCCATTCGTTTTCTTCCTCTAAGTGCCTTTCCTGAAATTTTACCCTCTGCTGCTAAAGCGGTTCTTCTCGGATTTTGTGAGCGATATATTTAATTTTTCTACTTTTTATGTCATCCATTAATTGCAACTTGTTGACATTGCATCTACTCGGCACTTCTCCATGGTTCAACTTATCTGTCCACAGAATTCTCAGTATGCGTCTACATGCATACATTTCAACGCCGTGAATTCTTCATTCGCAATCTGCATTTATTGTCCAGTTTTCCACTGAATAAAGTAACACGGACCAAACGTAGCAATTTCTAAGTCATCTTTCTGTTTTTCAGAACTTTTTCTAGATTTCCAAACGCCTGTCCGGTCATTGTTATTCTGCAAGTTATTTCTTTGTTATCACGTCAATCTTCTGTAATCATAAATAAATATTTTTACTGTTTTACCTTTTTTAATTGTTGTCCATCTATTTCCAGTTTTGTCCCTTTAGTTTGCCGTCTGCTAAATCTCACATTTTTGTTTTATTTTCTTTCTTCTTTATTCAGAGTATCTAGCATTTTCTGCATCTGCTTCTCCGTCTTGGCTATCAATGTCAAGATGGTTGTGGTTTATAATTGTGTTCGTTATACGTGTATGGTATACAATTTTCCAAGAAGTATTTCCTATTTGTAAATATAAATATCTTCCTTCATTGAGATAACGATTTAGTTGACATTTGCGCGATTAAATTTTTTTACTAGATTTATTTCTTGGGTAACGTCTTTTAGTTCGACGGAATCAATAATAATAAGCATATTATATATATATATATATATATATATATATATATATATATATATATATATATATATGACTTGCAACTATGGAGTGTCGGTGTTGTGCGCCGACAGGATTATATAATACACGCCATTTTTAAAAATGTAGCCAGTCTCGCTGATGTCAATTTTGGAGAAGAATACGCTGATAGAAAGAACTAATAATAATAATAATAATAAATGTTAAATCCTTTTCGCATTAACGATGCCTCTTATTAATATTAGGAAAAAATGAAATTAAGTTACGAGCAAGTTAATGTGACATCGGTTTAAAAATTATGATATAAATATATTAATTTATAAAAATTATAGCGCTTAATCTATTATAAATTACTTACGATGATAATTATTATCCAGCCTTGATAATGAGGAAAAGTCCCTCTTAAACGGATCCATTCAAATCGGTGCTAAGTAATGTTTATTTCCAACCATTTTAATAATATCACCATCCCATCTTAATTTTTGTCTTTCTTATTTATTTAATTATAACTACACCAATTTGTTTTTGTCCATTTATCGTTTTTGAGCCTCAGCTAAGCCAATACCATTTTAACCTATTTTTTTATTTTTTATTTTAATTTTCCTAAAATTTTTCAGATCCCAAAACTTCGGAATTTGACCATATCTCCTTTCGTTCTTAATTCTAATGATATATTATTATCAAAACGTTTATTGAGTTTAGAACTCCTTTCAATTGTTTATAAAATTGGAAATTCCACTTTGAGTATCGTATGCCCTTCAAGTCTGCAATACATTTAGTAAAATTTTTGGAAACTGAAGTATTTTTCACGCTCGATCTGGCCTAATTTTGTTTAAAAAATAACTCGGACGTCTGAACTAAAAGTAAATGACGTGTATACATTTTACTCCGGACAACAGATTAACGTTATTGTCAGATCTTCTTGTCTTCAATCTGTAGATTGGAGGATAACCTTTTATTATGCTCGATCCTTTTAAATTATCATTGGAATTCGCTTTAGTTCGATCTTTCGTTTTAAATCTGCAAGGCTTACTGCTCCTGTATCTTTTATTACTTGCTGGATGTATGTTTTCCTAAACATACTGCTGCATCGCTTGACTTCAGTTATTTGTACTAGCGTTTGATTATGACGAAACTATTTACCTTAACCCGTCTTCCTTTTAACATATCTATTAGAATTCTCGATTGGTGTATTACCTTTTCATTCGTACTTTCCTCCATCCGGCTGATTTTTTACATCCTCCGCCAGCACCACATTTCAAGGCCATCTATTCTATTGTATATTTGTTTGTTGAATTGAATTTGTTTTCTCCGGATTTAAACTGAGTCCAAGATTCGTAAGTTCGTTATTAACGTTGTTAATTTTTTGATTTATTCGAGGAATGTCTTCGGTATTATTTATTCCTGTAATTAGTAAAATGTCATCCGCGTAACTTATCGGATTCATATTTTCCAAATGTCCGGTATTGTTACGCATGTCAGTCATCGCAATATAGTAGATGCCAGAATAGAGCTTGTGAAACAATACAACGTTTCATTATTTTTATGTTGAAAAATAATTTCCCCGTCTACTAAGAAATTTTTGATTTCAATTAAAATCGACTAAAACTTACTTAGTTGTGAACACTTTTTTAAATTTTGACTACTTTATATTATCAAAGATGTCAAAACTTATTAATAATCTGAATTTTTAATGACTTTTGTAATTTGTAATGATTTTCATACATTTCAATATTGATTTTTCCGTTGATTTATTTCTGATATATCCGTAATTCATTTAGTATTTACATTATTTCGTTAATTTTGTTCCATTATTCTTTCATAGAACTTTCCGATAATGTTTGAAAGTAAAGTTATCCGGTCTGTAGTCCTTTGGGGAAGAGAGAATGATTTTCCATATTTTCAAAAAAATACCTTATATTAAAATTGCTCTTTACGCGGACGATTTTGTATTGTGATTCATACAGACCCGATACAATTTATAGTAGATTACAAAAGGCCGCCTTCACTCTCTGTACTATAAACGCTGGAAACTGAAGCTGAACACTGAGAAAACGGAAGCCATTCTTTTTCACACATTACCCTTGACAGAAATTGTAATTAACGGTCAAAGTATTAAATGGGTTAAAAATGTCAAGTATTTAGAATTCTGGACTCGCGTTTGTCGTTAAATAATCATATTAATCGATATATATAAAGTTATTCGAATTCTTTCATCTATATTCTGTTACAAATAAAAAACTACTATATAACAACGTCTCCGATTATGCATGTCCCGTCTGGTGCTCAGTTTCTAACAGTACACTTTGTAAATTACAATTATTAAAAAACCGTTGTTGCATAATCTCGATGCCACCAGATTTGCCAGGATTTATGTGCATTCTCAACTAAACCTCGAGCTGGTATTTTTCTATAGTAACAAGTTTGCTAAAAAATTTTATGAAAATTGTAAAATTCACGAAAATGAATTAATTGGGGTTATAGGGGGACTATATACGTAATATACGTGCTACAAACATCGTCGACTAAAACACCGAGTTCTAACATAATTACGTTATTTTATATATTTGTTTATTTATATATCGAGTAAATTGTAATCAATTTTTTGTTTAAAATTTAATTAATTCTATTTGTATTTCTTCTTCTTTCTTTTTTTTTTTTTGTAGCAGGTTTTTTCAAATTTTCCTGTATATTATCATCGTTGCTTTTATTATTATTATTGTATTAGCTACCAAGGAGGGTCATTCGGTATACTTAGTATACAGTGGATTGTATTTCATGTTTACAATTTAAATAAATGATATTTCTTCTTCATATTTTCAAAAAAGCGCAAATGTTTATATAAAAATTTAAAAGGGTGAATATTAATGTCCTACGATGTTTATTTAAAATTTTTATAATTTCATTCGAAATTTTGTTAATCCTATTTTTTATTATTGCATCTTTTAATTATTTTTATTGTAGCTAATTCGTCTACTTCGTTTAATTTATAATTTTATAATGCACCACTAAGTTCATCCACTATTTTCGGGGAGAGTACATTACCAATTTTCAAATTTTCCTTTTTTTTTTTTCCGTAACAATTTTTCCTTCATCATTAATGATGATAGTAAATTAAATTTTCTCTGCATTATAATTTTTGTACGGTTTATCTCACACTGACATTTGCTTTTGTCTATTTTGTTCCTACGACTGGCGGCGATTTCTTTCAATAGTATTAGTATCGACTAAAAGTCGTTATATTTCTTTTTATTTTATAATTGTATTTTAATTTCGTTAATTACTTCACTTTTCTTTTGTATCGTTCTAAAGTAGTGTTCCACCGGAGTTTTTTTTTTTTTTAACTACCTCGATCTTTTTTCTGAAATAAATTTTTGCTAATGATTTCATTTGACCGCGCATTTAATACATCTGCTATTTTAATCATCTTGTCAATTTGTTCTTTAAAAGTTTTATTTGTAACGAGTTCCTCATATTTAACATAATCGATCGTTTTAATTTAACCGTTCTTTATTTTAAATTGAACTCTGCGACAAGAGAGGTTCGCACATTTAATCTCAAATCACAGATTTTTTTTCGTTAATTTTATAACTAAGTCGATTACACTGCTACCATTTTTATTACATTACAGAAAGTTTTAATACTATAATCCTTTTTAACAGTTAGTTTGTCGCTCGTTATAAATTCTTCGAAAATAATTTACTCTTTTATCACTTTTACGCTTTATTTTCTCATTTAATTATTTAAATTTAAATAGTTCTATTATTATTATTATTATTTTCCCATTAATGTGCCATGTACTGCTACTAGGCTAGAGGCACAGATGAGAAGATCTCAGATCATGTTGAAGAGACCAGTATTGTACAAGAAGCGGAGAACTTGAAGGTGTGTGTTGCCATTTGAGTTTAGCAGGCCTTTAATTGTTGTTGGTAATGCTAGTTGGGAACGTTGAGAGTTGTAAGTAGTACAATCTAACAAAAGATGTTGTTTGACAGTGATTTCCCAGAGTCCACAGGAACATCTGACAAGAGATTCACGCCTTAATAAATGCCCATGTTTTATTAATGTATGGATCGGAGCCGTTTCAAAGTAATTTCTTCTTTTCTGGATAAATTAGAAGGTGTTTTCCAGCGGCTTGTATCCGATTTAATGTTTCTTAACTTGTTTGAGTTACGCGTGGAAGTCCACATAGATTTCCATCTGCTCTTTAGCTTCATGGCGACGATACCGTACGCATCTTCACGAGGACTGGATAGATTTATGTAGGGGTACATAGAGGACGCTTCCTTTGCTGCTCGATCAGCTAATTCATTTCCAGGAAATTGAGAATGACCTGGTATCCAGACAAACATTGGTCGATGAGAGGGTTCCATTGATTCCAACAATTGAATAATTTCTTTAGCAATTGGATGTTGATTATTATTTAGCGATTGATTTTAAAGCTGCACTTGAGTCGGAAAATATTGCCGATTGCTGAGAATATATTGCAAGATTTTCAATTATGTACACAATTGCTAGCTTGATAGCATATAACTCAGCTGAAAGAATTGAAAAGTACGGTGGGCAGTGAGTAGCGTATGAGAATTTTGCTAGCTGTAGAAACAGCACAGCCAACCCTATCCAGTAATTTAGACCCATCAGTATAGTATATTAGCATATTCTTATACCGATGAAGAATGGATGCCATGTCTGATCGCTGTGCAGGTGGTAGCAATGAAAGGTTTACATCCAATTCGAGTGAAATCTATGGCGGTACTGCGGCGATATAACTGCAGTAAATTGGAGGTAGATTAATGACAAGGTTGCGCAGAAGTGTATTGACACGGCGAAAGAAGTTGCAATTTTGATTGGCAGTTAAAGGAGTGTTTATCAGTAGTTCTATTATATCTGGATTCAATCGATTAATTTGGTGAGAAATAACTCGCTATTAAGATGAAATCTTCAATTTTCAGTATTATCTCTAATAGTTTGTACTTTACAGTTTTTTGTGCTGCAATATTTTTGTTAGAAATTATTATATTCATACTCCGTGTGTATTACGAAGCGGTTATTCAAGTTTATACTTTTTGCCGTCAGTAACGATTAACGCCGTTTATGTTAGGTTAATTCGCGTTACTATTTCGTCTTGGTTATTAAGATTCCAAAATATCTGCGGCTATTCACTCGTTTTAGCCGGTTTTCCATTCTATTCGTACGTTTATCGATTCCTTTTTCTTATCGCATTTCATCCAGTGCTGTCTTTTCTTCGTTCGCTACCGTATTATTCTTTTTAAATTATTTTTGTCAAATACTATATCGATTCTTTCAATTCTTTTTTTTACTCTTCTAACGATTGCTGTGTCATGAACGAAGTGGAACATCAGCTTTCGTGCAAAATTTAATTTTTATCCCCGATATTCTTTTCTGGACTTCCTGAATCATTTTTTCCAATTTTTTATTATTGCTATAAGTTATTCCCATATAACGAATTATTCGAATGAAAGTATTTCCTTATATTAATATCGAAAAAAATTATTACTTTAATACAAGTACTCGATGACGCTCTAACATACGAAAAGTTTTATATCTGAGTAATTTTGTACGGACTAAATATTACTAATATTATTATTATTATTATTATTATTATTTTACTTTTTATATAAAATTACGTCACTCGCGTGTACTAATATAATATTTATATATAATCCCTTTAGTATTGCTAATTTTATAAATATTTATACGTTTAATAATTATATCGACGCGAAATTCCCAATCATCACTTCCTCACATTGCTTCATTCTGAGTGCACTCTACAGTCATTTTCTTTCCGTCTTTCACGAATTAGCCGTGTTAACAGTAGTAGCTGTTAGGGGTCGGAGTTATTCATATTTATAAATTTATATTGTACAATATTCATTTCGGTATCGTGTTTAACAGTTTTCTAATTATACACTTATCCGACTGTTCTGCATGTTTTATCGTCATTATCGATAATCTAAATTTCAGAATTAATCCGTGTTTTATCCGACTACAATGTTTTAAGATAATTCTAAAATTTTATAAACAAAGAAAGTTTAATACATCCATAGAAGACGGACGGTTTTATTGCTTTTTTTTGAATAACTCAAAAACTACTCGACCAAAATTTTCGAATAAAATTTTACTTAAAAATAAGGAAACGAAGAGTTTAGGTTACAATTGTATATCTGGATGACCGCTATTTGCAACGATATATTCATTCAATCTTTACAAAATTTTATTGGTCGCTAAATTTTGGAAATTTCTTCAGAAATCCGAGTTTACAGGTCTTCCAGATCCCGCGGACGTGCTTCGTAGACGCGGCTGTTAAGGTATCCGCACAAAAAGAAATCGTGTAACTTTGAATAATTCTTTTCGAAACTCTGCACTATCATGATCGATTCAGGCTGAAAATAATTTTCCACGCAAAACGCGTGCTCGTTCTCATTATAGAATGCCGTGATAATTGAAATTGAACAAAAACCTATCTCTCGTGTGTACACTAAACATGGAGCGGTTCAAAAAAACAAAATCGTTCGTCCTCTCAGGTTCACCATGTACACTGTAATTCTATACAAGCTCTTTTAAACGTGAGCTTGTTAAACTACGTAATATTTTCTTTTTCTCGAGCCGTTTTCCGGTATCGAAGGTTGTCTTCTACATCTTTCAGCTCTTATGCTTGTCGGTCTTGTGCCAGACCGGAAAGTCTTTCAGTCTAGGTAGTAGCCGTCCATTTTTGAAACTTAGAAATACGTAACGTTCTTCCGCAGCCACGAACACCTTCTACCGCGCCCATTAGTGTCGATCCCGCATCAAATGACCTAGACATTTAATTTTTCTTAGTTTTATCAGCCTTATCGGTCCTTATTCATCTGTTAAGCTCCTTATTTGTAATTTTTGCTATTGACGGTAATACAAGTAATCGTCTATAATGACTGAACACTTCTAATCTTTTTATTTGATACGCCTTTCAAGTTCGCTTACAATAGCGCGGAAAAACCATTGTAGTTAACTCTTCTCCAAGTCTGTACTAATGCAAAATGTGACGTTCTTATTATTTCCTGGTTTACACGATTCCTCCTTAGTGTGTAAAATGTCGCTATTATTAATCGCAGTTCGTTTTTTCTATATCTTCTATATATATATATATATATATATATATATATATATATATGTTCTATCTTCAATGATTGCCTGATATTATCCTTACATACAAATTCTAGGTTATCACAGCCTTCATTTGAGCACTTCGCATTCCCTAGCGTTCATTTGTCGCAATATTACGCTCGCATTATATTAAATTTCCCGCTTTTTTAGCGGGTTTCGATTTTTTAGTGTATCGAGTGTAAGATTACGTGCCCATTTACTCATCACATCTCTACGACGACTACTTTTCTTTAAAACGTATATTTATTAAAACGTAAGTACATGCATCTTCATACACTCACACGTACTTTTTCTTTTGTTTATAAACATTTCCATCAAGCATATACTGGCTGACGAATTTACTTTTGTATACTGATAATACAATTCTACTATATTTACAACGTATTCACTGATTCTGCGCATTTCTTATTTTTAAACGTAAGCTTATTTTTATCATTATAGTTCTTTCACACTGGAACTTTTCATTTGCTCGAATTCGCTCTAACATTTTCTCTCTCGTTCGATATAGACAATTATATATTTATCACGTAGATAAATTCAATTGTTTAAATATTTTCTCTTAATTTTATTTTTACAATTTTTATTTTGTTCGCTATTTTTAATCTATAACCTTTTCATCCGGTAGCTAATCGTTTATTTTATTTGTTAATATTATTTTATTCTGTTCATTCCGTATATAGGGTGTGACATTTTCATTACCTTATGCTTGTCAGTTTTTACTGCGGTACTAATCAACCTTTTCCTTTTTCGTGTGTATATTTTTGTTCTTTGTTAAGTATAAATTCCTCATTAAATACAATCTTATTATACCGGATACATTTCTGCGTACATAAATATATTTAACGGTGTTCTTTTGACGATCGATGCCAAGGCATATCCTCTGTAATCTATTAACGCGTTTTTTTCTAACTAATTCCGATGACCGTAACATCGTTGACGCGATTTAATAATATACCGTTTTCAGTGCGTTTTTCCAACCTAATTTCTTGATGTATATATATTGTTAGTATAACCAATTTAATTCTCTTTTCACGTTCCAACCTTTCGATTGATCTATTATTATTACTGTTAAATATTCGTAAAGAATGTACTGTTTGTATTTTTTATAATTTTTATTCGAACAATCTTTAGTCGTACGTATTTATTCGAGTATGTTTTCATTTTTAGATTATGGGATTCTGACTAAAGTAACCCAACCTTTTGTTTTAATCGTATTTATAGTCAAATTATTAATTACCGTATGCTCATTTACTAACAGTTTTATTAAGTCATTTTCCATATTTACCTCAGCCATTTTTATATTTTTACGCGCTATCATTGCGACTAAATCAAAAAAAGCTTTACTCTATTTTATAATACCAATCCGTTTGTGTATTATCCGCGTTATTTCTTATTTCCACTACTACGATTTTTCTATTTTTCAAATAATTTTCGAAACAGACTTTTTATTCTAAATTGAATCTCTGCATTTTCCAACTTGCACAATAACTTCCTATGATTAAAAATAATCGTGTAAAATTAAATAGCGATCATTTTATTCCCAATTACAAAATTTATTTCGTCGACAAAATCACCTAAAAAGCTTCCTCGATGCTGACTTACCTTTTAAGTCATACTGTTTCATTACTACTAATTACTACTGTAAAAAAGAAAAACCCTTATGCTTATGCGCGGTAATACTTGACGCGTACACGCCTTACGATTAAATGTCCCGACAACCGTTTACTTGTCAAACTTATATAATTAATAATAATTGTATTTTAAATCGGCGTTTTGTCTTGCTTACAAAATTCAACACAAGCGTTAGTTTACAATCGAATCCGTTACTTCAAATTACTTTTCTTCGTAATATCGTTCATCTAAATTAAGTATTTTCTTACATTTAATTTTAATATATATCATTATTTATTATTTTATGATTTATTTATATTTATGTACACTTGACAATAAAGCTTTGTGCCTTTTAATACAAAAATTTAGTGATTTTAATTATTTAATTATTTACGTCTAGAATTATTTTCGGTGAAAACCACGTCCTGATTATTCAAAAAACTTAACGTTTCGAATGGGCTTACACCACTCATCATCAGAAACCGTTTCTGATGATGAGTGGTGTAAGCCCATTCGAAACGTTAAGTTTTTTGAATAATCAGGACGTGGTTTTCACCGAAAATAATTCTAGACGTATGGAAAACAACCACGAAAGTTTTAATAAATATATTTAATTATTTTTTATTAAGATTTTCTTTCTATAACACCTCTCGTCAAATTTTATACATTCGTCTTATAACACTTCGAATCCCATTTACTCGTCAACATCCGCTATCAACAGGTATATGTATTATATTGCATTTGTTTGTCTTGGGAACGATATTCTAATTAAATCGCTTGCGCTTCAACTCATGTACACTCACCAATTCTTTAATTAAATTTGCTCGATAAATAATTAAAGACCTTTTATATAATTATTTGCTTAATATTTAATTATTTTGTATTATATATATATATATTTACATATATATATACATATATATTATATATGTATGTATATATATTTACATATATATACATACATATATATATATATATATATATATATATATATATATAGGTGGTTCTACCTAAGCCTGCTACCCATGAGACAGTTCCGCTTTATCGTCTTCGCAAGTGGGAACATCCTAAGGGGTCTAATTATGATAAGGTTTTGCCTTACTTTTACTTATTTATTGTGAGGTATGCATTTCGGGTTCGTCTCTGTACACATAAAAGAAAAAGATCGTTTATATATTAGTATTAAAATAATATTAAAAATATTAATTAAAGATCGTTCAAACATTAATACTTTCCACTGCAATATACATATATATATATATATATATATATATATATATATATATATATTAAAAACGTTAAAAAATTAAAAAAAGTGTCACTATATTTAATCTCTCCATTAATTTTACAAATATATTCGGGCATATACACATATCTCTTACACGTCCATTTCCATTTACAACAGAACCGTCCACATTTTATCCTAATTTTAACCGTCTTAAGGTAGTCTATAGGAGTGGGAGAGAAATAGAATTAGGAAAATTAATTCGCGTTAAACACTTACTAGAAGAAGACGGTTGTTGTAGTTGCTGTTGTTGTTGCTTGCCGGTGGACACGAATCTCAGAGGATCGTAATTCTGCATTTTCACACCGATGAGATTGTATTAATGATAAAAATAAAGCTTTTCTCTTTTTCTTAACAAAGAAAAAAATGATACAGCTTTAAGTTCTTCCCTATAGATATATATATATATATATATATATATATAATTTACGTAAATAGATAAGAAGCAGATAATTATTACCACGACGTTACGTTATGTTACTTTAAGTTACGTTACGTTACGGGTGCGACTTTAATGAGTAAAGCAACTAGTTCTCGGTTGTCATGTAGTAAATTCGACTAGACTAGCAAGAATAAAGGTCACGATCGTCATCGATTCTGACTTAGGGGCTTTTAACGATGACTACAAACGTCGAAGGTGGTGAAACGAGCGAGCGATATTCTGATTGGCGGATGAGTGATCATCGATCCCTCCCCTAAATGAGGAGAAAAAGGACGTTACGTCGATCTAAAGACGTACATTTAATCCCTTTGAAAAAGTCCGGCTCTGACGCGACTCTGATACCTCTATAAGCGATACAACAGCTGTAGAACCAGAATTACACTCTATCTGTCAACTGCCATCGGTCCTTGTCCACCATTCTCTTCTTCGAATCACAACAATGTTACGCGTCTTCTTCGAAACATTCGATATTAGAGTGCGTTCGCTGTATCGTCCTATCATCCTGTATAAAACACGTTCTTTATCACACCCTTTCGAATGGTAGGGACACGCGTATGTATATACATATTACATATATTACATACGAGTATAGGCGCATTATTATCTGTAGCCGTCATCTTTTGTACACCAAGTAAAACTCTCCTACCCTTGAAATAGCTCGTTTTCCCCCGTCACATTTATACGGCGAATGTCTAATGCGTGTTTTTGATTGTGTTTTATACATGCACGTGTACGTGTATATTTGCGTTTGTGTTAGTAACTCTATACGTGCAAAAGGGAAAAAAGAAAAGAAATAAGAGATGAAATCGTTTTAGGGTAACGTTATCCGAGACACTAAAGTCATATTACGGTACGGATGTTGCGTTCGGTTAAAGAATAGCGCGGATTTTTCTGATGGTCGCCGGATTAAAGCTCAAAGTAAACGATGACACTTGCCGCCACTTCGCCAATAATCGAAATGTGCCGCATTTTAGTTCGATTCTTTAGAACCCTTGAAACTAAATTTTAAACAGCAGTAGTTAACGAGATATACCGAAGTCTATCGTTTTTATAATTATAAATACACACACACACATACAATGCGTGTGTATATATATGTGTGTGTGTAATGCATATATACGTTTGTATTAAATTAAAAAAAAAAACCAATCAGTTATTTGACAAATACGATTCACTTTAATCGTCTAACCACATCGTATGCACGTATATAACGTTGAGGATAATCGCTACGAACTTTAATCTAGCACGGTCACTAATATAATGTCGAATGTGGCCCCTGTATGCCAAGAGGACAAAAATTAAAAGCGACAGAAAGGTGAGAAAGAGTTGGAAATAATTAAATTGAAAAGAAGTAAGCCCACAATGAAACGGTTCAATTTCGAAATAATATTAGGTCAAAGGTGATAGAATATCCCATTATATATATATATATATATATATATATATATATATATATATATAAATATATATATATATATATATATACATACTTATATGTATATCATAAATTACGCTTATTAATGTACTGATCACTGACTTTCATGGTTCTAAAGTTATAACAAAATGTTTCTAAGTTTTTTGAACGGGCCTCTATCCGCTATCCGGATCTCAACATAAACCCCGAAACAAACAATCTCGTAATATTGAAGCGTTTCGTTTGACGTTTGCTCGTGTATATGCGCAATCGAGTTTTCTGACATTTATATGCGGTTATATATATTATCATTAATATTTACTGCAAGTTGATCAACAAGATCATTTAGCAGTATTTAGAAGAAGAACATAACGAGAATGGTATAAGTACCTTCTGGTACACACCCGGTACCCACGACCTTAGATTAAGTCCGGATGTTTACTTATATCGCCGACTGTTTTCAACAGCCCTAATGTAAGGGTATTTGTATAGTTTTCTAGCCTCACAACATGGCTCTGTGCGTATTGTTTAATGACCTCACATACGTAAGTATTGTTTAAATCATAGTGAATGATCTGGTTTGATACATACCAGGGCCAATTTTTTATCAGCAGAAGAATTTTATTTTAGGCAGTTTGTATAGTTCTTACATTTGTCGCCTTTGCACAACCTATAGTTAAAATCGCAGTAAAGAAAATACGTTTGTTGTCAATAGACAGCACGCTATTTCTGTCCATTAACCAGGATAGTTTTTTAATATGTACATCTAGTTCTTTCCTCTTCGTTTGAATATGACTGTCTGAAGATTACTACTCGCTGTAATACAACTCAGAGAACGCGTGATAATAGCGTACATGAAAATATCTTTAACTAATATAGGATTTTAACAAGAGCTAAAGGTCTACGGCAAGTAGAAGCTTCAACTTACACAACAAGCCAACGTGGCTCCTGTTAATATAAATCTGATACAAGTATATGCTCCGACAGCCGCTTCAGATGATACAGATACACAGTCTTTCTATGATACGCTTTTAAATCTGCTAAACTCGCTTCCTTCTAAAGAAATTACAGTTGTGATGGGGGATTTTAATGCCAAGATTGGCAGCTCAAGCGCTGATGAACACATCCGCGAGTTTGTCGGTAAATTCGCGATCGGTTAGCGCAATGTAAGGGGCGAGAACTTAATTCAGTTTGCAATTGATACTCAGATGTCAGTTATGAGTACAATGTTCCAGCATCATCCTCGTAGGTTGGTTACATGATTGTCACCACGTGACAGATTTAGGAACCAAATTGACTACATACTTATGAAGAAAAGATGGAGATCATCGTGTAAAAATGTGAAAACGTTACCAGGTGCAGACTGTGATTCAAACCACAGATTGCTGATGATGGAATTTCGTCTAAGACTTCGCGCTCCAGATAAATATAAAATAACTCACAGAATGAAAGTTACAAAACCAGATGTTTTCAAATTAGCATTGAATAGAACAATGCAAGTTCAAACCCGATCCGTCGATACATCACCCGATCAGCAGTGGGCTGAATTGAAGTATAATATAAACAAGCTTACTATACGTCACAGTTGGAAAAATCAGTTAAAATGTGGAAACATTGGTTCTC
Source organism: Coronaproctus castanopsis (assembly GCA_032883995.1). Taxonomy (NCBI): domain Eukaryota; kingdom Metazoa; phylum Arthropoda; class Insecta; order Hemiptera; family Monophlebidae; genus Coronaproctus; species Coronaproctus castanopsis. The sequence continues at coordinate 122,696,621 of CM065052.1, read as the reverse complement.
GGATGAAACAATAGCTGTCATTGAAGAACGACGAAACCTACCCCGTGGTAATGAACATTATGAAGAGAAGAAAAAATACCTGACACGGAAAATTAATAAGTTAAGTCGGAGAGATAAAAATAATTATCTATCGTCTATTTGCGAAGAGGCTCAGTCACATGCTGATAAAAATGAAACACATTTCCTTTTCAAGAAAATACGTTTAATAGCAAGAGAATTCAAAATGAGGAAACAAACAATTAGTGATGAAAACCAATAGCTGAAACATGGAGAAAGTATTAAGTCAAACTATACACGGCAGAAGATACCAATGAAATCGTTAACACGGCACTTAATAACTCTGTTGGAAATTTTATCGAATCAGAACCAGAAATTTTATTGGATGAGGTTGCAAATGTTAGTGAATATCTAAAGATAAATAAAGCTCCCGGTCCAGACGGCATCCCCGCTGAAATTTTTAAAGCTGCGGGTGAACAAATTATACAAGCAATTTACCATACCTGTATTTCACAGGAGAATGGCCTGAAGAGTGGTGTCAGGCAACTTATATTACTATACATAAGAAGGGATCACCTGATTATTGTGAAAATTATCGGACTATCTCACTATTACCACACATAAACAAAGTAATGATCAAAATTATATATGACTGCATGTACTCTTTAATGCACACTCAGATTCCGCCAGAGCAGGACGGTTTTACAAAAGGTAGGGGAACAAGAGAACAGATTCTCAATCTTAGACTACTCATTGAGAAAGCACGTGAATACAATGTCCCAGCTATATTATGTTTCATTGATTTCAAAAAAGCATTTGACTGCGTACACTGGCCAGAAATGTGATCGATTTTATTAGACATGGGTGCACCATTACATCTTGTACAGCTGATCAGGCTTTTATATGAAAAAACCACGGCAAAAGTTCGCATCAATAAAGGTACTTACTCGGAGAAGTTTCATCCTGAGCGAGATGTTCGCCAGGGTTGTATCCTTTCACCGCTATTGTTTAACCTCTACAGTGAATGTTTAATGCGCAGAACTCTCCAAATCGACGCATCAAATGGAGCATTAAATTGGGATGGAGGCATTTCAATTGGAGGCGTGTACATTAATAATCTCCGATATGCAGATGACATAACGTTAGTGGCAAAAAACGTGGATGAAATGTCATATATTTTAAACCGGTTAATAAAAATTAGTGCGGAGTATGGCCTACTCGTCAACAAGGCCAAAACTATAATTATGATCATTAATCGTCCAAAGAATAACTGCAACGCGATACGAGAAATTGATGGAATTGAAGTGGTAAACCGGTTTACATATCTAGGATCTATAGTAGAAAATAGCGGCGGCTGCAGAAGTGAAATACGCCATAGAGCTTAACTAACCCGAAGCGCAATGAGCCGTTTGAATAGAATCTGGACCGACTCCGCAGTTAGAAAATCGGTTAAAATTAAAATAGTAAACTCGCTTGTTTTCTGTGTTCCTTTATGGCTCGGAAACTTGGTCAGTAAGCAGTGCCGACAGAAAACATATAGATGCACTGAAAATGTGGTGTTGGAGACAAATGCTGCGTGTCTCATGGACAGCTAGGAGAACCAATGCTTCGATTTTGGACGATGTTGGTAATCCGAAAAGATTAAAGTCGATCGTTCTCAACAGAATACTACGATTTTTTGGTCACGTAGTTAGAGCAGAAAATATGGAGGCGCTTTTCGTTCAAGGTGTAGTGGCTGGTAAATGAGAGCGCGGTCGCGTACCTCTTCGATGGACGGACGCGATTTGCAAGACAACGGGCCGTACTTTTCACGATTGTGTAAATATCGCACGCGACCGTATTTGCTGGTGTAGCCTAGTCTGTCGTGTGACATATCATGGTCACGATACTCCTGCACGGGGTGACACGACTCACTGATGATGATATATATATATATATATATAAATAGTAAATTAGAAAGCAGTGGCACCTCAAAACTTCATATGAGCACGCATCTACCTTACACGTAATTAATGCGTTGAATGCTGGCTCATTAAAAATAAACGTACGATGGTCAGTCACGACGTTAGACAACGAACAATAAAATGGCGATAATAATGTATATATATATATATATATATATAAACAAAGTAAAACACACTAAATTATATTACGAACAATTCATATATTTAAGGGAAAAATTATTCAACCATTACATCATTATCAAGTATATAAACTAACTTCTTAACTAATCGAGTGTTACCATGAAAGGAAGGAGAGTGGGCATAGTAATCAGCGAGAAGATTTCCGCGCTAATTTCAGAGTGGCCGGGAATCCATACAAATTTAATGGGGACATCAACATCCTGAAGAAGGGCGACATGATTGCGAATTTTCAATATTATCGGTGAGGAATGAGGGTTGTAGTGTGAGGGTAGTCGATTACTGTAGAGACAAAGTTGTGAATTTCTTCCTAACAGTCACCACATTTGACGTACTTTAAGTCGGATTTATTCTGCTTTCTGTCTCACGTTGTGCTTCCATGTTAAATTGATATCAAGATGCAGCCTATTTAGCTAAATTCTGCTGAGGGATCTGCTGGTTGTTGATGTGACGCTATATTACGGATTTTTTTTTTTTTAGAGCACGTGAACGGATTTATGCTCATTGAATTTTATTCTCCATTTCTTCGTCTTTCTTGAATCTTGGTCTAAAGCGTTTTATATATATGTATATATATTATTTGCATAATTAGACCGTTCGGTTTTAAACCCTTCGTGTCGAACATATGGCCCGATGTTCGGATGCCGATGTAATGGTTTTTTTCTGATATTGGTCTATCCACTTCAGATTCAAATCCGCACGCAGATTCCCCCGTTTTTCTAATAACTACCGCTAATTGCAACAGTAATTTTTTTGCCGAATAATCATTCGATTAGCACACCTTGGTTATCACCCAAAAACTTGGATCATCTCATAGAAGCAAATGTACAGTTTTCGACGATCGACCGGTAAAATGTGGTCAATTTCTGTAGAGACCGAGTTGGGAATTTGTCACACTACAGCCACCATTTTTAACGGACTTATTTTTTCGCTTTCTGCCTCACACGACAATTCCCCCGTGTTAACTTTTTCAATCATACACATCAATTATTCAAAACATAATTATTGGTATCACTGCAAGATGTGAAAAGTGTGGAATGTAGTAATTTTTAAAAGTGAACAACGTAAAAGGAAGTCACTGAACTTTTTTAAAATAAAAAAATCACAAAGCATGCTGGCTGTAAAGCTATTATCAAACGAACATTAAAATAAAATATAAAATATATAAATATATACAATATACAAAATATAAAACGTAAAAAATACTAATTTAAATATGTAATTTACAAAAATTATTGAAAAAAAAATTTATAAAATATTCTGATAGTGATTGTGGGTAAACCAACACAATCAATAAAATGTATACATAAACACAACGCAATAATACAGAAAAATATGAACTTTTGTTCAATATAAAAATAAAAATCTACGAATTTTATAATATACTTTTTAGAATTACGGAAGTATTTATTTATTTTTATTTTACTGACTATTTGGTATTATTGTTTATGTATAAACGTTATATTGCTAATTGTAGATTGTGTTGTTTACCACATTCGCCATCAGATTATTTTATATATATATATATTTTTTTTATTTTGCCAATTTTTGTAAACTGTATATCTAAATCAGTATTTTTTACATTTTATATTTTCTATATGGTATAATATATTTATATATTTTATATTTTATTTTAATGTTCACTCGATAATGGTGTAAGAGACGAAAAATATTTTGTTATTTTTCATTAAAAAAAACAGTTTAATGATTTTAACGCCTTTTGTGTTGTTTATTATTACAGGAGGTAAGGATATAAAATTAAATCTATATAATTTTTAATGGGTTATATAAATATTTTACGAATTTAAAAACTATGTAATTTGAAAAGCGTGGAATGTAGAGATTTTTAAAATATGAACAAAAAAAAAAAGAGTTAAATTCCTTAAAATTTTTTCATGAAAATCAAAATGTTTTTACCTGTTAAGCCATTATAAAGCGAGCATAAAAAGTAATATATAAAAGTATGTTAATGTGAACTTCTAAAAGCATAACTAGTTAAAAATAGAATTAAATGAAAAAAAATCTAGGTTACGTTATAATAGTTATAATCGGTTTGGTTTGTTTCGACTAGTTAGAAGTAGAATTAAAGGAAAAAACGATAATGACAAATTACCCCAGTTACTGATAAATCGAATTTCATTATTTTTGGGCTTATGGACTTATCCTTGAACACATAAAGTGTAAAAAATATTATTTAGATTACAATTTATAAAAATTGGCATACTGAAGGGAACAGTATTAATAAAATAATTTGCTATTGAATGTGGTAAACATCTATCGACTATAATAAGGTGATATTTATTATCGAATTGCTATTATATTATGTTTGTTTTTTTTTCTAGGTGTTGTTTACCACATTCACTCTGTTTTCCTTCATTTTGATCATTTTTATAAATTATAATTTCAATTAATATTTGTTATATTTTCATAAATTGCATATATTTTTATATTTCAGTTTAATGGCTCAACAGCCGAAAAGCTTTGTAATTTTCATCAAGAACATTTTAGTGATTTCAATGTTTGTTGTTGTTAGCTCTATATGTAACTGATAAGAGTTAAACGGGATTCAAGATGCGATTGCTAGAGATATTTAGCCGAGTTCTTTCACTGTACCTGATTTTTTATTTTCGTTTTTTGTTATATATTTATAATTACGTTCAAATAATTAGCGAATAAAAAATATTTATTACTATTTTTCTTCAATATTTCCAAATTCGATTATCCGTCGATGAACGGTTGTTCTACATTATCGACGTTACCGGATATTAACGTATCCGCTCAAAAAGAAAGCTCATGACAACGACAAAAAGGTTTTATCAGTTGATTTTTTTTGGTTTTCTATATAGTTCGTCCGTTACTCGTTAAATTAACGTTTAACGATTCGTCATCTTCGAGTCTAAGAAAAAGACGCTACTTCGTTAAAAATTTGACGGTTGAGGAACGCCCCGAGTAACGTCTTCGTCTAGGAATGTTTAATATCCTGTTATAATAACGTACGAAAATAACCGTTAAATTTTCTCATAGAAATTCTTCGTCTTATAATATCTTTTTGGATTTATTTTTGATTGTTTTTTAAAAAAGTATTTTCGGAATCCCAAACACACGCAAACGAAAATCTCATGTGTACCTAAATAAACACGTTATATATATAGAATATAACGAGCGAATTATTTAGAATAACGTATTTAAAACGATTTTAAAAGATAAGTAAAGAGGTTAGATATATAACGTGAAAAGTATGCGGTAACATAAAAAAATATTGAATGTACGTTTCAGAAATTGGAGACGATGAGGCACGCCTCTTGGCTATATTATAATACATATATATATATATCACTCGAGTCGTATCGTAACCTTGCATCTTTCAAGAAGAATCTGTAAGTTGACGTAACTTATTATTCACTGCTGAGAACAATCTGATCCGGGTATGTTTTCCACCGGTATATTGTCAACGGTTCAGGTGTAGTTAAGGTACATTTGATTTCCGGTCTTTTATATTCTATTCAGAAACCTGAAAAGGCATCACGTCAAAAAAGCGACCACGCCTTTGTCTTTTCCTTTTACTGATGCGCCAGAACTTAACCGATTTTTAGAGACCTGTGTACTCTCTCTCGTACAAGTGGATAAAAGTGGAAATTACATATATATATATAATGATAATAAAAAGCACGAAATTCATAAGTCAAAAGTAATATTGCGTAGTAAGAATATAAATGTAAAATTAAGAATAATAAAATGTTACGTATTTTCGGTATTTGAAAGTTGGATATTAACGAAGACATTAAAGAAGAAGTTACGTTGGAAATGTCGCTATAGAATGATTAAAATGAATTGGAGGTACGAAATACGATTCTAAATCGATTAATTTTTTTGTATCAAATGCTAATTTATAACTAGCCAGTTGAGAGACTATCTAATAAACAGTATCTATTAATGATCTAGCGTAGAAGGTGCATCCAGCGACGCTTTAACCTTACAATGAAACTATAAAACTGGATCATTTAACTTTGTTCTTTTTACTGTATGTACAAGTGACACTGCTAGTTGATTCAGATGAATGCGTACTCGGCTGAAGTGCTTCTGAACTTGCTTACGTATAGTTTCTTCAACGGTATCTAAATCTTGATGTATAGCTTCATTAGACACATACCGTGGCGTTCGGTAAGTTAAACGTAACGTCTTGTTCTAGAAGTGCTGGATAATCAATTTATTCGATTTCTTTGCACAACTCCAAATTTATGCGGTCCAACTCCAGACTGGTTTCATAGGTCCGGTTCTTTTCTTTTGTATATGAGTTTTCTACGTTAATTTTTTTATCTAAGTATATCTCAAGGTACTTTACTTCATTTTGTCATCATATCACACTGTTTCCTATCGATAAATGACACGCGTATAGACCCACTTTTGGGTCCGCGGATACAGTCTGTCTAGGTTGTTTTGTAGATCAATAATAGCAACTTCGGCATTTGAGTCTGATGCAAACCACAGTAAGGTATATCATCTGTCGACTGATCTGTTGATCTGTGCCAAATTTTCTCAAATCCTTTAGTAATATCAACGAATATTGCTTCATTGCACTTTTTAACCTCAGATTATTTGGAAATTTTGGTCGTCTGCGTGTAAAGGAAATTGTTTCGGTTTTCGATGTATTGATATTGATTTTCCACTTACTATAATATCTGAGAATACCTGATATGCCGATAGTCTGTTCTGGATAGTGGTTGGTTTAAATGCGCTATAAAATATAACCGCATCGTCTGTATAGAGTGCCACTTGTACATTCGGCGCTTATGGAAAATCGTATAAGTATAATGTGAAAAGAAACGATCCCAATAACACTCCTAAACATGTTTTAATTGAGGAGACTGAATCACAAACAGTTTAACACAAAAAGTTCTATCGCCTAAATAACTACCAATTAATTTTTAAAAAAGGAAAAAATTTGCATTTAATACTTTTCTATAAAATGTCCGCGTGTCATGTAGTATCAAATGCTTTAGCAGCGTCAAAGCGTCATACCAATGTGTATATTATGATCAAAATTATGTGTCACACACGCGGCTACACTGGATATTTAATGAGACGTAGGAAACTTTTGACAAAAACCATACTGTACATTGGGAACAATACTGTTAGTGTTTCCTTAATTCGTTTATTCTTTCAGCGACCTTACTTAAGTTGCTAAGTAAACTAATTAGCCGAATGTTGCAAATCCGAGAACTGTCCTTCCCTAGTTAAGGAAGAGCAATAATTTTTGCGGTTTTCCAGTCGTATGAAAAATAACTGATTTCAAAACATGCAGTTTAATATATTCGTAAATTCTACGATAGTCTTTAACGGGAGGTTCTTAATTACTGTAGATGAAATTTCATCATGCTCTACAGCTTTAATTGATTTGATAGTAACATCCTGCATGATGTTCCTCTTACCATCACTCACATCCTAGTTTCCTGCCCAGCATATACCTTTCAAGGCTAGCTTACTGGCTTTCCTCACAACCTTCCCAACATATTACAACGCACTTCCTCTCGCCGAAACTAAACGTCTCCTCTAAAATCCTCCCTCTAATCTAGTTCTTAACTCCTTTCCTTCCGTGCATCTCTAAATAGCAGGATACGGTACGGTCATAAATCAAAGAAGAAGATAAATATCTTTCGGAGTGACAAAAATTGTTTTATCAACAGATGCGAGACAGCTTTAATATATTTATTGAATGTAGATTGAACTTTGTCTGATAATTGGAACTGCAAATTTTGACCATACCCTCTATGCTATTCATATTGCAAACAGTTAAGATTTTTCACTATAAACGTAATTACTTCGAAATGAATCGTAGAGCGGTGGAAGAGCAACTGTTTGTTATAATTTTCGCACACAGACTATCTTTCGTATTAAACTTCGATCCAGAAAAAAAAAAATTGTAATTGTTACCGTTTAATACTTTAAAGATGTTGTAATAAAAACGTTCCTAGGAAAGATGTATAACTAACGAAAATTTACGCGCCTATGGGATTGCCTAGCATTTATTTTCGTAAAATGGAAGTGATTAACCGATTTTATTATTCAATCATTCTCGTTTCGTAATCGACGCGTTAAAAAAGAAGCATATACCGTATACAACATGTCGGAAAAACAGGATTGCGGCGGAAAAAAAGATAAAAAGGATGACAAATTAAAATGTCTGGTAGAAAAAGAAATCAGTAAAGGAAACGATAATAAACATGCTGATGATAAAAGCAAATGTTATGAAAAATCGGAAGATAAAAATAAAATGAAATGCGGTGGCGGTGGGCATCAAAAATCGGAAGATAAAAATAAAATGACATGCGGAGGTGGTGGACATCAAAAATCGGAAGATAAAAATAAAATGACATGCGGAGGTGGTGGGCATCAAAAAACGGAAGATAAAAATAAAATGACATGCGGTGGTGGACATCAAAAATCGGAAGATAAAAATAAAATGCCATGCGGAGGTGGTGGACATCAAAAATCGGAAGATAAAAATAAAATGACATGCGGAGGTGGTGGACATCAAAAATCGGAAGATATTAAAGCTGCTGCCGGTAGTAAATGTGGAGCTAACGCAAAGGCTGACGATGACGGTAAACAATGCGGATCCGGTTGTGGGAAATGAAATTAACGTTCCGGTGATATTCTTTTAAAATCTGAAAGACTGTTATTCTAATTTAAAAAAAGCAATGCAACATTCGTAGCATGAGCCGTCAAATATTTAAATTAGAATAAATTAAAGTAATTTTGATATTTAAATTAGTAATGTGTAAATTAATACAATTTGATTTCGAAGTATAATTAATAAATGGAGGACGATGTATGAAATAAATAAAATTTGTAATCCGATCGGAATGTATTTTTTGTTTAATTCTTCTTTTCTGCATTATCGTACTTGTCGTTCTGTTATTCCTGAATGGTGTGTAACATAATCGAACTTGTACTTTATTTATCGATGATCATCCTATTTTCTTATCATTTCAATTCTATAGGTAAATGCTGTTATTTAAGCAATCTATGACATGATCCTGAATCCAGTGTGTCAATTTGAAGTCACCATACTAGTAAAGGGAAAAAACCTTTCACAAGATTGTTATTGTTCGCATTTTCGCGCAGTCACAGTGCATACATTTTGCTCGACTAACTTCCGTCAGCAGGTATTAACATAGTTCTCTAATTCCTGTCCATCTTACGAATCACGGGGTTCTGGTCGTAGAATCATCTCTTCTTCCATTGTTCTTTCATTAAACTTTGACTCCATCGATATCTACAAGCGCCGTCAACAATATTCTATATATTTTTTGGCATGAGAGACGTTATGCCCCAACACTGATATGTATATATAAGTATATATTCGTTGCGATATTTCTTGTATGATCGTTTAAATATATCCTCCTTTTGAATGTATATTCGCGTTATCTTTTTTAAATTAAACGCCCATTTTTCTCCTATATGTGTTGTTCGAATACACTGGATATAGTATTCGGTACCGGAATATACAAACAATAATGTTTACAGCCTCAGTCTTAACACAGTTTAGATATAAAATTAACTTCACATTTTTCGCAGAACGATACAATATAGATTCTTCACGTAAATTATCGATGATTTACGTTTTATAATGCAACTGAAAGAGAAAATTCACATGTTTTTTTTTTGTTAGATATTTTGTATAAGAAAATCGATCGGATAATAGCAATCGTATATGCAACCCCCAACAAAAATCAAATCGCGCCACTTTTCTGTAGCTGAAACGTTGCTGATGTTACAAGCGTGAGTCAAAAGTGATGCATTAAAAAAAAATTATATAGCTAGAAGAAACTAACATAAGATTTAGAATTTCAACAATGTGACTAAAACGAACAGAATTGGTGAAAAATGCGAAATAAGATTATAGACAAAAATGACAGTTTTATGAGGTAGTAATATTTGAGATTTGGATAACGGGCATATTTTAATCAGTTGGCTAATTTTTGTATATATTTTTGACAAACTATTAGAGACCTATTAGTAATAATTCTCAATACAACGCAGAATATAAGTATGGACATACAAAATATTTAAACATTGCAGAAGACCACGCATACAAAATGTAACGAATTTTGAAGATTAGACTCTAGCAGCAAAAGTGAAACTCTGTGAAAAAATTGCAGCAAAATTAAAATTGAAAAAAATTAACATAGGCGACGGATTTATATTTTCAACAACACGAGGTTCCTGGTTGGTTCAAGCAAGATGCAATCATATAGCTGGCGTCATTGAAATTGCAACAACATTTCACCTAGTTAAGAATATACGAGAAATTATAAATGTTGATATCTTCATCTCCTCGACAGGAGTTAGGTTCCTGGTTGGTTCAAGCAACATGCAATCATATAGCTGGCGTCATTGAAATTGCAATAACATTTCACCTAGTTAGGAATATACGAGAAATTATAAATGTTGATATCTTCAGCTCCTTGACAGGAGTTAGGTTCCTGGTTGGTTCAAGCAAGATGCAATCATATAGCTGGCGTCATTGAAATTGCAACAACATTTCACCTAGTTAGGAATATACGAGAAATTATAAATGTTGATATCTTCATCTCCTTGACAGAAGTTAGCCTACATCATGATTTATTCGATTTCTAGCGTCCTTTATTATGTCGACTACGTTTTTATGATCTCCAAAACCGGTGGTTATCATTTCTAATCGTTTTCTTCCTCTTGGCGCTTTTCCTTCGACCTTACCCTGTAGGGCCAGCAGAAAGATTTCCCTGATCTTAAGCGCCAAATATTTCCGTTTCCTAGCAAGGATATCCTGAACTATTACTGGTGTTTTGAGGTTACATTTTTCCAATACATATTTATTTGTTCTCTTTTCTGTCCATGCTATGCGCCATATCCTTCTCAGTATTCGCATTGCGAAGGCTTTTAGCCGTTTTAACATTTCTGCGCTCACTGTCCAAGGGTCCACCCGCATATTTTCATATAGACATTACATAGCAACTAGCCGAAGTTTTAATTTAATATTTAATTTTCTATCCTTAAATATGTATGCGAGATTTTTAACGCTTATTTCGCCATGGCGATTCTTGTTTTAATTTCTATTGTATCTCTTCCATCATTAGATATTAACGTTCCGACATAACGAAATCGATCCACGTTTTCTACAACATTGTCTCCAATTTTCAAGACTGCAGTTTTATTACTCGACCTCGTGAATTTCATCGTTTTAGTTTTGTTAACGTTTATATCCCATTTTTCACCTGATTTATTTCGTTTAACATTGCTTGCATTTGCTTCACAGATCCTGCTAATAGGACTTTATCGTCGAAATACTGATATATTCTTAGAAATTTTAACGGTAATGCAATTATCAATACTGAAGTTTCATACACTTAAACAATAATAATGTATATTTTAGAATTATTCACTGCGAGTTCTTCGCTTGGGTTCCTACAAAAGTCGCCTATTATTAATTTTCACTTAAGCTACTAGTATGCTGCAATCTACCGACAATATTTAACATTGTCAGTTGAGATTACCGTCAAAAGTGAGCATTGATGTTATTTTATTAACGTACAAATGAAATTTATCGAAAAAAGTTACACTTAAATTTATTTTAGAAAATGAAGTTAGCTTGCACAATTAACTAGTTAAAACGAAAATTTAATAAATATCGTCGCTACGATGGATATTCGTTGAGGATTAAGGCGTTCACTTACGTTATTTTTAAGTAAATAAAAAAATCTTTATATTTCTAAATGTAGGAATCGATGTTACCGCTCTCTATCGGAAGGAATATTCGCATTGTTTCCATAGAGAGCAGTAGTGTGAAAATTTCCGGTTACGATTTGGTTTTTCAAAATTTTGATTTCGTCCGAAAATTGTGTTTTCTGCAAAATTGGTATTTCTATCAAAGTATCGCCTTTTTTTTTGGACATGGTTGGATCTATAATTCTCCCTTTACTTTAAGTAAAAACTACGTTTGCCACTTAATAACTTTTAATGTTTCGAGCAATTCTGACGATGAGTGATGGAAGTCAGCTCGAAACGTTAAAAGTTGTCAACTAGTATACGTGGTTTTGCTGAAAGTAAATTTTATGACTGGCGTAATTTTTTGGGGGGAGTGGTTTCGTAATGGCGTTATAAAATATCAGCTCGATCTACCTAATAAATTTTTAAAATATTCTGAAAACACGTTATTAAAAAATATCTCGTCAAGATAATAAAAGACCACATCTAGGACGACAAATCCGATGAAAAATATTTTTTATTAATAAATGGAAAAATTTAAAAATCGTTCGTACGTATTATTAGGCGGTATGAAATTACGCACAAGAATTGCGCATAAGAAAAAGGATTATTTTGGAAAATTCAGTGTAAATTTATAAAACAATTTCTGTTTACGAATAATGATATTTAGTCTAATGATTTCTCGCGACGTTATATAGCTTAGTAACTTAATCGTACGTTGTCCGGATTAAGCTCAAAAATTTTCTAGTTATCGTTAAGGTACTACACTGAAATTTTCCATAGTGCACTGATCCGATGCTATTAGATATCTCGGACGCGTGTACACTGAATTTCAGATCGTGTTAAATAAAGGAAAAGAAAATCCAACAGAATGAGAAGAATGATCCCGATGGGCGATGTATGAAAATAGTGTTCCGCAGTGGGTCTAGAACAGGCTACAGCATCGAAGTCGGTATACACAATCGTCAATCTTCGAACGGAGTTGACGTAGAGAAAAATAAGTCATGCCAGATGAGAAAGTATTAGAAATTAGGATAGATTAATGCGTCGTTAAAAATTTACTGCATCGAATTTGATCAATTTTATCAGATAGCTTTCTTTTAATGTGTAAATTTTCATTACACCTTTATAAAAGATTCATTATTTTTACTTAATTGGAACTCGGCGAAAATACGTACAATACGAGAAACTTTTCTTCTATTAGTTTCAGGAGACATAGAAAGATTCTTAGAAACTTAATTTATTACAAACGAATTATTAACGTCTACAAGTATGTTTCGGAATATGTCGTTACTAGCGATGTGTAACTATATAACAGTTTGCTATTTAATAGCGGTTATTTAGAAACGAAGCTTTATGTTAGAAAAAAAGTAACGGGTGAGCAAAACGTAGAAACGAAGCAGCGATGAAAGAATTGAGAAAATATGATAAAAAAATCTCCTCACCCAATTCGATGTCCTCTAAAGACTGAAGTTAAAGAACCTAACACATGTAACAACAGAACATCTGGTCAGGAAACATTTTAATCCGACAGATTAATGGCAATAGGAGTAGGATATGAGCAACCCTGATGGCAACAAATTTATTAACACCAGACCACCCCAACCAAGAGAAATATGGACTCGGCTGAATCGTACAAGGATACGACGGGACAACAGGCTAGGAGATGAAGCTATGGAGCCTTCCAGCAAAGTATATTCAGCACATAGTTACAAAATGTCGACCATGGACATACACTAAAGTAGTAAATATTTTTTATATATATATATACATATATGCACATGTAGATACATAAGTACATGTATATATCGTCTTCTTTAGACGAATAACCCCGATGAATGTGGTGATCATGACGATGTCGACGTAATTATTCTTCGGCCCTTCGCCAAAAACAAGGCATCTGAAAATATCTATACAAGCGATAATTTCATTTTTCAATATCCAGATCTACGCTAGAATTGAAAAAATTAACGTATTAATAAGTTTAATTTTTGTATTCTTCTTTATAGATCCATCCTTATATGTCTTATCCAATTTGAATATAGCTCCTTTGGCAATTTGTATCCGTCGTTTTACTTCTGTATCTGAACTACTATTATTCTCTATTAAAGATCTCGGATATATAAATTTATCCACTGTTTCCTGACTAAGTATCGTTTTCTGCTTTGTTGGTATTGTATTTTCTCTAAATATATAATCTATCATTACACCAAAGTATTTTATACAATTCGAACGATCAAGACTAAAATTATTAAGTGTAATATTATTATATTCGATTATGTGTAAAATTACGACGCGCAACAACTATGATTTGATATTTGTTGATCTCAAAATTAAGATTTAAAAATTTCACTATTGAACTAAGCGTATGTTGCATATATCACGATATGTATGTTCAGTTGATGAAAATGAAATTATATTAAAGATTAATAATCATCTGACAACTAAATGATCTTGTATCATCGTTAAATATGTGTGTATATTATATATATATATGTAACTGGAAACACACTAAAAGAATTTGCAACTTACTAACGCCATCTATAGCTAGCGTAGGTAATTTGTAAACCTGAAATGGGTGTATACTACGATTTGGTTCTTCATTTTCTGCGACAGGATGATATAACGGATTCAAATAAGTGATAAAAATATAAGTAAATAAAAAAAAAAATTAGAATACCAAGTACCGTACAATCTCGATACTTTGTAAGTAGGCGACTTACCGTGGGGTGTTCAGAGTATATAGTTAACTCGATCGTACTAAACTAAACTGGATTGAACTGGATTGAACTGTACTGGAGACTCGACTTGTGAGGTCTTTCGTACGTAATTCGTTCATTTGCATTTCGTAAATTATAACATCCGGATTACGATTTTGCGATATTAACAGTATATGAGCAATTTTAAATTACGCTCCTCGGGAGAGCGTACATTACACGCGTATATATAAACAAAATGCGTGCAATATAGCGTAATATTACTACGTATGATGAACTGAAGTCGAATAAATTGTAATAATGTACATTTTGAATTTATCTAATACGACCTTCGAATTTCCAGTGTTACCGCACCCAAAAAAGAAAAATTGCTACTCATTATTATCATTATTATTATCGTATTAATCATATTTATATTTTGTACTACAACTACTATTATTATTATTATTATTATTATCATCATTATTTTTATTGTTGTTATTATTATTAATAATATTTGTACAACAATAAATTTGATTTGATTATTATTATTATTGCACTTACCATATTTATATTTTTACTTCTATTGTCATTATTTTCGTTTTAATAACGAGTCTAATCGGGCAAAAAGGTTATGATGGAATACCAAATTGAATTTAATTTGATAATTTATCAAATTTATGCAAAGACGGAGGCGTGGCGAAACCGTTCGAGTAGAGTTTAATAATAATGATAATAATCATCATCATCATCATTATCATTAAATTTTCGAGTTTTTTTTTATAATTGTATAAAAAAAAAGTTTCTTTTATGTAAAAATGTTATTAACCTGTTTATTCTAAATGGATTTTTTTTTCGTTAGTAATAATTAGTACAAACTTTTCAGTTACATATAGTTCGTACGTATGAATGAATAAATTATCAAAACTTAATTAAAAACTTTCGGTTTATATTTAGAGATTTTTTTTAAAGAAACATCTCAAAAGGGATATTAAAATGCGATCTGTTCAGGAACAATAATTTTAAATACATACGAATAAATGAAATTTACATTCTCACACATTTGTGACTGTGCAAACATCAATAATAGCTTCGTTATATAATTTTATTCATCGCAAAATAAATTACATAATGAATTATTAATGTTCGCACAATCGGAAATATAATGACGTGTAAATTAAAATACCTTCCACTTTGATTTTTACAAATTTATTGAACTTAATTTATTTGGAACATACATTTTACTCTAATGAAAAACTAAATTTAATTCAGCTTAAGTCAACACAAAATTGATTGATTCTGATTATCAATGCTTGCACAATCAGAAGTGTAATAATGTGAATTGTATTTATTTTAATGCAATTAAAATACTTTTCAATTTTATTTTCATCATTTTGAGTATTAATTTTATCTTATTATCCCAATAAGAGACTAAATTTAATTTACCTAATAAGTTAACACAACATTTATTGATTCTGTGGCAAAAATTAATCGCACAACTCATAATTACATAGTGAAACATCTGTCGATGTTCCTACGATCCTCATAGTTCCCCGCTGCATATAGCCATGCGAACTTTAATACGACGTTGTACAATGAAGTCGCGAATACGGACCAAGCAACCGGTATATTTGTTTAGTCTGTAAGTTCATGTCAACTTTTCAATCGGTGTTTCGAAGAAGTTATAAGATACCAACTGCATAGACGGAAGCGGAAGTAATCCTTATAGATAAAAAGGGAGATATGCGCAACCTGAGCAATTACAGACCAATTAGTTTACTGTCGCAAATGTATAAATTATTTTCTCGCAAAATAACGAATAGAATAACAAAACAAATTGATTTCAATCGGCCGTAAGAACAGGCTGGCTTGAGATCAGGCTTTAATACGAACGAACATCTGTTGACAATTACAAATACAGAAATGTGAAGAGTACAACATAGATTTATACACGATATTTATAGACTATGGCGTTCGACACAGCGGAGATCTGGTACTGAATTCATTAAACCAAATTGATACCAGTGACAAGTACAGACAAATTATAAAGAACATTTATGGGCCTGCTACAATTCAGATAAATGAATGGATTGGAATCACCTTAAATTCGCGGACCATATGGTTCTAGTGGGCAGCGGAAGAACTACAGATGACGGTAACAGAATTAAATGTACACTCGAACAAAATAGGACTGAAAATAAATTTAGAAAAAACAATGACGAACACAGGATAAAGTGTACAAATAATATTCAATTCGGAACAGATAAAGCACGTAGATAGTTACATATACATAGGTAAAAAAAAATCACAGCAAAGACATGATAATGAAAGCAGAAGCGGCAAAGGGAGTATCACTATCGTGGGTTGCGCTTGGAAAATTAGTCATATCCGCAAATAAACAAATACCGATTAATCTGAAACGTACACTATATAACCAATGTGTACTTCCGATTTTTGTACATGGTTCGGAAACATGGCCATATACAAATTTAAAAAAAGATAAGAAAAACTCAGACGGCACACGAGAGAATGATGCTGGATATAATAAGATTATATACAAACACGGTTGGATGATGCAGTGAAGCGGATGGCTATAACAAAAATGGAATTGGGATGGTCACGTGGCCCGAAGAGAAGATAATAGAAGGTCAAAGCGGATTTTACAGTGGTGGTCAATGGATAGAAAAAGGAAACAGTGAAGGCTAATGATGCGGTGGCACAATGATATAGCGAAGGTAGTTGGGAAAATTGGTTGAAGAAGACGTTGGGGAAAACCTTCCGCGTCGTTTAAATATTAAATAAGGTCTAGATTTTACGACGTCGTAATATTATTTAAGATTTTAAAAATCAATTTCCAGGTAATTTATTTGTGGTTTATTTACTTTTTCTTATCGTCTTACATTTAATGGATTTTTTTTTAAAGATACATAAATCTATTTATAAGTGCATTAGTTTTCTGATTTTTTTTCCCCCAAACTCGTTACTGACGATACAATTGATCTTCGATAGAAATGTAATAGATAAAATTGTCGCGGTAATAAAGAAAATTTTCTATTCGGCTTTACAATAATAAATCAAATCGTCGTTTGTCTCTGGAATAATATAAATCTCCTTTCAAGATGGCTATATAACCAAAGTCGTTATACCGAAAAATTTTATTATACCCTCGTATAATAAAAAACCCGTTTTAAATTTTATAACGTTTTGTTTTTTTTTGACGGAAGCCGCGTATATATTTTAGTCGAAATTTAATTATTAAAATTCTCACGTTTTAAAGAGTTGTAAAGAGGGCAATAACCGAGGAACTGTTCAAACGACGGCGAACGAGAGCGGGTAAAGCAGCTTATGAAATAATTTTTCGGAAGAAACCGACGAATATGGAATTGGAAAACGAATATAATGCGACGATTTTAAATTATAACCGATACGCTACGCCGGCTGTTACTGTGAAAATCGCGAACGAAAATCCGACTTCTACTCGTTAAATTCTTCCTACATAATTATAACTCATACTAGTCAGTAGTTAGTCGCGTATATGGACGAAGGTAGGCGTAGGCAGTCATGAACAGCTGTTGTGCACGTTATAATACGTATCGTATTGCAAATTTGTAATTTAATGGATTATATTTATAGTTTCCGAGAATTTATTAATTTACGACGTCTTCCCGGCTTTTTAATAATTAATATCCGCGGCTGAAATTATTTCGCTATATTAAACTGAGAAGAATATTTGATCGCGAATTTTAATTCCGAAAATTATCGATTAAAATTAATGAAGCAATAAATTATTTCTCGGATAGAAATTTTCAACTTGTTTTTTTTTTTTTATTATTTTTGTTAAAATTGAATTTGTCGACGATCGTCAGTAATAAGATTTGAGAAATATACAAAACGGGATTCTACACGAAATAACCGATTGCCGGATTTTATAGTTCTTATTAACGTCGAAAAGTAGATTATTATTATTATTAATTGCCGGATTTTATAGTTCTTATTAACGTCGAAAAGTAGATTATTATTATTATTAAAAGCTGAAACTGATATATCAAATCCAAAACGACATTCTTGGGACTCATATTTGATAACAAATTAAGCTGGAAACCACACATCGAATATAGGAAACAAAATGCACAAAATGTCTAAAAATCCTGCACGGTAAGTTGTATTGTATGGAACACATGTTAGATCAATAATGGACTATGGTGCGATTGCATACGCTAGAGCGGCGGAAAGCACACTTAAGAAGCTGAATACAATCCGAAATAATGAGCTCGGAATAAGCAGCGGAGCATTTTATACAAGTCCAGTTATCAGTTTGCACTGAAGTATCTCAGCGGTACGTCATATTAATTACTATAAAACGTTTCATCCTAATCTACTTAAGATTTATCGCGATAGAAATAAACCATTCCGAGTCAGATGTACTGACTACTTCAGATTACATTTAAATCAAATTACCGTCAGCCCACTCGAACCCACTGATCCGCCTTGGGATAATAGTATACAGACTGTACCAACGTATTTTAAAGATTTATTTTAAATTAAAAAAAAAACAGTTAATGTTAGCCATCAAGAACACCGCTCAAAATATATGGGAGACAAAATTGAACAACAAGTTATGACAAATTAAAGTTGCAACATTGGGAAACTTCACATAACGTAAACAAGCAAAAAAATATTGTTCTAAAATCCTCATCGGCCACACTAAACTAACTCACGGGCACTTTTTGAAAAATGAACTTCCACCACCATGTATGTTTTGTGAGAATCGAAATTTGTCCATTGAACATATAATAACTCAACAAGGAACGTGAAGAAGCCTTTTCATTCGAACAAACAAGATCCTTCACAGAAGACGCACTTGGAAACAGCTGGAGTACAAAGTACTTTTAGATTTTTGAAAACTATAAAATTATACTATAATTATCTAAATTGTATTCTATCGTAGACGCAAATGACCTAGAAGTCGAGCGTCTTTAAATAAATATATAATTTGAATTTGAATTTGAATTTGAATTAAATTTAACTAATATATGAGGAAGGGAAAACTAGATTTGGAGGAGTTTCTAGAGCTACTATACCTAATTTGAATAAAACTCGTACGAGGACACATTTATGTTATATCCGACGTAATATAGTAGCCTACCTTCTGAATTGAAGATTCAACTATCAAATTACAAGCGTAGACGAAGGAAAATCATTCCTAACTAGCGAATCAGATGACCTTAATGTAAATAAACGGCGGAAAAAGAAACGATAACGGAATTAACGTTGGGATTGCAGACCTTTTTTGTACGCCACGTTAGTCACTTCATGATGCGCATGTATAAACGTATATGTATATATGCAGTAATATATATATATATATTGGTAAACGTGTGTGTGTGTGTATGTGTGTATATGTATGTATATGTGTGCACATTCACATATATGTGTACATGTAGATAAAAAAATATGTATATCGTTTGTTTGTGTTTAGAGATTAGTAAGAATTTTATATAAAATTTTTTTTGCTTTATTGTTTAGTGTGAGGCGACAATGCCAGTTAAAATAAAACAAAATAATATAAAATAAAAATAGCACATTTGTCAGAGTGGTGTATAATTATTTTTTAAGTTCGAGTTAGTTATTCTTTAAATTGCCATTAAATATCGATTGCGGATAATTTAAGACAAGGAATTAGATTTTAATTATATAAAAAAATCGAGTTAAATATAATAAGATTTATTGTATCGTTATTTACAATTAATACGGCGCTCGTGCAATAATGATAGCCGGTAATTACCGATGTTTACGTACTTTCTGTCATTTATATATTCGATGGAAGTGTAATTTGAAATAAATTGAGAAAATATTAAGTTATGCCGACGGTACGGTATTGTTAGTGAACACACGCTTTCCAAATATAATGCCGTCTTTAGTACAGAATGATGTAAACAAGATATCCAAATGGCAATCCATTAATTAAATCGAAGTATAATTAAACATGTTGTTTATAGTAATTTTTATTTCCATTTTTTATACCAGTAGCTACTACCTATAAGGCTATTACTCGAATTATCAATTACTTATACATAATTACGCAGTTTAGCATTTATTATAAAGTTGGTGAGAAGGTGGAGATTGTTTACATCCGGGATACTTGTTTTCGGCTGATTGCAACGATATTGAGTACATTTATGACAGATTACAACAATATGATAGACCGTTAGTCAGCAAATTTCAAATGTTGGCGGTGGTTGGACACTCAGTAGATACGAGTGCGTACTCAGCGTGTAACCGATGTATATTCTGTTGACAGCTGTTTCCAACCTCGATGAACAGATTTTACCAATTATTGATGGCCAGGTTGTTAAATCCTTCTTTATATTTCCAAGTATACTTGGCCGGTTATGCAAGGACTGATTCCACGCGTCTAGAATTTTCTGAGTATAATATTTTGCGTTGTCTTCTCCTAGCGTTATCGGCAAATAAATTTGGGTAGGCTCTTGTGCCGCACCGTGTACCTTATCGTTGCCTATTATCTCTCGATGACTTGGAGTCCAGACCGAAAGTGATGCCGGTGTTACGTTCACTTAATTCTAGAACGCTGTGCAATATTTGGTCCACCATTGCCACAGTAATATTTCTCGCTTCAATGCACTGTAATACCAAAGCTGAGTCACAATTTGCCAGCAGGCAAATCTACGATTCATAGCAAACACTGGAGCAAGGCTATCATCTCAGCCGCTAGGACTGATGACATGATCGGTAGACTGAAAGAATGGATCTTGCTCATATTGTGATGTTTTAGATGCGTCGGTGAAGCAAACGAGTTGCAAGACAATCAAAAGCTTCCTATGGATTTCCACATTCGGTTTCATTTTAACGTCTGTTGAAAATAGGTTACAACAGATAATCAGGCTAAATTAGCTCCAAGGCGGTATCACTACAGGTACTCTACACAAGGTACTGAGTAGCATCTTTAATGGGTTTTGAATAAAGCTGTATTAGCTGTTTTTGTAGGTGAATGCGATTTGGATGCTGCTGATGACTAGTTACCTTCATTGCGTACTTAATGGCAAGAATTTTTCTTCGGTAGGAGAGAGGCGAACACCGCTGAGATACTGAAGGCTAGCTGTTAGCGAGGTCGGGAATAGGACAATCCTAAGTCAAGTATTACACACTTAATACACTGCCTTGCGGCACCCCAGTTTCTATAATAAAGTCGTGGGAATGTTTATTTTCTACTCGGACTTAGATCAAAAGTTGTGGTCAAATTTAACGATAAACTTATATAACAGTTCAGAACTGAAAAGAGTTTCCGAAATTAAATATCTAAGCGTACAACTGGATAGTAAATTACGCGTTATATAGATATCTCGTTCGAAAGTTGAAAAATTCAACTATTTGTTTTATTACCTATAAGACAATATTTTTCATATATTCATTTTCGTCGGTTATATTTAGCCTTTTATCAACCTTTTTTGTCATACGGTCTCGTTCACTGAGGAGGAGCTGCAACATATTAAATCATTACGAACATTACAAAATGCAATACTAAAGAGAATTACAACTAGCGAGGATAGATAGGTCGAAGGTTCATCCATTAAACAATTGTACGAAATACATGTTTTAAATTTCGTCGGTCAGAATAGAAAGTGTTTTCGAATTACAATTTTGGGGGAGTAGATCGAGGACAAGTAATGATTGAAAAAGTTATCGATTTAGAAAATACCGTACAAGGTCACGCCGGTGCTGTACTATATAAATCGTTACCATACATAGTAAAGGTTGATTTAACCCTTTCGATCATACATAAAAAATTTTGACACAAAATTATAAATTTTATACAGGTGTTTATCATACAATACTGTTTCCTAGGTAGACTGTAGATAATTTACAATATATTTATATAGATATTTTTATAATTCAGACATTTCACGTCGACCAGAAAAAAAAAATGTTGTTGGCATTGTACCGTATAATGAACATCGTGACTGAAGTGGTTAATAAATCGCCAGCGACGACGCAAGTATCTTTCGTAATATATTGATAACAAAAATTTATCGTTTAATTGTGAAATATTTTTTTCGGTAAAGTTGATTAAACTTTATTCTTTCTTTAATACGGATGCGAAATTTTGAATTCAATTTTTTATTTTTATTATTATTACTTTTTTTTTTTAATGTTGTTACACGGGTATTATGTGTATATTCTACTTTGTGTATAGGTGCTTATACACGTCGGTGTGCAGGTGTGTGTGTGTGTGTTTGTCATGATTTCTTATAAAGTTAATTTTATCATGAAATAAATGTAGAACAAATTTTTTGTATATAATTTTATTATTATTGGTAGTTGTATTTGTTTTTGTTTACATTTAATTATTATCCATCATTCGCGCAACATATGCGCATTAGCCGAAGTTCACATGTTAATTTTTAATTTTTTGAATAACGTATAAAAATAAATAATTTGATCTGACGATCGTTATTATTGACAGAAACATGGATTTACATCGAAGAAATCAAATTATATTCTCAATTTCTCGGGTTATTTAGCTCAGTACCAGGATATTAAAAGGTCGGTGTAGTATTAATATATTACTATAGTGTTGAGTATTCGAATTAGATTTACAAAAATTTTGGATATCTGGCTGTTTTAGGTATTTAATTACCGGCGATGACTATATATTTATATATATACTCTTTGTGAACTCGGTTAACTTTGAATTCTTGTTGAGCTATTCTTTAACTTCCCGATATATTCGTGACTCTCTCTGTTTAGTTGATTTATAACAGATTTCAATTTACTCCGATTTAATATTTGTTTTTTTAAATTATTTGTAACGACGTTTTTATATCTCAACTTTGGTCGACCTAGTGGTCTCATTCCATTCTTTAAAACTCGGTAAAACAATCGTTTGTTTATCCGTGCGAATCACACGTCCTACCCAATTATATCGTTTTTCCGTTTTAAGTTGCGCTACGTATATTTATAAATTTTTATTTATATACACAAGCGCGTATGTGTGATACGTTTGGATCGTCATTGACATAGTAAAAATTTGAAACTACATCGTATTCAGTTTATCTAGACGTTGCTATTATAAAGATTAATAAAGCCCGCGCGAAATTATAAACTAGTTCGGTTTTTTACATAATGGATTATCGAGATTCTCTCTGCCCCCTTTCTTGACGTCTTTCTCCGTTTTACTGTTGGTTCAACGAACGATAGGAAAGGAGCTGTAGTATCGTTTCGTTCGGATTGATTTTAATTATATCGCGGAAATGATCGGAAGTCTTGAGGAATGAATATCGTCGTAAACCGTAGTACGGAATGCGGTCGCGCGTAGTTTTTAAGATACACGCGAGATATCGTGTTGACTTTTAAAGAGTTAGCGGAGAGGATTTGCCAAGTTGGACTACTAGTATCATTACTATTACTAATACCTCTCGTTCTGGGTAGGAAAAAGATGGGAATTTGAGATGGCTTATACATAATTCGCGTATTATTACGATTGCAAGAAGTTGTGAATGTTTACAATATTTTCACAGACGCGTGCCTTTCCACTGAAATTATCTAGAAGAGTATAAAAGGAAAAGATAAATAAAATAATAATAATCAAATTAAGTAGATAGAAGATAACCGACTGGTCTCGGTCGCCATAGAAATAGGCGCCACGGAGCCCCGTATGTCGCGAATCGAATACGCATGCATATTCTGTGGAATGTGTCAGCGGACCTGTTACAAGCAGCACACTTTGCGTTGTTATATGCAAATTACCGATCTTCTTAGTTTATTCTATCCAATAATGGTAGTTTATCGATCAACTTACTAGGCACGATTCTTATTATTATTTCATTCACACGCACGTACACATATACACGCACTCGCGCACGTATATTATTTATATACGTACGTACATGTCCGAAATGTTTCCCGTAATCTTATATTCTTCTGAAGACGTGTATGTCCTCTCGAGAAGAGGTTACAACCGAATTCTCGAGTTGTTATTTCGAAATGCAGCTTTAAAAATATCAAGTTCAAGAGACGAGGTAGCGAGGACACCGAATGACGAAGATAATAAAACATAGGCCAACTAAGAAATAAAAGAGACGGAAGAAGAAATGGATAATACTTCTTGTAGTAATGCGTGTCGCGAATTTCATTGCGTTGCGTGTCCAGACACGTTATAAATGTAAACACGAGAATGCAATATATACATATACTATATTATATATATATATATATATATATATATGCCGTTAGGAATGTAAAAAAAAATTTAAATTTTAATTGGCACCTTTAGAAATACATGCACAAAAATAATGTACGTGGATGGATACTTGTTTCAAAAATATATATACACTTACACACTTATATATATATATATATATATATATATATATATATATATATATAAATGCATACACAATGCACTTTTCCAGTATGTAAATGAGAAAACGCTGTATGTTATAGGCAATTTTAACGATTAGAAATAATTAGAATATTTTCACGTCTCATTTATTTCCAAATGGAATAATCGGGTTTGAATTTCTAAAAGTCTATAGGCATGTTATATATATATGCCTTATCGGAAGTAATCATTGGGTGTACACGTATGTATGCGAGCCCTTTAACATTTTCATGCCCAGTGTATACTTTTGGATATACCGTAATTATATTTTTAAGTATTAAGTTGATTTTTAAACGAAAAAATTTATTTTTGTTCATGTAAAACCTCAAAAAAATGTTTACCATTGTGGGTGTGAAATGGTTAAACACACGTTGGATATATTATGAAATACGAGCAGCTATTTCGGTGGTTTACGTTGACGCCTAATCGTATTTTAGAAATTTGCAAGTTCGGTTCACTTTAGACACTTCTAATATTTTTATTTCAAACGATGGTTTTCGAATAATCAGGCTGGGACGAAGCGAATAAATAAATACGCATACCTCGATAATGCGTGCGTGGGCGAGTATGCGTGCTCCGTATACTTTAACGTATGTAGTTTAGGTTTTGGATAGAATAGATCGAATGAGGACATCATTAGACTTGATACGGAGGAGGTTTCTATGCTCGGAGAGACGATAAGCGTTACTTCGGAACGTGTTCGAGGGTATATTTCTAAGAAAATGAGATCAGAAAACACCCAGAAATTCGTTTATATATCATTCGTGGCGAATAGAATCTATGAGCACGCATGTAAGAAATGTGGCACCACACTCCGTATAACATCATATGCACGCGCATCTGCGTCGCATATAAATAGTGCTTTAAATGCTAGTTCATTTTGTACGTAAAAATAAACGCATGATGGCTAGTCACGACGTTCGACAACGAACAATACGACGATGATGATGATATATGTATATATGATTGTAATTTTAATATATATATATATATACATATATAGAGTTCTGATCTATTGTGTCGATCAACTGCTGGATTTAAGCTTTCTCACAATTCCCCTATACAATAATATATCATCATCATTAAGTGTCGTCTCCGTATTCGGGGGTAGACTTGCGCGCATATGGTGTTATGCGTGGAGGTTTGTCATTGCCTTCCACGCGATAATATTAGAATTATTTATTTCCGAATATAGATCGTATTTGAACTGTGTTCTAGTCACTAGGCTATCCGGACGATATATTATATATGTATATATATATATATATATATAAAATTTGAAACCTATTTATTTTATTTTTATTATAATCAGTTTTCTGATTATCTTAAGGCGATTTTTTTTTTTTGGGGGGGGGGATGTCGTTTTAAGGCATTTTTTTGTAAAATAATTAAATTAACTTTTTTCGTTCGCTACTTTGTTCTCTAAATTTTCGCGTAGTTAAATTTTATCGGTAACAACTGTATATTTCTCTTTGGGACTTAACTTAGTGAGTATGTTGTTTCTCGTATAATATCCACTACTCTGTTCTCCACCACTTCTACTTTTATCCCCCAGTGAATAAGTACTCCTCATATGCTTTCAATGTTCGATGTTCTATTTTTAACTTGTTTGATTGTTTATAATTATAATCATTTTTCCACGTTATCACACTCGTTTATTTTGATTGTAATGCTTTTTATCGTTTTTTTAATAAAACATTTAAATATTTTAATTCTGTACTACGCATGGGTGCGACTAATATGGTTATGAGGACCGCAGCTATGACATTATGCTTCACAGTGGCAGAATATGGCTGTCCGGCTTGGGCTAGATCTGCGCATATAAAACAAGTAGACATCGCCTTAAATGAACGGTGTCGCTTAGTAAGAGGAAACGGAATAGCACTAATAATTTTTTTACGTCGTATAATAGCGAACAAAGAAAGGGCTGCTTAATTCCACGACACGAGGCATCCAATGAATGACCAAACTGAAGTTGCATACACACTAAAATCAAGATGCAGCTTTATGAAAACCAACAACGAATTAAAAAGATCGGATAGTACAGTGAAGAAATTCCTCCAAATCCCCTTAGGCCGCCTGAGGAAACACTAGAATCAGGAAACAAAGAGGTATTACCAATGTGGCGCACAATAAATCGAATAGGAGCAGGCTGTGCTCGTACAGCTGTGGAAATGATGGAATGGGGTCTGGCGAAAGCAACGACAGACGTTGCAGTAAAAAAATAGGTAACACGAATCCAACAAAATGCACTATGCAGGATATTATTTAATGACAAAGCTAAAATTTTAGCTGAACACGGGTGTGGTAAAATTTAATTCGAACCGGATACGAAAAAAAAAAGAAGAAAAAGAAGCAATTATACGGACCATTCGAGAGACAATTTTACATGTACATCGAAAATAATAAAAAAAGAAAAGTAGTGGAAAGGAAGAATATAATTATATATGTATATATATATATATATATATATATATATATATATATATATGTATATATATATATATATACATATATATGTATGTATATAATACCCCAGTCATTGTATAACGAAAATAATAGTATTTATTTAATAAGCTTAATAAAACATACTGCGCGAAAAAGTAATAAATACATTGAAGCAAACGAGATTTCTCGGTCATTGCCACCATGAGCCTGTAAAACAAAGATGCCGTCGGAGCAGTATGTGGCAGTTACACAAATATCAGCATGATTATATGTACATATCCAATAAATTATATACCGAGGCTGTTTTTATTTTAGAGCAAATTACGTACCACCTACTTTTTTACTGCATTAACCTTCAACTTGGCCGTTAATAATTTCTTGATTAATTATTTTTCTCCGTCCGCTCCTAATTCTTCCTCGTAGCGTACTGTTCTGCGATAGTTACGTTATACGTATATTTATCAATTCTATCGTCTTCTCCTCTACCTTGTCTTCATTAATTATTCAGACAACGCGTTTGTCGACTGAAAGTTATTAATTTATTGCAGAAGATAATATAAGTTGGTCTGGAGGAAATCAATTTTACGAAATTCTCTGTCGTAGGTTACACAATTGCGAGATTGCGTAGGACAGTTCAATTCTAAAAAACTATAATTCCTCTCACTATTTACTACTTTTACAAATATTAAATATTCCTTCTTATCGTTTTATGTTTGTATTTATTGTTGTCGGTCGCCGACGAACATTTCCGTTTCTTTTTTTTTTTACTTCCAGCTTCTTAGTCTAACTCATTTTAATTAAAATTACAACAAAATAAAAATAAAATAGTTACCGATCTGATTTTAATAACGCTATTATTATTATTATTATTATGCTCTTACTTCATTTACATTTTTAAGTTCTTTCGAAGATTCTCTTCTTTACTATTATCATTATTACTATTACAATAATAATAATCAAATCAAATCTAATCAAATTTATTTTAATTTCAATACAATACACCAGTACATTTCAAAATGAAGAAATATAAAATAAAAATTAATTACAAATCGAATACGAATAAACAAATAAAATAAAATAAAAAACTTAATAATAGTAATGGCATAACACTTAAATGATATCGTATAAAATTCATTTGATTATTTGTATGGAACTAAAATAAAGGGAATAAAACCGCCTATGCGCAACACTATGCGACGGCTGGATTATTATTATAATATTAACAACAATCGAAATATTTATCCGAACTTAATTATTAGTAATCCTTTATATAAACAGTTAATCACGACACATGCAGAGGACTGAACCATGTGAATTTATCCATGCTACAAAATACAGTAGGTTTTGATGATTGTAAACTTTAATTTTTCTTTTAAATTTTCATAATTGGAAGCTTTAGCCAGTGGGCTAACGGCTTCACACTCGTTTGTATCACGTAATAAGATATGTTCTGTGTTATGTGATAAGCTTTATAATATAGTTACTTATTTTAAGATTGTAACAGGTAAATTTAAAAAAAAAATCATAATTAATTAGTTAAAACTGTCATCGTTTAACACTTTCATCGTGTCTTTGTAGCAGATGCATTTAGTTAACAGTTTCCTTCGCCTTCTATTGTAATTAATTAGGCTAATTTTTAGTTTTCTAGGCAATTGTACTCCACTGCTCCGGCATAAATTGCAACCTCATTCTTGTTTTATTATAATGAGGAACTATCGCCTTACCTCCTGACCGTGTCTTTCCATTATCCATTACTATGCTAAACTTATTACCATTTTTGAGAACAAACTGCAGCAAAACTAACGTCTATAAATCTGATACAGATAGAAGTTTATTCTCTACATTCAAATTCTCATTCATGATTAATTATCTTTAAGACGTGTTTTTGTAAAATTTCAATCGGTTTAATTATCTCGACATCACACCCCACTTCAATATTCCATACGTTAAGACCGGTTGATATGATAAATACGTCTTAAATGGTTGAGTGGAAAGTATTGTTTTAGGTAGTAAAAGACGTCAACTGGATAAAGTCAACTACATGTCAAAACTCAAACAGGAGAAACGAAGTAGTCCTGTGCCGTGTACGCTCAGGCCACACACTGCTTACTCACAAGCACTTATTTACTAATAGTGACCAACCTAAATGTACCGCATGCAATATTCCTTTAACTATTCCTCACTTGCTTAACCTGTCCGTTATATTCCTCCGAACGTACAATCGCAAACCTTCCAAACTCTCTCCCAAATATTTTACAGCATTCACCTACATCCGAATCTAGACTCCTTGCCTTCCTTCATTTATCCAGAATCTACCCGTTAATATAAATTCCTCTCGTGCCTCTGGCCTTAGTAGCAGTACACGGCACGGTTATCAACGAAAAAAGAAGAAGAAGAAGGTAATTCAACTTTCTTGTTTTTTTAGAAATATAAGACGAATGAGCATGATAATCTACTGTCTATTTGAACCCCTATGTATTTAATATTATTATTATTTTTATCAAGGATGTTGTATATCATCAGGACTTTTTAATATATACGCAGAAAAAATAATGCAAGATTTTAAAAAGAAAGGTAACTTCAATCGTGTGTGAAGTAATGAAAAAGAACTTGAAGAATCGGTAAAAAAATATGATATGTCGATAAATGAAGAAAAACCAGTAGTTAATGCGCTAAAAAGCACGATATAATAGATGTAAAAATTAATGGAAAAAGATTAAAACAATTAAATTGGTATAGATACCGGAATAGCATAATCACTCAACATGGAAGAAGTGATAAAGAAATATCGAGACTAGAATTAGTCTAGCAAAAATGACTTTCAGTAAAAAGAGATCATTACTGACGTCGAGAAATTTAAAAGTAGGATTCACTTTGTTATATCATACGTATGGAGAGCATACTGATGTATACATGAGAAATTTGGACAATCAACCGCCAAATGTATAAAAAAAAAATAGAGGCCTTCAAAACTCGGTGCTGTCGTATATTACAGAAAATTAATTGGGCAGAGAAAACGTGTCAAACGAAAAAGTTTTTAAAAATATAAACAAAACGAGGAGCTTCATTCAAAAGCTAAAAAAGTGGAAGAATTAAATGGAGAGGCTGCTTACATCGTCGCAATACAAGTTTCGCATAATTGAAGAGAAAATGGAAGGAAAACGATAAAGAGGAAGGTCAAACAGTAAATATATCGATGAAATAATTAGAATGAGCAACAAGTTATGCAAACCTTAAAAGAAGGTCAGAAAAAAGACAATTTTAGTTGAACTCACTAGGATCGTGAGTCATAAAGGTTATCCCACCAGTCCACGGATTGAGGAAAATAAGAAGATTATCATCATTATTATTATTATCGTGGCCGTTGTCCCCTTCCCAAATTAGTACCGCGTCTAACTCGTTTTATAATATTTATGATCGAATATATCTCGTTCGCTTTAGAAACTGCCGCGCGGAAGAATAAATTTCTGTTCCTATTTAATAATATTCGCTGGATGTCAGCTATCAGAAATCGGTATTGCGTAGTGCGATTTTGTAAAAAATATTATATACCACTATGTTGGTAATTTTTTAATTTCTTACCTTAGCACCATTTTCATATAGTGAAATCTAATTTACATTCCATCATATATTATAAAAAAATAATCATATTTTTAATATTAACAAACATCACGCAAATATTCCGATATTTTTTGCGAATAAATTATATGGTATATATATATATATAAATACATATATGCATATGTGTACTATATTCATATGTGTATGTTTAGTAGATTACGTTTGTTTCCTTATTCAAATGGTGTCATCATAATTTTCGAGAAATATATTTTAACTTAGTTGTTTCCAATGAAATAACGGTGTTATCGAATTTGTAACTAGTTTTGTTCATCCCCGAAATAATTTCTCTTGTATAACCTCATGTTCTATCTCTCTCTATCTATGCATATATATATATATATATATATATATATATATATATATATATATATATATATATATAATATATATATACATTCTCACATATCGGTTTCTGATGAAAATTAAAAATATATTGCAATAATTCTTGTGCAGAAAATATTAAAATACGAGTAAACAAAAATCCATATTTACGTGCGGGTGTATATATGTAGATGCGTTTCTATGGGATATCAGATTCGTCATCTCTTTCGTCTCTGTAGCACGATCGCAACTTGTTTTTTTTATCTCTATTTCTATTTTTTATTTCCTATATAATACAATTTATATATTAAAAAAAATAAAAACGTTAAAAAATTTACGTTTAATTTTTTTCGTAACGATAGAACAAACCCCAGTTGCTAAAAAGCTCGGTGTACATTTCGATCAGTCCTCGATACTGCTGCAATGTATTAAAGCAAACAAAATGAAACTGGATATAAAAACGAAAAATCTACACTGGTTACTCGCGCCTCAATAAAAATTAAACACAAAAAGAAAAGTTATCCGCTCTATAAGATGATCTTGAAGCCAGTGTGGCTTTTGCTATTAAGTTATAATAATGTTTTTCGAACAGCAATGTGTAAAAGCATCCGGACATATCAAAACAAAGTATCGCGAATCATACCCGGACCTCTTTGGTACGTATAGAGACTTCAACATCGAATACATAAATGAAGAAATTCATTAAGCGATGGTCGAACATTTATCCTAGTTAAAAAATCATAATAATCCCTTTGCAAATTCTTCAAAAAAACAAATAATATCAGAAGAAACGCAAAACGATCATAAACTAAATATGAATTCTTTCTAAATTATCTACTTCATGAGTCTACTGATGGACAGGTCCTAGATATTCAAATAATCTTCTTCACATCATGTGGTTGATGATAAATATTTTATAAGTTCCAAATTTGAAGCAAAGAAAAAAATTCTGACATTTTATATCAACCAAATGTTCCCCACTATGAAAATATGCAATTTTTCTAGCTAAACATACAGTTATGAGGGAAACTTGTGGCGAAATTGGGTTAAGAAATTGTAAATTACAATATTACAGCGTCACGAAAGTTACAATTATAATATCGCGCGATGTTTTTCAACATTACAGAAGATCTTCGTTGAAAAATGTACTTATCCGTATAATGAGTTTAATTATGCATCGAGTAAAATAATTGCAAGAGTAAGCCTCGAAGATCAGAAAAAGAAAGAGTTTTAGCTCGCGCCATTGTTGGTAACCAGATCATTGGTAAATCCCTGGTGAGAGATTTGACAGGATAATAAGTTATGCTGGCGCCTATGTTCCGTAAGCGAATGAACGATTAACATCATTGGAAAATAACGCGCTAAAAGAAAGGGTAACCTCCTATCAGTTGGGCTGATATTGAAAATACTAGTTCGCGTCGGAGAGCCGACTAGTTTCTCGTACCGGATCACACTGAATTTAACATTGACCGCGAGATTTAATAAAATAATAATAATAACAATAATAATAGCGATAAATAAAATAAAAGTAATAATTCGAAGAGGTTATATTTCTAGTACACGATACAAAAAAGTTTATGGCTAGGGTAATACATTCCAAAGAGCTATTTATAGTCTGACTGGTCAAACGTGCATGTATATAACAATAACGATAATTACACACACACATACACAGATATATATATTAAATACGTACGTTAGTATATTCAGGCGAAAAACTATTTTTAGAATAATATATTCCGGAATCATTTTAGACGACTAGTTTTATTTTCATTTCTCGTTCAGTAATCGTTAATTATAACTTTATTTCGATGACAGGTTTATTATTATTATTTTTGGTTTAAAATATTGTATGTGAGTTAAATTTTTATATTTTTTTTGGTCTTTCTACTAAACTTAATTAATTTAATTCTTTATTCGTTTAGGGAATTTATAAAAACCGAATGTATCATCTTAACTACGTCCAACGAGTTATATTATAAAAAATTGGTAATAGACAAAATGAAAAATTGTTCCGAAAATGAACATATTTATTATGTATGTAATCAATCAATTATTTTAATTTACACACACACACATATATATATATATATATATATATACACACATATATATATATATATATATATATATATATATATATATATATACAGTAAATTCTCAATTATCAATTTAGCTAATTTAGCGAAATAAGTTATAGGTAGAAGTGACATTGACCAAGCAAACATTGTTGAGTGGATTAATTGCGATGCCAATGATCCAGGCTTTCAATATCTTATTGATGAACAAAAGGTGAAGAAATAAGTAAGCCATGACACAGCTCTAACCCACATCGAAGATCTTATTCAATATCTGGAGGAACAAGACAATGCATCGCTCTGTGATAAAATGGTACTAAAAAAACTTCAATTTCAAGTGAAAACAAAACTAAAACTGATGTAAAATTTGTTGTTAAACGTACAGGTAAACCTTCTTTACTTTATAAATTACATCATATGTATACATATATGTTCGCATGTGGCGTATGTATATATTATAAATCAACTTTTTGCGTTGATTTTAATTGTTTTATTGATCTTTTAAAAATTTCGCGGATTATCCACGGTTGCCACTCCACCCAATACCACGGATAATCGGAAGTCTAATATATATATATATATATATGTAAATATATCTTATATTACTAAACGAGAAATTCTTGTATGTATATACTCGGCTATTTCGAAAACGACTCTAAAGATTTGGATGAAATTTGTATATACTTTGTGTAACATCATGTGCGGGCGCATCTTGGTTGCATATAATTAATGCCTTGAATGCTGGTCCATTTAAAAAATACAATGGCTATATTGTTCAGCAACGAACAATACTCTATTGCTGATATATACATAAATTTTATCTTATTAAACATATATATATATATATATATATATATATATATATATATATAATATGCATATTTTTTTTAAAAATATATATATTTATATTTATTTCAATACAAAATATTATAAATCATGAAGAATTTATATGTACATACACATATGCAAGTATCCTTAATGTTACCCTAGCAGCTAATTACAACCAAATGACTTTACAAAACTAAATAAATAATAAAGAAAATAACAGCAAAATAACAATAGGACAAAATAAAAAAAAAAAACTATTAGCTGATATATTAAATTTAGTTTAACTTGTACATAAATAAATAAAAAGTAAATAAAAATAAAAAATCGTAATACAGATCTGATCGTATACATTAGAAATCGGTGCTTAATAAGATGATGCTTGTATCTGGTGTAACGCATGCTGAGATCAAGCATATTGTAATCCACGATTACCTGAATTAACTTTTTGTCATGATACATTTATCATAAAATTTCTTTGATAAATGATCATAAATATGAGGAATATTTAGCGTGGAATGTATTGTATTTTAGTCCATCTAGGAGCATGTAATAATATTCTACAATACCGGTTTTGCATTAGCTGGAGTTTTTTGTAATTACTAACGGATACTGAACACCAGACCGGACAAGTATAAACTAGGTCCTATAATGCTAGTGTAAATTAATTTCTTCTTTACTGAAGAAAGATGAGAACGGTAACTGAAAATTGGTGCAAGTATATGACTTTTTTCGCAAAACCGATAGATTTATTAATGTGTGCGTTAAATGAAAGGCGAGACTCTAGAGTAACTCCTAGATAGTTAACCTGCTTCTGCCAACTGATGCATATTAATAGTAATATCAGACGGAGGAGGAGGGAATCTTTTGGTAAACGGTATAGCGTGCGATTTGTCGCTATTTAATTTTAGCCTCCAGCGTTTATGGTACTTGGAAATAGTGTTTGTCGCTTTTTGTAACATGCATATATTATTACCACATTGGACAAAGTTCGAGACATATGTCTACGTTTGTTCTTAGTAATACTCGTCTCTACTCTAATATCAGCTATGTAATGACAATGGTTCCACCTTTAGATAGACGTCGGACATACTTGGCTGACATATTTTTGATGAATTTTTTCATCAGAATTCAGAATTCACTACTTTGCGCTATCCATTTCTATTGTATGCTCCATATAAACGATCACTGAAACTCTTCCCGGTAAATTTTTGAATCCCGTCTGACCATCTTAAAGGCACACAGCCACGATGTAGTTTCTCCTTCGATTTCCCCTCGATGAAGAGTGCCTCCAGTCCATTTGGCATGACCATGTTGTCGAAAAACCATCCAATTCTGATCAGAACTTCCCTTAATAGGCGTTTAGGTTCGCCCACCTCCTGCAATATTTATATATATATATTGTATATTTAAACGAGCAATTCTTATATAACATAACATACATACTCGAATATGTCGGAAACGGCTCTAATGATTTGGATGAAATTTTGTACATACACGTAATGTATGAAGTAATTAAAAATGGCCTGTATAGAAATTATGAATGTTTAAATTTTACGCCCCATCGAGTACACTTCCATAAAATTTTGAAATTTTTGACTTTTTCCCTGTCATTTTTTTCTCGATACTTATCTAAATGCGCGTTAAAAATGTCAGCTTAGTCGCTTTAACCGTTCAAATGTTATAAGCGTTGAAATTTAATTTTTACCGCATATATGTTTAGTAAATATAATTAAATTTTTTGTTATCTCGTGTACCGCTTCGATACGTATCGGATCTTCCGAGAATATTTTTTAATCTATGAAAGAATTATTTTAAGGACAAAAAATTGATCAAAAAATTCCGCAATTCATTTACAAAGGCTAAGGGTGCCTTCTTCTGATATTAGTCAGAACTGATGAAATTTTTTTGTATTAACTCTGAGAATTTAATTATAGCGTAGTTATGTATGTAGTGTTTTTTAATAAAAAGTATCGAGCAAACTTCGGTCGCCTAGTACGTAATTTTTTTTTCAATTATTTCCCATCACAACTGACCAACTTTAGAGGTCATTTTGTGATTAATTAATACGATGATGTTTTATAGGGGCATAGTATTCAGTGCTACTCCCTCCAGACTTATACTGGTTGCATAAAGTCTATTAGGCTTATTTCGCCGCAGCCCTGTTTACTTCATCGGAATTATTGAACAAATTAGTAGCAAGTGGATTCAAATGAACGCTAATTCGGACGACATGTTTGTTTGCTTGGCTTTTCATTTCACCCTCCATACATAACGTTTAAGTTATTATGATTTCGGACGTACCAAGAAACTGCAGTAATAGTTTTTAATACCTTATTTTCATGTCGCTGTATTTTTTGTAAATTAGGTATATTTTATTCGTTTCATATAATAGAGTTTTATGTTCAAACAATAACCCAGATTTATTAGTTAAAATCCATGATATAATTCTGGTTTTAAGGCTTAAGCGCTCAGCTAATGTAAATTTATACAGTTGAGAAGAGTATTTATTGTTCGAAAAGGGTAACAGAGTTGCTTATTACCACTGAAAACTTTAACTAGTTAACGAGTAATTGGTTGGAATAGAAAACAAAACTGAGAAATCTATAATTATAACGATTTACAGCACATAGATTGCGAAAGAAATTTACGATCTTATCTATCGCGAGTATCCATTTATAGAGAATGGGAAAACTGTTGTTTCTGTTTGAAATTATTTATATATTATTAGAATGATTTTTACTTGTCTACATAAAAATTTAAATTTACCACTTAAATTCAAATAGATGAATACGTTTGAAACATCGAACTTATCAGGGAATATAGCACCCGGCTAATTTGGAGACACACGCATGTTAGAAAGTCATTTAGAACGGTTTATTATACGTATTCGTGTGTGGGCGTGTATTTATATATATATATATATATATATATATATATATATATATATACACTTAGCGAATGCCATTTCACATAATGATTGGCATTTAGACGTCACCATAGTGTGATATTACATTGCCTCTGTGATAAATTATTATTTAAAAAGTGTTTACATTTGTAATCGTCGTATATTACATTACAAAATATTTTTCCAATCCGGAAGAATCGGATATGTGCTGTTAGGCTGCGCAAAAAATAGTCATATAAATAAGATTAAACGGTTCCAAAATAAGGTCATTAGGTTACTCATTGTTCCCCCCCTTGACTGCACATTACATCGTGACCTTCTAATTCTTTATGTTAAAGACGAAATCAAACGCGCCGTTGAGCAGTATAAAAGGCGCTAGGGGCCTCATATAAATATACCGGTCATAAATTTATTATATAACAGTCTTACGCCGATTGAAACGAACCAGGACATTTGATTTATCCTAATTTCTACTGGAATTCATTGGGGGAATGGCTCACGCTAATTCGCATTTCATGACAATTGCTAGATGGCCTTTCGACCGGTTGTAATTACGTTATTAAAATAAAAAAACAAAAAAAACTTCGTACGATCGATTAATCGAATGAATATACGCGGTGATATAGAACTTTTAATTCGACCTCACCTTTGTTTTTTTTAAAGCCCCACAACATTTTAATACCACTTAAACGCATCTTTATTCTAGATAGCCGTTGCGCAAAATGTGCTCTCTTTTAATGAAATAGAACGATCTTCCTTTTAGGCTGTTTTGCTGACACTGAAACTCATACGCGACTGATGAAATTTTCCGGTTTACTTAAATGACTGTCACAAACTTAATGGACCTAACTGGGTATGCTGCATGTACGCTATCATTTCAGATAACTCAGTGTTCACTCGATTATCATTCCGATTTCTATCACGCGCAATGCTCAATCTGCTTAATGGTCGTCATCATGTACTAGACAAATAATAGTTCTGCCATCTAACCCATGGCACCGGTTTTACTGATTTTCACTTAACCAAGTTTTATTTACGTAATTACCAACTATATCGGAAATATATCGTTGTTTGTTTCTACGTAAAAAGCCAAGCGCTTGAAGTCACTTATTCCGGTCAATCATTTAACATGGAACTACTAAGTTTCATAAATTTTAGGTTCAAATTGTTCTAGTCGCTATATCCACATTTGAAATGTATCGATGCGTTGCCTATTCACTGCTTCAATCGTCTACTTCTCAGCTGCATAAAATTGTGAGAAGAACAAACAAGGAAAAAGAAAAATATGTATTTTATAAAATAGTCATACGGAAACAATCCGAGGTCATAAAAGTTCACGCTAAAAGACACGCAAGAAGACTTGATAGCCACCCGAATACTTTTGCTAGGGGATTGCTTCGGTGACATAAGGAGACTAAAACGTCAGAAACCGCAGGATCTCGTTTAGGGTCGTCGTAATCGGGTAGGTATCGCTGGATACTTGTCCCCTCATGCTCAATTCTTTTAAACGTACTGCTAAATGTCCTTGGTGGACAGCTCGCAGTATTATAAATAATAATAAAAAAAAAAAAAAATAATTATGAATTTCGTAACTAATAAACTTGATCATAATTTAAATTTATACGCCAACTGAAAGTGAAAGTTACAAAAAACCTACATCGGAAGCGTATAATTAAATAAACAATATTGTGTAAAGTTAAAAATATTAGTAAGTATTGATATAAATAAATCGTTGAAATTGACTTAAGTTATATTTTATCGCTCATAATAAAATATATGTTTGCATTTTTTTTACCTATGTTGTAACGATTGATAATGGTAATCACCGATTTTCTGGTCATTTTTATCAATAGATATACAACAGGTGTCGAAAAATTTGTAAGTACTGTTTCTTAATTGTTTCTCGTACATAATGATAATTTGACGTGTGCATGCTTTTAACACGTATAAACCCGGTTTTATCCAATACGTTTCTGAGGTAGAGAGTTTATAATCGCTGCAATTTATTTATATTACTCGGGCTGATGTTAGCCCAAACCGAAAAAGCGTATTAGTTGTATAGTAATAGCTTATTATAAGATGATAGCGTTAATCCACTGTTAAATATTAGAAATAACACGTTTAATTGTTATATGTTATAAATACACGTTAATTTATAAAGCCAGTTTATTGTCTAATGTGACGCCGAGATATGTAACGTTAGATTTCCAGTCGAGGTGCTCATTTTTGATTATAGTTATTTAAAGCGGGTTTGTCTTGTGAATATTATGGTTTCAGTTTTAACATCGTTAATTTTGATTTTCCATTTATAAAAAAATGTGGATAACTTTATGATTAGGTCAATTAATCTGTTAAGTACCCGTGCGATACGATGGTGTTAGTAAATGTCATCCGCATATAAGTGATCGTGGACATTATTTTATTAACTTAAATAAAATTCCATCGTGCCAGTTTCTATCAAAAGCTTTCTCGATGTCTAGCAGTGTTAATTCAGCGTTTTTATTTTTATCCAAGTTGCTCACAGACTTTTAAACTCATTTATACTTAATTATATTTACATTTTAACGCCTAGTGTTTGCAGTGATGATTTCTGCCCAACCATCTTTCAGAGCTCGCTTCTTGCATCCCATCAGGATCTGTTCCATTGTTTGTTCTATTTTCCCACAGTCACAGGCTGAGTCGTCACTGAGTACATATGTCTTCACTTTTTGTCCCACATCTTCCATGTTCTGTTCGGAAGCGATTCAATTTCATCCAGATATTTCTCAGTAGGTCGAATCCAAGAGGAAAATCTTCTATTAATTGTGTTATAGTCTTATAGGCTGGTTTTCTCGACTTTAAACGATTAGTTCCGTCTGTATCCTGGTCTATCAGTACTTCTGCATTTTGTTTATATTTTGTCTCACTTTTTAATCGCTGCTTCTTCCGTCGGTACTTTGGGGGCATAATATTGTTTAACACTGGAAGTCATGCTACTGGTGTGGATTTCAATGTGTCTGTTACGGTTCTCGTGGCTGAATTTAATTCCACGTCAATTTTAGGGACCGGTGCTACGTACTCTGCTGCTGAGAAAACTAAAGCCAAAGAAATAAGTTCGTAATGTTGCTGCTGGTGCTTCCCATGTATTTCCTACTATTTTCTTTATTATGTTTACTTTTGCACGCACTTTGGGTATGTTAATTTCTGAACGAAAGTGACGCACTTCGGATTATGTTCGTAATTTATCTTGTGTCCAGCGGTTGTTACGTTAATTTTATTTTTGGCCATTCGCGTTTTATGTAGAAGCATGACACCACTCTTTATTTAATTGCAATCGCCATTGTTTAAAATATTGCGATAGTATGTACTCTGTGAGTTTGGCGATCCCAATTTTATTGTTCTGCGTAACTAATGCTACATCGTCGGCGTAAATGAAATTTCTTGAAGAAGTTATTGGCATGTCTGAGATATAAGTTAAAAAGTAATGATCCTAGCGGCAGCCCATTATTCGGATTTTCTGCTTGCTTTCTTTCCTTATTATAGTAGCAGTGACTTTTCGATTGCTCAGCATCTCGTTTATTAATTTATGATTTTGCATGGAATTATTTCCAGTATCTTTGTCAGCAGTCCAGTATGCCATACTGTATCATAAGCAGAAGTGAGGTCCATGAATGTCACAGTTGTTTTCTTATTTTGTTGAAAACGGTATTCTCTGTGTGATGTTATCGCATTTATTTGACTACACAGTTTCTGTCCTAAAACCTGCTTGATCCACCGGGATGTTGTCGTCTATAACTGATTTTATGCGATTATAAATTATTCTATACAACGCTTAATAGTGATATTCGACGATAATTTTCTGTTATAGATGGATCTTTTCCTGGTTTAGGGCTAGAAATTATCTTGATTGTTTAAAAAATTGGTGGAAGTTGCAAATTTTGGGCAGTTACTTCCCATCAGCTGTGTGATTTTCTTGTAACGTTAACACATTTATATTTTCCCTTCTCGGGCTACTTTCTAGTATCTTCGTTTTGGCCTTTGTTATCCCTTATACATTTAGTTGTATTATACGAATGTTCGTATCCATGCTCTTATTTATGTTTCTATTCATCTTATTATTTTTGCTTTTGTTCATATTTCTTGTCTGGAAGTCCTGATAAGACCTATTTCGATTTAGCCATTCAATGATTTAATACTTTGATACTTATATACTTTGATACCCTCGATAATTTCCCGTATTCTTATTCAATATTAAGTGTTTCCAGACGTACGGCGATTAGAAAATGTTTTGTTTGTGTCACAATATTTTCTTAGTCTAACCTTTGTATATTTTTTCAAATATCTTACTAATATTGCTGAGTAAACTGATAGCTTTTATATTTTTAATCAAGATACTTCCTCGGTTTCGGAACGGGTGCAAATACCGACAATCTCCACAGCACAGGATAATAACATAGACGAATGCTAGAATTATGAGAGAACACCTATGCCTGTAGGTTTTTAATTATTTTTACACTAATTATATCATGACTAAAGGAGTGCGTATTTTTCATGGAAATTTTTTGACCTCTATGGAAGATGTTAGGTCTTCTAGTAGTACAAGTGTGTTTTTAATTAAAAATATGTTTCTTGTTTGTCTTACTTTTCGATCGTGATAGCGAGTAGATATTACATTATTCTGTTCAGGTATGTTTTCGAAATGATTCTATAAGTTTTATCTTTATTTGAGTAATCTTCACATCCGGATCTTGTTAATGGCAGCAAAAAAGAAAAATATTTCCTTAATTTTCCATAGCTGATTACTTATTTGCGTGACATTATTGAGAAACATGTAATAAACGTTTTTTTCTAGTGACAATCGTCTTTTGGCTGTTTAATCTATAATATAATTTTTTAGAATGATATGAGTTTTCGTTGTGGCATCTTTGATATAATTTCCTTATCGTGATTATTTTTAATGTGCTAGTGGAGATTGAAAATTTCTCGATATTTCCAGTTGTTACGGGTATTTTTAGCAGCATTTATGATAATAGAATTGAGATATCTAATAAACTTATTGATCGAAGTAGGATTATGTAGGGTTGTTGAAATTTTAACTTCATTTTTCAAACGCTGTTGATACTTTTTCAAATTTGTTTTAGAATAATTAAACGTGGATTCCGAATTATCTCGGTTAAGGTTAACTCCAAGAGGAAACATTATTGGTTTGTGGTTGGAAGAGAGTTCATTAATTAATATTGGGTCTGTAAAATTAGAATAGTTTATTACAAGGACTACAGGTTCAGAACCGTAACCATGAAAAAATGTTGGTTCCTTCGGTGCAATTATTTAAAAATTTAATACTGAAGATGAATTTAGTAATTTTTTTGACAAAACAGTTTCAGACACGGTGTTTAGTGTTTAAATCTCCTATTAAGACTCTATTTACGATCTTGAAATTTGCGGTTGCCGGCAATGAACAATCTGGATCTGCACGGTTATGTTGCAAAGCATATAGCGAAATTTGTTCCTTTATGCGACATAACAAGGAATCATCAATACATCAAATAATTGAGTTGGCGACAAATCAACATAGGCGATGTAATTATATTTTGGAAAAATCCATTTGTATTCTTCCAAATTACCCCTTTTTAAATATTTTACTTTTGGTGGTTTCGCTGTTGTGATAACATTTGATATTGATCTAAGCGATGATAATTCCTGTACAAATTCTTCTTCTTCATTATCATTATGAAACCGAATTTCTGCACTTGTCAATAATTAAGCTGCGTTTACATGATTAACTAAACCGACATCATCTTCATTTGTAAGCTCTTGATTAGACGGAGATTCAATGAAAATTTTCATCTAACGCCCTATCTATATCTACGTCCTCTTCCAAAGTATCCAATATGTCTTTCAATTTTTTTAATGGTCTGAAATTGCGTTGAATATATGATAATTTATGAATGATGAAAAAATGCTTATGTAATAAATGCCGAGCGGTGCCGTCTTCGAACTTTATACTCGTTTGCTACGGTGATAATAACTTATACTTACAAATTCAGTTTATTGACATATAACCTAATACGTCAGTACATATAACCTAATACGTCTACTATAATTATAACTACTTATGACGTTTTTATATACATAATTGCATGTGTAGCAAAACTTACCGCAAATTGGAATCTATCTTTGAAGTAAAAAATATATAACCAAATTTTGAAATAAAAAAAAAAAAAAAAAATACAAAAACGCAACACAGTAAACAAATTATGAAACACTAAATACGATGCTATCTAGAATAACAATCAACCTATAAAAACAAATTACAAGATCGAGGACAAATATTCGCATACATTTTGTGCGATTCCATATAGCACCACTATAGGTTAATTTATCATTTAGGAAATTTATCGGTTTTGATTG
This sequence comes from Coronaproctus castanopsis, assembly GCA_032883995.1. NCBI lineage: Eukaryota > Metazoa > Arthropoda > Insecta > Hemiptera > Monophlebidae > Coronaproctus > Coronaproctus castanopsis. Next base: position 122,653,050 of record CM065052.1, on the reverse strand, counting down.
GGTGGTCGGTAGACCGTAAAAATGACGAACGAGATTTATAATTGACTATAATAACTTCAGCTCCAGTCGCCTGAATATGTTTAGTTGATGGCGCAGAAAAAGGTATTTTTGTGGATTAACAAAGTCACTTAGCTACTCCCGTTTTTTTATTATTTTGACGAAATATCTGATAGTTAGGCGTGTTAATAAGCAAGTGCTCTAATCAACTTTGGCTTCAGAAATTTCAGCAATTTTAACATTAAATACAAAAAGTTTATAATTCAGTAATTTTTCTTAGGAATGCAAGAATTTGCATTCCATCCTATAATATTAATAACATTCTTCGTAATTCATAAAGAAAATGGTAAATTTAATTTACTTCTAAAGCGTCAATAACGCAATGATTGTTATTATGTGGAAGAACCACTATTTGATTTTAGTTTATTTGGACATTTTTTTTTTTTTAAATTCTAATAATAAACCTAAATTATTATTAGTATTGGTATTAATATTATAAATATTTTTATCATAACTATTGCTATTTCTTTGTCTAGACAAACCGCTAGCACTTATGCGCGTGGATAATTATTATTTTTATTACAAGTAGTGTTAGTATTGATATTAATATTCCGACTACCGTTCTAAATTACGATTTATCGGGCTATCCGGCTGAAAGCTTGTTTTTTTAATGTTTAAAACATTATTATTATTATTATTTTTATTATTATTATTATTATATCCTAAATGTATATCGGAAAGTTTTCTTATTCGTTAATATTTCAGAAATCAATTAATGTTGTTTATTAGCTTCTTCCGTAATTTTAATAGTCACTCATATTACAAATTATGTGTTTCATTCGTATCGTTGCGATCTCGCCTAAAGCAATTCGTCATTTCATTCGAACAACTTCAATTGGCAGTAATAAACACTCTGGAAGGAGATTGGTATCATTAAGAACGATCTTACGATCTACGAATAGCGAATGTTATTTATCGATTTTACGTTAATTTTTATTTCTAATTCCATAAAGCCTCTTGGAATGTGTATATATTAAACGGTAAAGGCGATACCTGTCTGACTGCTCGTTTTATTTCCGTAAATCTTTTGGAATACACTTTTTTTTTTTATAGACGTCGTACCAGCACTAAGTGCTGCAAACAACGCAGATCCGGATAAAAGATCGGGTCTTAATCTAGTGCCTCCATTGAAGCATTGTAAAAAAAGAAGGAGAAGTAATACGATGGGAATGAAATTGAGAAGTAACGATAGTATTAAGAATGATCAAGTAAAGTAGTTAATAAAAAGACACGCTATCGTCCGATGAAACAGAAGTCAAACTGCAGTCTAGGTGATCGGAATAGCATACTTTATTATCTGGCTCGGCGGATTATCTGGAAGATGTATGCATCCTGCGAATGATGGGATTGTTGCTATCTTCGAACTTGTCAAATAATCTCTCGTATTGTTGAGTGTGTATGTTGCTGACATATGGAATCTTAAGATCATTATGTAATGTCAGACTGGAGACGTAGACTGGAGCCGACGTGTACTACCGTTACTATTCTTCAACTTAACGAGCATGCCGCGTGTAACTTTGTGTAAATCCACGAGCGAATTGGTCAAACTTATTACAGGTACTGTACGTTAACATTTCGGCGTTTCATTTGTCTAGTATGTCGATGTTTAAAACGTGTTTTGCATTTAATCGGTCATCATCGCAGTCTATTGTGGCGTTATTTTTGCATACAAAATTGGCTAGTATTCGACGCATTAATTATCGTATGATTTATACTCTATATTTAACCAACGAACTTAATATAATAATGTCGCGTTATGACGTAATATGAAAGTCAAAAAAAAAAAAAACGTAAATAAATTTTTATATCATATCGGATTTTTTAGAATTTATTAAACTAATATCGCGTGTTTTTATTTTCGGGTCATACAACATCCTCTCTTCAAAATATTCCGTTTCCCTTTTAATATATTGCACAGTCAAATTCGAATCTTAATAAAAAATTAATTTATATTGTTTATTTAAAAGTGAATGGTTTGTTTAGAAATATTCAGAAGTATTACAAATAAGGTTCACCGTTTAACCAATTATAGTTTAACAGAAGCCAAACTAATATATATATATATATATATATATACAATCTTCGTCAGTGTAGGTAAATATTCTACCTTGAACCTTCGGGTTAAATAAATCGTTAATATATACGAAAAACAAGAACGACCGCCTAAGTATTCTACCTTGAAAGAATCCGTAATATTGAGTAACTTATATATATATATATATATATATATATATATATATATATATATATATATACATGTGTGTGTTTGCACACACATATTTATATCTGTAAAATTTTCGTGATAAATTTTCTGTCGTCAGATGCGTTCCGAATTATTTGTATCGGTAATCTCGCGGAGGCAATGGTCATGTAATTTTCTTAATAATATCTCTAGATGAACTATATCGAAATTTGACATATTGTTCTTCTCTCTAGTTAACAAATATATATTTGAAAATATTAAATTTTGTTCCTTCTAAGAAGAATTTATATCGATAAGTACACTATAAATAAATTATTATCCGTTTATCGAGCACCGCTAAATTCCCTTAACGTCTCTCTAAAATTTTTCATAACATCGGTTCCAATTCATTTTTAACTTCTATGCCCAAACAACAACAAAAAAAAACAAAAAAAACCAAAAAAACCTAGAAACATAAAAATAGAATCTCTTCAATTCGAACTGTTAGGATCCATCGAGTATTTTCTTCGTCGTCACTTGTATAAATTCGAATGATTATGTTGATAATTTGGTGTTTTGTAACTTTAACGTAACAAGTCTTTTATCGCAACGAGTCAATTATCGAAATCGTTATAAATAATTCGAAAATAACGCCGAAAAATAAATAAAATCTAAATTAAATGTTTACATAACGATAATTTAAAAATTTAATAATTTCCAATCTCGAAATCTCGAAATCTCGTACGACACGCTTTATTAGAAAATAATTAGTTCGTATTTTTTTTTTTTTAATAGTTCTTTAGTTATTTTTTGATAGAAAACCATCCGTGATGATGACATCCATTTATACGATTTTATTCCTAATTACGTTCGTGTTCATTCGTTCCTATCTCACGCGAGATTCGAGTAATGCATTAAAATACGATTAGCATTCTGTTGTGAAGGTCGTATTGCTTATAATTTCGATTTAGAGTCGGAATTAAGTAATCGTTTGCGCAGTGAACTTTAATGTGATTACACGCGAGTCATTAAGTTGGTAAGCTTTACAAATAATCGGCTGTAGCGTAGAACTGACCAAGGTTGAACGAACTGAAGCCTATAGAATAAAACAGACCGGTATAAACACTACAGCCAAATTAGCTATTGTATTACGTACATACATATATGCATATATATGTATACATATATATATATATATATATATATAAACTCAATATTTCGATATGAATCAGGGTCTTGGAATATAAGAGTGTCATCGTGCCGAACAAATCCAGGCATTTGAGATACTAAATGCGCATGCTGAAAATACAGATCGTGAAACTAGTGATTCAATTTTAAAACAACTGCGCTAGAGCCGAAACAGCGTTTTTTCCCTACGCTGATAAGATGGAGCCTTAAATTCTTTGAGTATGTAATGAATGATTGTCGAATTTTGTTACACATTCGGCTGTGTATATTTCATTCATTTTTATTACGAATTAAATATCCGAACACGGTTTAGATGAAGAGAATAAATATCATTAAAAATTTCCACATACTGCATATAGAGTTGATAAAATGTCTCTGCCGAGAATTCATCGCGTTCTTATCGATATGTGATTGCGGTTTTCCTGCATATTCGACCAGCTGAAGGGCCGAACAACTGCAAAATTTTCGAAACTAGGATCAGAAGAAGACAAGCTTAATGAAACATCCAAACAGGAAATACGAAGTAGCTCTGTTGCACATACGTCGTGGATATACGCTTCTTACACGTAAATATTTATTTCTAAAACAGAGCACACCTCTCTGTGCTTCGTGCAACATTTCTCTTATCGTCCCTCACATTCCCTTATCATATTTTACTTACTCAACCCATTGTCTTGCTGTTGGACTTGTTCCGTCACTAACAGAAATTCTGAACGTCCTCTGTATTTGAACTCACAATTTTCCTTTCGTTATCTAACATTATTTCTCTGATCTAATCAACTTTCCGTGCCTCTAGCCTTAGCAGAAGTATAGGATATATAAATAAGTTAAAAATAATTATAACAAACATAAAATGAGTTAGTTGAAACGATCATATTTTGTATATTGAAAATTTATATATATATATATATTTATACATTTTTTGAGGGGATGTGCTAGTGTAACTAAGTAATATGAACTAATTACAAAACTTGTTTTTATAATTTGATCACCTCCATCAGCAACTGCGATTCCGGGCTAACATAATTTACGTGTATACTTAATATAAACATTGAAGATTAAAGCATAGATTTCTCTAATACTTTTAAATGTAAATTTTCGTTTATTTCTTCATAAGTTAACGCTATAATGTATCTCAATATTTCAGTTTTACTCTGTTTATTTTTAAATTTTATTTTGTTTCTTTTTCCATTGTAACTTTCTTAACAACATTGATATATATATGTATATATTTCCTTTTATTTCAGTAATTTTATTTCAAACATTCGCAGTTTTTTTTTAAATTTTTTCGTGCTAATTATCAGTTATTATTTTTACAATTTTTATTTATACTTATAATACTTATTCGTCTGAGAGAAGTTTGTTTATTAGTCGATACGCATATTGTAAAATATGCTAATTCCGAACGCTACATTAAATAAGTGGTTCTTTCTTTCTTTCTTCAAAGGAGTTAACGATGAAAGTTATAAATAAAAAATTAAAAACAAAAGGGAAAATGCAAATATTTTCGAGCCGTTTAAATAAGGATAGTCAAATAAAAAACACGTTTTTTTTTTTTTTAATAAGACAATCTAAAGACAGTAGTAATAAGAATGAATGAAAGCAATTGAAAACATATTTTTAGCTCTGATCCATATTTCAGCGGGAGAATATTAACTGCGAAATTCAAACTTCGTGTGTTTCTTTAAGTTGATTGGGCACTCGAGTTGTAACTATGATAAACATTTGGACTAGAACATGTCCGCTTTCTCTAGTAGATTACATGATAGTATGTTCTCAACTTGCGGTTACTTCAGTGCTAGTAGATGTTTCTTGCATCATTCGAAAATTGAAAGAAAATTATATTAATTCCGTTTAATTTAGAAATAATAAAATTTGCAGTGCCGAGAAATCGCCTTCAATATACTTTTGAGGAAAAAGTATTTTGGCGCAAAAATGAATATTTAAATAAAATTGGGCAAATATTTGTAATTTACTATTGTACGTATCAATTATTATTTGAATTTGCCGGAATCAACATTAATTTTCTCGCTAATCATAAATTTGTTCACTGCTATATTTAGCAAGTTATTCCGGAGACCGTTGACCGAAATAAATGATACGGTGTTTAGCCCTTGGCTTGCTTCTAACATCCATTTTAATGAACTGATTAGTTCGTATAATATAATATATAGATGGCGCGTAGTTCGATTTCTTTGTTTTCATCGTTTAATATTTCGCTTTGTTTATCAGATTCACATTAACTCGTTTACTTTATCATTGGTAATTCATTTTCAACATATTCTTACCGTTGCTTACACTTTTCCAATATAATTTTTCCGATGAAATACGATAGTCATTGAAATAGTTCCTTTTTTAAACCAAATATTGATTTTAGTTGGGATCGCATGAAAACTTTTCGTTACCCGTAATATCATCGTCAACATTAATCTGTTGTGGAACATTGTTACTAGCCCATTTTTACATTCGAGACACTTGCAACGCAACGTGTAAGCGTACACGATGTTATACGGAGTGGGATGTTACTGGCTTCTATGTAAAAATTATGACAGGTGATGATGAAAAACTTTATGCCGCGAGCTTAGATCAAGCCTTTATCCAACGTGTTTGATAATCAAGCGCTCTAGGAATTACGTCACACCGCTGTACTCTTTGTCATGCATTAAAATATAATGATGAAATATGAACTAAAAGAAAAAACAGTCTACGTTGGCTGATAAATTATTTCTATAATTTTAACAAACTATTTTTCATACGTATATGCATATATATAATATGTCTTATGAGTGTGTATGTATCTTGTACGAATGTGTGCGTTATATACATTACGTTAATATTAAGTATATATATATATATATATATATATATATATATATATATATATATATATATATATATATATATATATATATATATATATGTTGGCACATATTACAAATGCGAAATAAATTGAAGTCATGCGTAAGCTAGGAAAGGAGGTAAAAAAAAATTGATTAGAATAATTTTCTTATTCCTAATTATAATCGTTAATCGTTCACACGCGTAAAAAATAAACAAATAAAAGTAGTTAAACACACATTAATACACACAACACGTACAGACACACACATACATATACATATTAATATCCACACTTTTATTTATACATAAAAAAATTACAACAATAATTTAATATCACATTTTTTACCTTCCTTTTCGTTATTTTTATTGTATTAGTAGTCGTCATTTTTCTAAATAAGAAAATTATTTCAATATAGGAAGGCGCGCAAGAACAAAAAAAATTATAATAAAATACTAATTTTCAAAAGAAAACGAAAGTCACTTAATAGAAACAACTTTTAAAAATAAACCAAAAATAATAATAATAATAATAATAAGAAAAAGGATCTAACACGGACAACTTAGGTCTTTAGACACGTCCTTCGGCATACATTTTGCTGAAGCAAACGTAAAATATGACCCGTTCCTAGATTTCGTTAAAATAATAATAATAATTATTATTTAAATTAATGTGCCATATACAGCAACTAATGGCTAGGGGCACAGAAGAAAATAAGTATTAAATTAAATGATACAATCCAGTATCATGTAGGAAGAGGATGAGTCTGGATAGGGTAGAAACGTTGTCATCGAGCAGTAGCTTTAATGAAGATGGAAGACCGTAGTATGATCTCTGTAGGCTATATTGAGTACACTCTGTCAATATATGTTGGACAGACAGTGCAATGTTGCAGGCCGTACACAATGGAGATTCCTATATATTAAGAAGATAAGCGAGTGTCAGTTTATTGTGGCCCAATCGGAATCTGCTGACAACTACATTGTCTATCCGATGTTGTATGTATGCTTGGTTAGATTGTATTAAAAATAATTTTCAAACGTGTTCTATAGTTTCACGCATACAAATGTCTCCAACATGTCTATATCTAAAGGCGGATTATTAGGATTGTAATATAATATTTAGTTATAGAAAGTAAGTATCTGGAATAGATTAAGGGGCTTATTATGTTCTTCTACTCTATAATATTGCACATAATCGGGAAAAGAAAAGTGGATAAAATTAAATAAATAAATAAAGCCTATATTTCGCCAATTATTGGCCGAAGGCCATCATATGTTCCGCGTAAATTCGATCGAATCCGCAAGCTTTTCTTTTCTTCCATTCTTTAATTACCGCAGTTATTTCACCGTCAACAACTTTAGGAACCATATCAGCCTGTACGTGATCATAAATGGTACTATCTAATTCATCATCTTTACATAGATCTTCATAATATTCTGCAGCTAACTCGATAATTTTGCTTCTATTAACTATTATTTCTTTTTTATCTTGTATTCCTATTATTCACTTTTTCCCGTCTAATAATTTCCTTTGTACTTTTTTCATAGCACAAGATGGTACAAATTCTTCTAAAAACCTTTTCAAAATGTGTTCTGATGATATCTTCCCTAATTCGTTTTCTGACTAATTTCTTTATCTCACAGTACTCTATTATATTCGTATAATTGTTATATTTGAATCATGCAATACAGGTCGTAACGCTTTAGGGGGTGTTCTTCGAATGAAACCATCGAGTAACTGTATATTCTCAATAGACGGTGATCTGAATCAAATTTTAAACTGTTAATAATTTCAAACTTACAAAAATTAACTTTATAATTTATTAAAATATAATCTAATTCAAATGTTTGAGCTTTAGGGGATCGCCAAGTCCATTTTCTAGCTGGTTTAATTCTGGTGAGTGAATTTGCTATTCTTAAATTATTTTCTAGCGAAAATTCTACCAATTGTTGGCCATCCTCATTCCTATCCCCAGCAATGAAATCTCCTATGACCAATTCTTCTCCATGTTGCCGGTTACCCAATCTACCATTGAAATCACCCATTACTACTATTGTTTTATCGTTTTCTTCCATAATTATTTGTAATAAGTTATAAAAGACATCTTTTTCTTCCTGACTCGCAGCAGCTGTAGGCGACTGGACCAGCTTGATTGCATTGTTATTAATTTTTAAGTTTAACACCGCTATCCTTTCATTTAAATTCCTCGATAGCAGTCTTCAACTTATAGTTTACGTAAAAACCTACTCCTTGCCCGTTAATACTGCTTGAATGAAACAAAATATTACCATGATTTCGCTCTAGTATGATTTCTTCCGATCTTCTAATTTAAGCTAAACCAATCACATGCCATTTTATATCGTTTAATGCATTTTCTAATTCCAATAACTTTTCTTCACTTTTTAATGTTCTTACATTTAAACAGCAAAGGTAAATGTTCTTTTCTGCTTTATAGATATTACCGGCTGAAAACTTTTTTAATTCTTTAAGAGTCTAATTGACCTAATCGAGGGTGGGGTTTGGTCTTTACAGCCTGCCATGGGGAATTGGCAGACCGGAGCTATATTTTAGGTTTTTCGTGTAATAAGTAAATGACCGTTGAGTGGGAGGCATTGTACGCTACTTGCTTTTACTTTTATCTGTACTTTTGGATGTTTTCCTGGTTTCTCTTTTAAAAACTTCAACTGCATTACGTTGATGATTATTTGCAACCGTAGTAACTTCCACAATGTCTTTAGATTCATATTTTATATGGTTTACAAATGAGACACCGTTTTTTATAATTGCATGTTTACCTTCCTTCCTAAAATTTTTCATCAAAGGTATCAAAAGGTTTCTCCTTTTCTATTTCTTCTTCTGACCGATTATCGGCGATAAAAATTTTTGAACCTTCAAGTCTCTTCTCATTTTTCATAACTTCCATTTTTACAAGTTGCGAACAAAAAGATACGACCACCCGGTCTCGTTTTCGATTGCTGATTACCTATTTTTCTTATAAAATCGATATCTTTTAAACTACATTTTATATTGTACTTATTTATAATATCAAGAACGGCATCTTGTGTTGATTCTAAAGTCTCATCATCCTTAATTCCATATACAAAACAATATTCTTCCTTTTCGCATTTTTTTCGAGATTATTTATTCTTTCTTTTAAATCTAAAATTTCTGAATCATTCGTTCGATTTTGCAAATTTAATATGTTTAATTCATTTTTAATTGATTTTATTTCATCCGTTAACTCTTTTCTTGAATTATTAATAGCTTCAAATAACTGCTTAAAGTGTTCTTCGTTCATTTTCGATTTTACTAAATACGATATAGTGATTCATTTAAAATATATAATAATAGAACGGTAATAAAGTAATCTTACCTAATATAGATATATTCTTCGTTATCTGCTGGCTGATAAGAAACCGAATTATTTAACGAATAGGAAACGCGATAACATTAACCCGAAAGAACAGACCTCTCCTCACAACGCGATCATATAACCGGATAAATGGAGGTTAATAAAATTATGTTTTATTGAAATTTTTAATTTTTTTCTTTTTCAATCCGTATTACTTTGTAAATATTAAATGCTCGAAGTCTTAAATCGTCATTAACGAAATTAAAAGGTTCACCGTTAATGCGGGTATCAAAAGATAAAATTGAAGTTTGTTTCCGATTTTATAATTTTCATATGAAGACAATAGACATGGAGGATTTTATACATTTTTCGAATAAATTCAGTAAACACCAAGACTACACATACGCATGCGTAATAATATGCGTGTATTAGGCATATCACGTGATTTAGGACTCGATGTAGTTATTCAAAATATCTCATTGTGGTTTTTTTTTTTTTTTTTTTTTTTTTGGACTGTACCATCGGTTGCTTCGGCCATCTATACTGCGAAAATCTCATCGTCAAGTACATTGTACTCATAGATTAAATTGTGTGTGTTCGTAGAATGAAAGAAATTTTTCCTAGAATTCTTTGTTGATATTACAATGTCGGTTATTAACTTATATTTTCACATTTAGATGTATATTTCGACGAACATAGGACATTGATAATTTGTAATAACATTTTGCATTATTTATCACTATTTCGCAACTTAAGATCAATTTTTTGTTTTTCCGTTAAACATATTGAAGGTAAAATCTAGGGAGAACAGAAAACAACGAAGTTAAAGGGAATTTAGTGCATACTATCAACATATTTCATTCTAAAATCAACATTGAATTACAATGATACCTCCTTGAAACCCGTCAAAAGCTGATTTGATTAATAACAAGAAAAAGTGGCCTACATGACGTTGATCGATTTACGTTTGCTTCAAAATTAAATCTAATGTAGCCACGGAAATCGAAATTTAATAGAATAATTAATTTATATATATATATATATAATAATAATATATCTAACGAATTTTCATTTGAGCGCAAAAAATTTGACTAAAGTTTCGTAAATAATGGCCGGATTAATGTTACTATCGGCCGTATATCGAACTCCTCTCAGGCTACCATCGTGACGGCTTACGATTCCGTATTCGCCGACGATGAAACCGTCCGGTGTTCTTTCCTCTACGCGATACTTACGATAATTACCGCTATCTACTACGTAGCTGGATTTTTGTTCTTTCCTCGGACCGATCATAGCACCACTGCTATCACTGCTATCACTGCTAATATCACTATCATTATCACTGTTACTACTACTAGTAGGCGTGGTAAAAAATTCCGTCGTAAAAGTTTGCCTATTCATAATAGTGGTGGTATCGTCTAGGTTGTCGATCGATTGTTGTTCGACGATATGATAATTTTCGTTATGTAAAAACCGTTTCTTCTCGTAGTCGTCGTTAAAACGATTTTCATCGGTCGATCGTTGCTCGTTCGAAGTAACTCGAAATAACGATTCGGACGACTGTTCGTCGTTCACGGCTGATTCACGAAATTTATCCGGCGCCGGTTGTTCCGGTATTCCGTGTATCCTTTCTGGTTCGCCGTGTATCCGTTCCGGCTCACCGTGAATTTGTTCCGGTTCGCCGTGAATTTGTTCCGGTTCGCCGTGAATTTGTTCCGGTTCGCCGTGAATCTGTTCCGGTTCACCGTGAATTTGTTCCGGTTCGCCGTGAATTTGTTCGGGACGACCGTATATTTCTGCCGGGTTTACGGAGCTACCGCGAACATTTAATCTCTGCGTCGTGTACGTTTTCGACGATTCGATTCTATCGGTTATTCGCTCACGCGAGCTTATGAAATAATAATCGCCGTCTACCGGAGTCGGATCGGAATAATAGCGATCGTCGTCGGTAAATTTATTCGAAATCTTTTCGATTTCCGCGGAATAATCCGTTACGGTCGTTTCCGACGTCGCAGTCGTCGATTTGAAAACGGAATCGGCTCGTCGTTTATTATAGGACGGTTCGCCGGTTGAAATTCGAATCGAGTCGCGATCAGAATAATAATCATCGTCGTCGTCGTCGTCGTCTTCGCTGTCGGGTTTTTCGCCGATAACGGAATAGTTTTTTTTCGTAGAATAACGAACGGTTATAATCGGTTCGATAGTACTAACGGTTACCGTATCGGTTTGATCTTTCGTAATTTCGATAGGAACTAAATTACTAAGCAACGCGGCCGGAGTTAAACCGGCCATAAGTTCAGATTCCGGATTGCCGGCGACGTTAGTTGTCTTTTCGTGTTCGTTCGTAACGGCGACTCTTTTAAAATCCATTTCGGCCGTTATATTATCGGAAAATCGTCGATCCGGATCGTAATAATCTGAGTCGGACGATAAATTTCGATTCGAATCGGTCGTTTTTCCGATAACTCCGCCGTACAAATCCGTCGATAGTGATGAAGTAGCGACGTAACGATTTTCATCGATATTATTATAACTATTGTTATTATTACGATGATTATTATTATCATCATTATCGGTAGTAGTAGTAGTGGTGGTAGTGATAGTAGTACTGCTGGACGGTGTAGAAATTGGTCGTAATATAACGACTGGTTTAGGTTTAACGATAGACGTGGACGATACTCGAACTATTTTAATAATTTGAAACGTCTCGTTTCGATTAGTAGTGGTACTGCTAACCGATTCGGATTTATCGATATTTTTATTAGCGCTCGTTAATGTAGATAATCGATTATTTTCGGATAACGAAGATGGAATTTTGTAATCTAACGAACTTTGTCGACCACTAGTCGATCGCGACATCGGACTTCCTTGTAATTGTCTGCTATTGCTACGACCACTATCGTCGATTTCATCTCGGATAGACTCATTATTATTATTATTATTATTAGTGTCGTATTTTGGTCGAACTTCGATAATATTAGCACCGTTGGTATCGTCGTCTAATATAATCGTCGTACTGCCAACGCCATTCGATAATATCGTTTGCGGCATCCGAGAGTAAATATCTTCTGCGTAACGTGCAAATTTCCTTTCTTCTTGTAACGTCGCTACCGGATATCCTCGCGCAAATTCTAGGTATGCCCATAACATAACCTGTAGAAAAATACAATATAAAAAACAACAGATATATTTTATATATATATATATATATATACACAAAAGGATTATTCTTAATATGAGACTCACAAGAAACAAAAATTTTGGATGCGTGAAACAAATTACCAGGCTAAAACAGAGTTGAGCAGGACATACCGCAAAACAAGACGATGATAGAAATACGTGTGATGCAATGGTGACCGAGTTCCATGACTAGATGGAGGGATTATATTGTGAAATGGACAGGAATTAATCGGATTCCAGCAGCACAACGTATAAGACGTTGGAAAAATTTAGAAAATGCCTATATTCAGCAGTAGGTTGATATAGGCGTATCGATATTAGTACGTATTTTTGTGAATTCTATCGCGCCTCATTTGTGGACTGATGTAATCATTATTATTTAGCATCGTGTGTCCGATGTGTCGTGATAACGAAGCAGAAACTTTGTTATAATTATGCCCGTGAAGTCACGCACCCCTTCCGATTGGACGCTAGTAACTTAATTTTGAACAGTTTAATTGTCACGTTCACCTTGTTGCTAAGGTTAGGTTATTTAAATAGTTTTATTAATAATAAAAAATAAACGCAATAAATAAACGCACTTCCTGTATTTCGAACATAGACATTGTATGAAATCAAACCAATATAATACTTAGTTTTATTTCCTCGTTTACCATGCCGATTCCCTTGGACCGCAATGTTGTCTGAACACATAATCTGGTCAAAGAACTTGCAGTGTTCGTTCATACACAACAGTTAGTAATCGGTGTTCTATACTTAATTCTTTCACTATATATCAATTTGATTTTTTAGCTGTCCAATGAATCTGAAACATTCTACTCCAGCACCATACGTCCAAGGTTATATATATATATATATATACTTTTTTTTTGTTTACCTATATCGGTGCACTTCTGGACGTAGGTTCTCCCTAATCAATAAATTGGGGGAGAAAATATCCTAATCTACATTATATATAATCAACAGTATTGTAGCTTTTGTTTTAAATATAGACATTTTTAAAAATATTATGACACATTTAAATATAGCATTACGATTCTCTTAACAATAGATATACTAGAAAATTAATTAATATACATAAAAACGACTCCGAATCAAAAAGTTTTAACTCTACGATGCGTAAGATTGCTAATGTGCAACTTTGTTGTATTAATTTACGTGTGTGTTTTTTTAACTATAAGTTTTCCATCATTATTATGTTACAAATATATTTATATTACATATATATACTCTGTAAAAGTCACAACTTTTTTGAAATGTCTGTGTATTATTTAATGCATAATGTTGCATCCATACAACAACATTGAGTTTTCTAGGCTTCCTGAGTATTAGATTGTGCATATGGTTGCATAATTTAGTGTTTAATTATTTTACAACAGTATTGAAGAAAAATAATTTTAAAAAAATAAAAAATTCGTGCACTACAGGGTTAATTAAAATATTTCGATTAGGTTTTGAAGAATAATTAAATACCATGTTATTATTATCATTTTTAAAAATAAATTAAAATGTTCTTCTTTAAAATAAATCAAGTCCAAAAGTGACGCCCGCACTCTAGACCAGTTTACTTATTTCTCATCCAACAAAACGCTCGCAGTACCTTAGCTACCGCGCCCGCCAGATTTGATCGCTGACAGATTTTTTTTTGTGGGGATACCTTAAGAGCTGCGTTTACGAAACACATCCACGGGATCTGGAAGACCTGAAAACTTAGATTTCTGGGGAAATTTCAAAAATTCAGCAAACTATGCTCGATGGTCGAAAATTTTGTAAGAAAATTGAATGCATTGTTGCAAATGGCAGTGATCTGAACGATATTGTATTCCACAAATGATTGTAAGTTTAATCTCTTGTTTTCTTATTTTTAAATAAAATTTCATTCAACAATTTTGGTCGAGTAGTTTTTGAGTTATTGAAAAAACAACAAAACCGTCCGTCTTTTCTGTGTCGCCCGATATTAACACCACCGAAAATTGACAATAATTTTGTCAAGAAAATAATATAATATACAACAACAATAAAAAAAAAAAGCGTCACAAATTATGAAATTTTATATACAAAAAAAAAACATTATAAAAATAAGAAAACTACTAGATAAAACGGGATAAATAGAATTTATTAAATGCGATTATGAATTTTGATGAAGAATTAGTTTAAATAAGTATGTTATAATTTAAATCTATTTTCATATTCAACAGAAAGTTTTTATTTTTCTGCCTATTAGTATAATTATTTATGTATAAATTTTATATCACTAATTTGTTGATTGTGTATTTTATAAATAACAGTTTTTTCACTTTGTTATTATTTTCTTTTATATTGTATATCTAAATTATGTATTTCCTTACATTTAACTTAATTCGTTTTCTTTTTGTATTTGGTTATAAATTATATATATTTTTGTATTTTATTTTTTATATCCACTTGATAACATCTTAATAGTCAAAAAGACATAAAAAATTTAGTGATTTTAAATATTTTTTGTTCTTTATCGTTTAAAAATCACTACATTTCACATCGTTAAATTAGAAAAATAATGGTATACATGGTAGCCGAAGCAGAACTCGCACATTGTTTGGTAAATTCTAAAGTTCCGTTTTTGTATACGAATTTTAAGAGTCGAAGATAAAGATGATATACCATGAGTCACAAACTTTTATAGCTATATATATATATATATACATATATATATACATATATATATGTATATATATATACATCCCTATTGGTCTACTCTTGGACTAAGATTATCTCTGAGCTTCCCTGGAACAGTTGACTCCAATTGCTTTTACAGTATCCTGTTTTTTCATTGCGTTGTAACCACCCATACTAACTTTTTTTTCCCGTCACCTGTTACATCACTTTTTCGTTGGTCAGACTCCATTTACATTTAGCCTGCACATATATATCGATATTATATACGCAGTTACAAATTTCACGCGCTATTAATTCCTTTGTGAGAGATAAATGAAAATAATAAACAGTTAAATCCTTGTTTTCCGATCGGTCTTTATGTGACGTACTTCTTATGCGATCTATAGCCATGACTTTAATGTTGTAGTACTTTTTTTGTATTTCCTAAAAACGGAGCATGTTGTCTGCATACCGAACGTTGCTGATTTTATGCCACTAATCTGTCATCCGTCTAATGCTTATTTTACAATATATATATATATATATATTATATATATATTATATATATATATATATATATATATCTCGAAGGGCGACTTATTATTTAACATTTCTCGAAACATCGTGAAATATAAAAATAAAAATTTCACCAAATACAGTAATAGAAACTATCCGCCCTCGATGATAATTATGACGACGTTGATGTTAATTATATCGGGGAATATATTAGATAATTTTACGGTGTGAGATAACTTCTTGTCTCTGTCTAGTTTGACATTTGGAATTAGTTATACGTTTCCAAACGTAAGCCTGCGGCGTTAGTTCATCTTCCTTATAATCATTTTTTCACGAACCTTAATTAATCTTTATATTGTTTTTTTTTTTTTTAAATATCTTCACGTTTAATTACGAGGTGCTTTGAATTCGTTTTATTTCACTTCTTTAAAGTCAGGCTTAAAATTTAAAACTCTTTTGAGTCGAAATCTTTCTAGTAATAAATCGATGTGCACTACCCAATAGTAGATAGATAAATAGATAGATAGATAAACTCCCTGTTTAACCGGAAAATGAGAATAAATCAATTGAAAAGTAAGAAATTGAGTAACGATTTTTTAAATTATTTTATCAATCTAACATAATGCGTTTTAAAGTTCTCACGTGTTATGTTTTAATAAGTTTTCTTTAATATGCGTACTCTATGACATAATATTCATGTTTCTACGTACACACTTATGCCTTTTAGTACATTTTATACACGCGCAATTTTTCCTACGAAAGCTCTATATATCCGTACTTATGTCTAATTTTAAAACTTACTTTTATTTGATCGGTTGTCTATAGGTGTGTTACTGTCTAGCATTTATACGTCTTAATTGAATAATTGAATTTGTGCATTTCCTCGTTTCTTAACATTTATAATAAGCAACTGAATTAATTGTCAATTTATATCGATATAATTCGACGAAACGGAATTAATAACACGTCGCATCCATAATTAGAAAAGTGGCGTAAGTACAAAAAACTAATAATTTTATAAGAGAGACATTTAAATTTATTTTTTCTGCTAATTGTACCACAATAGGAGGTAAATTAGATTATAAGTACGAATTATAAATTAAGTAGATTTCTACGCACGATATAATCGAGCCGTAAAAAAAAATCAAATATCGCGTTACATCCCAAAAATAACCTCTTTTTGCACATACGTCATTTTTCTATAGGGTAATTGTGAAAGAAAATTTACCATTATGTATGGACATATTTATTTATTAACGATAATAATTTTCTTTATAACATTTCAGTAGAAAAATTGCGTATTGTACAAATGCGACACGTAATTTTACTAACCGTCTTGAAGAAAAATGTTCTAGTCCAGCGTGGCACATTAACTTCGGTCGTTTCTAAAAAAAAAATACAAAACTACAATCTACGTTCATCACATTACCAAAAACAATGCGTCACTTTTTTTATCCAATTGTTTCTTCCATGGAAAAGTGACAAAACGCCATTCACATTAAAGATGTGTAACATTTTTCTAGGTTAAAGAACTCACATTTTAAAGATATCGGGCGTCATAATCGTAAAAATGAACAATTTGGGCTCACGTCATTTTTTTATTATGGGTGCGACATTATGTATTTTGTTTGAAACTTTTGTATGACATTAATGAAATAAATTTGATTTGATTTTACCTTAAACACCGTCAACGTAATAAGAATTACCTAATATTCGACGGTAGTTAAAGTAATCTGCATTATATATAGTTCATGAGAATCGATTGTTAATTAGAAATCTATTTAACAAAGAAATAATTAATCGATATTTAAACTAATAAAAATATGCAGGTACTTTCTAGAATCAGGGCGCAATAATAAAGGATGAACGAAGTTTATACGTATAAAGTTTTCTAATTCGACGAAATTAATTAGTCAATTTTATAAATTACTACATATTAAGAGTGAGCGAGTAAGTTTGTAACGGAGTAAGTGGGAGCGATAGTAATGATATTGATTTTCTACGTAAATGGACAATTTTGTATCATAAATAATAACAATACAATGGTGCAAATTATTACTATTTATCTTTTACATATTTATTAATCTATCTTGGGTTTTTTATCCCAGAAGTTATTCACGGCTTCGTCTGTGTAATTATTTTTTTAATACCATATGGTTGTCTCATTATTTTAATAGGTTTATATATTAGTATAGTATACGTAATACATATGTATACATATATATCCGTCTGTTATTTCGGCCACGCCCCTAATGCAATTAGTATAGTATCCGTACGTATATATATATATATATATATCCGTCCGTTATTAAATTTTAAATTATTATAATTTCGGTCCTATTTGTGATATCAATGTGAAACAAAGCTTAGAATGAATCAGATAATATATGCTATAAGCTGTGCGAATTTCAGCAGTATTGTTTTAATAGTTTTTGAGTTAAATCTGAACAGACAGACAGACGGACATACAAAAATGTTAAAAGATAGATTTTCTGTTTTTGTGTTGTAAAAATAGCCGAATGCAGTGATTATAATGAAAATATTCTCAAATCACAGACAGACACTACAGTTTTATATATTAGTATAGATAGTATAGATAGTATAGATAGTATAGATAGTATAGATACATATTAAGTATTTATTTATGCAACGTTCTATTTGAAGAAATGAAGACTTCTATGTGTCCGTGCGTATACGTTTAGTTGATAGTTGAGATAAATTGTAATTATCGATACTTCCTAGATGTGGTTACTTCATTTGAAAATATTTTCCCATATATATATATAAATACGCGATGTTAATTACTTCACTGTTTAATTAAGGTCCGCCTTACCTTGATCAAGTTCTCCAGACGACCATTTGTCACTTATATCACCAGTGAATGTATCTCTGTCCGTATAATGTGCTTGTTATTTACGGAAACCACGCGTATATTATATATATATGTATTATGTAGTTAATATTTCGGTTATTAGTGTAATAATTATATAACAGTGATGCAACACGTATTTATAGCAATTGGCCATTGATTTTATCTTGTTCATCACCGTTATAATAAAAGTATTCAAAATAAACGCCATTATATATATATATATCACGATATGCCTATATGAAACCACTGCTGGGTATAGGTATTCCCCAAATTTGACCAACGACCCCCTATCTCGTGCGGCTCGCATCCATTTGATTCCTCCATTAGACCTCACTCACGACAGCCTGGTTGCCAATTGACCACTGTAATATCCGCTAATTCCATCTTTCTGTCGGGCCCATTTGCATTTTATCCTGACGAACCGGTCCAATGCGTCTACCAATTTTGTCTGTTCTCCTTAATACATGTAACTCTCTTGCGATCTTTGAGCTTGATTCGAAGGATAATTCCCTCGTGATCCGTTTAGGTTTTTCTATTTCTTCCAGCTATGTCTTTAGTAAGGCTCTATGTTTCGGCTCTGTATATTGATTATGCAGCTTACCTTTAAGGCTATTCGGTATATACCTATTTCTAAAAACGTTTTCTACTTTTCCAAATGTAGATCAGACGAGCGATATTCTTGTTTTAGTTTCCAGCTGCATTATATTATTCTTACCCATAGTAATTTCCTATAACAGGTACATGTATTGGCTTACGAATTCAATTTTTTCGCAGTTTACAGTTACTACTGTACTTAGGCCAGCTGCGAATAAGACATGAGTCGAATAAGCAATCGCAGATAATGAGTGGCTACTGGTGGAAACCCTCAGGTAGACGATTTCAGTGGTGACAGGGCAATGAAACGATATGATGCAGATGGACAACTTGAGGGACTGCCTGTTAAAAGTCTGTGAAATCCTGCGAACGTCTCACCATTAGCGAGGTTTGATCGTTGTTAAAACGTCACACTGCTATATTCTTGTTTTTACCCACCTTCTCTTAATATTAGCAGTGCATACAAATTATCTGATCTCTGTTCCTCATTTACAGCTGAGTGTGTGTGGCAGTATTTCTTTCTTTGTCGTCCTTAATTGATGCGAATCTTCCAGGTAATTATCTCGTTGTTACCGACTCACAGAGTATTTTAAAGGCTATTGAATGCAAAGGGAAGGTGTCAGATTCATTGATTTCAGCCATCTTGTTGAAACTTAATCAGCTGGAAAACCTCAGTATATTTGTGTCATTCTTGTGGGTACCGGGACATCGAGGAGTCCCCGACAATGAAATGGTAGATGCAATAGCTAGAAGGGGTTCTTCTAGTGGTGTTTTATTCTCTTCAGTTTCTTCTCGTGACGTCATTCATTTTACACAGTCTGATCATAAAAAACTCTGGGAACAGACATATATGGAGTGCATACAGCGGTCGCCTCTTACTGCTATTATCAGCTGCAGCCGTCTCTCCCTATGTTCCCATGGTTCTACGTTTTCAAAAACATCAAGCGGAGAGGAATCGTGCTTATCAGCAGATTGCGGTTTGGGCATTGCTTGTTGCCTGACCGCCTGTTCGTTATGCAGCTTAGAGATAATCCGTATTGTCCTCTACATGCTGGTCGTGTAGTCTGCAACCCTGATCACGTGTTCTTCGAATGTCCTTCATTAACAGCATTACGTTCTGAACTGTATCTCAAATTACTTTACGCATCTCGCGGTGGTCCTCCTTATAATGTAATGTCCCTTCTGCATGTTGAGAATCTAGATTTATTCCCGGACATACCGACTTTTCTCGAGAAGTTGTCCGAGTTCATAAGAATATGAGTTAGTGATTATTACGGCTCCACGTTGGGTAAGCTGTAAAGGCATCCCCATTAAAAAAAAAAAAAAAAAACAAAGGCTAAGGGAACAAATCCTAGAGAAAATAGAACCTGACAGTAGGGTTTTTGCCTAGTCAGCACCGGAGATTAGACTACCGTCCTCTGGACATGACAGTAAGGAAAAAGAAAGACCGCAGCAGCCAAGGCCTGAATTGATAGCCCAAAATTGTTGTCTCCTTACTGTTAAGTTATATTTATGTGTTTTGCGTGTGTATCGTAATGGCAAAGTATCATCCCCATATTGGCTAGCCCAGGATACGCTGTTCTATTTCGTTCATCGTACTTCAGGGGAAATGAAGAAAAAGATAAAAATACTTTTGCACGGATTTTCAATTTTTTGTCGAGGTCAAAGTAAATTCCTGTACTATAATTGCCCGTAAACAACGATATTTTCGATTTCTACGATATTTGCCAGCAGAATGATTGACAATTTTATTCAGTCGTTATTCTTTTTTTTTTTTCAAGTTTTCCTTTATATATATATGTATATATATATATATATATATATATATATATATATATGTATATGTATATATGTGTATATATATTCATTATTTTAAATTTATTTGTTTTATTCGTATTTTATAACACATTCGATTGTTAGTTGGTCTAAACAGAGGTTCACCTTGTGACAGCGACGACCGTGAAAATATCACTTTTTTAGCTGTCACCACTGATAATCCGTATCTTCTATACCGGTAACACATAGCACACATACATATATGTACATATATATATATGTTCGTGTGTGCAAGCGTCGCAATTCTTCAAAGCATTTCCTTTTCCCACTTAGATGCCATTGATCTTTCTATTTCCATTTATATATAGTCCGTTTTTTTTTGTATTCAATTCATTTATATCCACATTTCCCTTTATTCCTCGTTTTCAGTCTATTGACTGGATCGTTGTACTAATCTGTGAAATACCTATTCGGTAAAATTGTTCTTTATAGCGTGCGAAATCGGCTTGTTCTTCTGAATTATATTTCGTGTAGAAATATAAGGATTACGTTCTGTCGTGTCACTGTGCCAGACTTAAAATCTTCTTGGATTAGAAATATGTTTATTCCATACAAGCATACATATCTATGCACACATATATATATATATATATATATATATATATATATATATATATATATATATTCATGTACGTATTTATAACGTCAAAGTCGTAATTCTCGCGACGGTAATAGTGGTATAGGGAAAAAGATTGATAATAATTATAGGTTGTCAAGTTATTAAATTTGACGATAGTGAAATACTACGAATTTGTGGGCGTTAATCTATAATAGGTTTTTTTACACCGCGAATTTCTCTTACTTCCCGAGAATAATATTTCATCTTTTACGCCATTACACATGTAAAAGATTTTTTCATCTTTTTTGTCGTTTTATTCCTGTTGTGATTTTTTTTTTTACAAAAAATTTATTATTTTCGCGAGAAGGTATGAAAGATCAGGAGGGAATGAATGTCCGAACCGAATACCGACAGATATATACGGTTTCTCGGAAGGTGTAAAATTATAGATCGAAATTTTAATTTACGAGATAAACTGTAGAATGCGCGTTTTGCCTTAATCCAAGGAAAAGCAAACGAATCTAATTTCAAATCGTCGATAGAAATGCGGCGGTAAAAGAATTATTAAAAACTGTCTAGTAAATTAAGTAATTTAATTATTTTAAGTTTCGAAATGATAAAAATGGCCTAGTAAATTGAATAATTTAATTATTTTAAGGATTTACTTTCGAAATGATAAAAATTGCCTAGTAAATTGAATAATTTAATTATTTTAAGGATTTACTTTCGAAATGATAAAAATGGCCTAGTAAATTGAATAATTTAATTATTTTAAGGATTTACTTTCGAAATGATAAAAATGGCCTAGTAAATTGAATAATTTAATTATTTTAAGGATTTACTTTCGAAATGATAAAAATGGCCTAGTAAATTGAATAATTTAATTATTTTAAGGATTTACTTTCGAAATGATAAAAATGGCCTAGTAAATTGAATAATTTAATTATTTTAAGGATTTACTTTCGAAATGATAAAAATGGCCTAGTAAATTGAATAATTTAATTATTTTAAGGATTTACTTTCGAAATGATAAAAATGGCCTAGTAAATTGAATAATTTAATTATTTTAAGGATTTACTTTCGAAATGATAAAAATGGCCTAGTAAATTGAATAATTTAATTATTTTAAGGATTTACTTTCGAAATGATAAAAATGGCCTAGTAAATTGAATAATTTAATTATTTTAAGGATTTACTTTTGAAATTGAAATTGTCTCCCGACACGCCCGTATAACGAAAGAGGAAGCATTTATTTAATATAAAACAACGTTAACATTCGATTCTTAGCATCAATAAAACGGAACCAACAAAGTTAACATAATTATAAAATATAAAATTATCACGAATAATTTATAATTTAAAAAATAAATAAATAAATTATATCGGAATTTTAACTTTTAGTAATAAATGCGGGCACATCGAATGTTTTAACATTTAGAGTGTTGTATTTTTTTCTGTATTTGTGGAATAATATCCGACGTATAGAGTTACCAAGTGGAAATTCTATTATAAATATCGATTTGTTTGATATCCCCGATTGGATGCTAGCCGAATCGCGTGGTGTAAACGTAATTTGTGATTTTCATCGAAAAGATAATTTTTTGGTGATGTCCGAGCGCATAATGCGAATCCTACTGCTCATTCATACACAATGGTTGTAATCGGTGTTCAGTTTTTGCAATATAGATTAGTTTGTTCTTTTCGTCCTCTAAAGAATTTGCAATATTTTCCCTCAGCCCAGCACCGTATTTCGAATGAACTCAGCGCTGATGTCGAATATCTAATAATCGAAATGCATACTTTGCCTTATTGTAGTTGATCTTTATAGTTCGTAGGTACTAAGGAAAATATACGGAATGTTAATACCCGCTGCTATTTTTTACTCAATATTATAAATGTTGAAATCTGCGATTCAACACACGTAAGAGACTGAAGCTTCCAAAATAAGTTACTTTGGACTCTCCACTAACATTCATCAGCTACACTAAGCCGTGCTGTAGATATTGCGCCCAAAAAGCATCCGAATACTTTCACCCATATTTCATAGGGGCATAATACTATCAGCAAAAAGAAAAGTTGATATACATTATTGTAATTCGACCGTGGTTAACCCTTTCAGTCACACGTGAAATTTTGGCACAATATTAAAAATTTTATACAGATCGTTTATTATACAATGTAAATTATATTATTCATTTAATTTGTTTTAAACATATTGTTTAAATATTATTTGCAATTAATTTTAAAATTTAAGAATGTTCATCATCTAGTTAACTTAATATCGCTAAGCATGCTTTATTCGAATTATATGATTTAATCTGTTTTAAACGTATCGATTATAGATAATTTATATTTTATACTGTATTCAAATAAATATTTGCAAAAAATTGTGATATTTCGCATCAGCCAGAAAATAAACAATTTTGTCAGCATTAAAATTTCATGCACCATATAATGGCCATAGTGACTGAAAGGGTTAACACGTACGCGTATCCAGTATAAGCCATTCTGTGGCTATGGTCAAGTTTCTGCAATAGTGATTAAACACTTACTTCGTAACGCAATTGTATATTTGAAAAATGTTGCGAACAGTTTGGATTTAGAGCGGGTTATTCTTCTCTACACCAAGTAGCTGGACTGGCTGATTACATAACCGACAACTTTAATCTTAATACGTATACAGGGTTAATACTAATCGACATTGAAAAAGCTAATGATTCGACATGGCATAATCATTAACTCCTTAAATTTAAATTTGCCATAGTTAATTAAATCTTATTTAGGCGATAGAATGGCCCATGTTATTTATCTTACATATAAGTCGTCTGTTAAAACTTATCGTTCAGGTATACCGCAGGGCAATTATCCCCGTATCTATTTTTAATATTAATAAATGATATATCTAACTTACCGTGTGTTGTGGGTGCATTATACGCCGACGATTTAGCGTTATATTGTAAATATTACAGGCCAAAATAATTAACAGATCATAAAAAGCTGCTAGCCCTATTTTTAGGTTTTATAGACGCTGGATGTTAAAAATAAACCCTGATAAAAATTACCTTCGGCGGAAATTAACATTGATAGCAAAAGTATTCACCGGCTAAATCGAGTTCGATATTCACATCCTGGATTCTCGTTTATCCTTTAATCATAATATTAATTATATAATCGATAATAAAGCAATCCGTGTGCTTTCAACAATATTTAATCGACGATAATTATTATGTACACATATTATTCGCCCCAGATTAACCTACGCACTGTTTGGCTATCAGTTTCAAACAGTAAATTTAAAAAATTACAACTGATTCTAAATCACTGTTGCGGAATTGTACTAAATCGTCACGGGTATACAAAAATTATTGATACGCATTCGGAATTAAACGTGTTATACCTATCTTCTTACATTAGTAATTTCTCGAAAAAGTTTTGCGATAGGTGTGGAATACATCGAAATAGATTAATTTTATAGGTGATTATGCTAAGCCACACCATGGGTTATATACAAGTATCGTAGAATTCAGCATAGATTATTCATTTAAAATTCAGCGTCTATGTCAATTATTTATTTTGCGTACTTAGTATGATATGTGTGTGTACATGTGTATGTACATGTGTATCTTTATATATGTGCATACGTACATATTTTTGTTTTTCTTTTTATCATATTTTATTTATTTTCTTGTAGGTTTTCGTTTGTTTTTTCCAGCAAATTAACATTTGTTTCGTTAATTTTCTAGATTTCGTATGACTAATTTAACTGTTAAGGTAAGAAGGTATATAAGGTACTTAACTGCATGAACTTTTTAATGCATGCCTCATTATGAAATAAAGCTTTTTCTGATTTTTCTTCTCGGCATTCCACTATAACGCGTTACAAACATTGCATTCATCAATAATTATCATTAAGCAGGACTCGTTTAGTTCCATTTGTGATATTTTTTGTAAATATTTCAAAGCTTTCTTACATTTTGTTCCCTGTGTGGTAATGTATTTTGTGTGGTGTTACCTCTTTCGATAAGGCCAGAGCGGCACGATATATTTCCCGATTGAATACTGTTTCTTAATAATCATTCTTTACAAGCTGTTTTTAATACATTTATTTTAGTCGTCCTGATATATATATATTCGATATTTTCCCCTCACCGATAAAAATTTCCACGACCTCGAATGGATGTAATTGCTTTTTATTTAAAAACATGACCACAATTGTACATATATATATATATATATATATATACGCCGTCCAATCCCCAGTCGTAATCTGTACATGGTAGCGGATGTATCAGCACTGAATTGAACTATTGAAAAATTATTTCGCTAAAGCTTCAGTATTAGATAGTCGTAGGTGATGTGCAAACCTGTTATGAAATTGTTGTGTGAAAAGTAACAGTGAACTACTACACAAATGATGACGGAAATATCTGTTAATTGTATTTTGCCACGTGATCCGGCCAGCACCCTATATCATAATGTGTCCAGGACGGTTGATGTGAAATATGCTATTAGCTACATGAACGTAGACTGTACGGTTCATAAGGAAACTATGCGACCAGGAAGAAACTCAATAAATTAGATGTGATTAGCAACATGGAATGTACACGTGACCTCAAACAAACCGGAAAACTACACGTTCTTGAGAATGAATTGACTAGATGCACAATACATATTTTAAGAATTAAATTTTTATTTAAGTCAAGTCTTAACTGGCCATGATGTACAAATCTGAAGCGCATTAAAATTAAAGATTTAAATATTTGGGAATTCCGCGCACCAGACGTTCCAGATGCAGTTTGCTATTTCTTGTTTAAATGTCCGACGTGTAGGAAATAATATAGTATAATCTAAATGAATGTTGCTACAAATAACAAATAAAAAAAATCGTTTATAAAAAGATATAGAAATATTTTTAGGTAGAACAATTAAGGAATGTTGGAGAGCGACTGATGTACATTTGTTTTGTCGATTATACTATAGCTTTTCATCAGATCAGTCAGGATA
This sequence comes from Coronaproctus castanopsis, assembly GCA_032883995.1. Taxonomy (NCBI): domain Eukaryota; kingdom Metazoa; phylum Arthropoda; class Insecta; order Hemiptera; family Monophlebidae; genus Coronaproctus; species Coronaproctus castanopsis. The sequence goes on along the minus strand of CM065052.1, from coordinate 122,626,234 downwards.
AGAAAAAAAAAGTAAAGGAACACGACAAGATTGTCTGTTATCTCCATTTCTTTTTCGCGGAACTTGTACTTAAATTAACTCCAGCAGAAACCACATACGGAATTCACTTTAAACGATATTATTTGCAGACGATCAAGCTATAATTGCTGAGTCGTCGAAAATACTACAAAAAATGGTACGAACCTTAAATGATACAGAAAAGCAGTTTGGGTTAGAAATAAATGTCGATAAAAGTAAAATCATGATGTTTGGCAAACAACCAAATCGTCTCCAACTGGAAATTAACGGTCAGAAAATTTAACAAATACAAAGATGTAAATATCTCGGTCAAATAATAACGGAAAACCTGTACTGCGATACAGAAACAAACTCAAGAATTAGATGAGCTAAGCTCTCAATATTTTATGCCAAAAGTCAATACCGTTAAAACTGAGTAAACGTATTGTTAAAACTTACGTGTGGACTGTCTGAAACAACGTGAACACCGAACAAAAGGAATGTTCAAAAATTGCAGGCTTTTGAAACGTAGTGTTGAAGGAAGATACAAAGAATAAGTTAGACTGAAAAAGTTACGAATGAAGAAGTTCTATTGACGAAAAACGGGGACCATATTACATTTGATAAAGAAGAGACGACTAACCTAGATGTGGCATGTACTCTGACATTGTGGTCAGTTACGCGATGGATGTACATATATAGGACAGATTCCATGGAAAAGAGGTCGTGTTAGACCGCGGAACACTTACGTGTCAACATTGTCGCATGATACAGGAACAAATCAATAGTGGAAAATGAAAAGAGCTGCAGAGAATCGGTTGGGCTGGAAGTTAATTGCCTTGAAATAAAACCGGTCGTAGGGCTGCTAAACTTATGATGATGAATCTAAATTTAAGATTTTACTCCACGAATAGCGTAACTAAGCCAAATTGTCATCGCGCTCGTGTAATACATAAAGAAATTTCATTAACGAAAAATGAAAATAAAAACTATATTTTCCGGGGCAGACAATTGTTTGAGGTTAAGTTTTAGAAAATAGAGCACGACTATTCTCTGTAATTTGTTTTATCATAACAAACGACAAAAGTGATATTGTAGATTTCCACGTAAAAAAAAAAAAAAAATTGAAACACATTATAATCATCTGGCCACGACGTGCTTAATGTTTGCGGGATCATTATAATTATTATTTAATACAATTCTCTCATAATGAAACACCAGAAAGAAATTTTCCTGGAATACGTACAAAAAAATAAACAAAATTTTGTAACGCTGAAAGAGTACATATTAAACGACAGGAATTTTTTGCAAAACCTCGTTGACCTTGAACCGAAAAATCTTTTCATTAGTAATAGTTTAAGTGGCACTCCGCTCATAAATTGTACTAGCAACATCTAATTAGTTCAAATTTATGTCTGTCCGGTAATTTACACTGGAATGTGATTCACTATCTTATATATATATGTATACATAAGCATATATGTATGTATGTTTTTATGTGTACATGTAGTTAAAACAACAATAGTTCAAACTAGACCATAATATTGAATAAGAATTGTTTATCCAAAACTGGACCGGTTATTGGATTCAACTGATAGAGATATAATTGTATATGACCATATATACAAGCGCACATCCGTGTTGCGAGTCTGAACAAAAGTACATTAGAAAGGCGTTTAGAATGCCAAATTCATAAATATTATATTGACTAGCACAGTTGGTATTGTTTTGTATTTTTATTTATTTATATTTATATACACGTGTATGCACGTATGTATATAATGTATGTATTTATTTACACTTTAGTAGTATAGTTGTTAGAACTATCGACTTTCAACTCGACGGTCGAGAGCTAATTGCGATCCCACCTGCCGGCATAAAGATTATAAAATTTTTCATTACGTAAACTCTTTTAATTATCAGGGAGAACGCAGCGACAACTCACTTCGCGTAGTTAGTACTTACGTTTCATATAATTAGTGCCTCGAATACTAGCCCATTTTATATGTAAAAATAACGTAGTGGCTGGCCTCGATGTTTGACAACCAACAGTAAGAGACGATGATGATGATGAGATATATACAATGAAAACATCATAAACTAACCCATCGTACGTGTTTTTGTTTTTTTTATGTAACAAAAATGAGTTTACTTTCAAGGCACTAACTGTGTGCAATACAGGTACGTTCGCATATGATCTTACACAGAGCGGAGAGTCAGTTTGATTATGAAAAACTTTATAATGTTTATGCCGTCAGATTAAATTGAAATTAGCTCTCGACCATCCGGTTGACAGTCTAGTACCCCACACAGTATGCTACCACTGTGTATATATATAAAACTTACCCCCGGTTTACTTCTATCACTAATTATAATACTTGCGTATGAAAATTATCAGTTAACCTATGTTGTTATTTTTTTCGTTCCATATTCAGTTTATTTTTTTGTCCGTTAAAAAATAATAATTGTATTTTTTTATTTCGTTTTTCCTTTAAAAATAATAATTACATTTTGACATTCATTCTGATCTCTATATGACATTCATTAATGATGCCATTACACTAGCAGCGGCTGCACAGCTGCGTCAATGCAGAAATAGTTTTTGTAGCTATAAGTTATTGATGATAATTATTGTATAATAATTATCATCAATAACTTATAGCTACAAAAACTATTTCTGCATTGACGCAGCTGTGCAGCCGCTGCTAGTGTAATGGCATCATTAATGAACGTCATATAGAGATCAGAATGAATGTCAAAATGTAATTATTATTTTTAAAGGAAAAACGAAATAAAAAAATACAATTATTATTGATTGTATCTTAGTAATAGCCTATTAATGTATATATATATATATATATTAAAAAAATAGAATAACGGAATTTTGTTTTATTCGTGCGGTAATAGTAGTAATATCAAGGATATATATGTTTTTTTTAATTTTTTTAATTTAAAATCTGTTCTAAATTAAATCATTGGTACGTATCTATATTATAGTATTTTAGTAACTACGCAAATTGCAAAATCAAATAGTAGCCGTAAGGCATTAATTACTTATATATAAAAAAATCATTGCAAAACCGACTGGTATATTAGAGATTGTTATTGTGTTATTATTAATATTATTTTGCATGTAGTTACAAATTCGCGCATATCTGAACAAAAATTAATGATTTTAATGTTTTTTTATTTTTTATTTTATTTTTTTTGTTCGAATGGGCCAGTATTTACCATGCAACTTATATATAAAAAAATCATTGCAAAACCGACTGGTATATTAGAGATTGTTATTGTGTTATTATTAATATTATTTTGCATGTAGTTACAAATTCGCGCATATCTGAACAAAAATTAATGATTTTAATGTTTTTTTATTTTTTATTTTATTTTTTTTGTTCGAATGGGCCAGTATTTACCATGCAACTTATATATAAAAAAATCATTGCAAAACCGACTGGTATATTAGAGATTGTTATTGTGTTATTATTAATATTATTTTGCATGTAGTTACAAATTCGCGCATGTCTGAACAAAAATTAATGATTTTAATGTTTTTTTATTTTTTATTTTATTTTCTTGTTCGAATGGGCAAGTATTTACCATGCATAGCTCGTAGTCTTATTGTTCCTTTTTTTTATGAGCGCGTATGATTGTATATGTCGGCTTAAACGTGCGTTATGAGCATACATGAGCTTATAGATATGTGTATATTATTATTTTTGTCAATGCACGTACATATTCATCTACATATTGTATGTACTATACAGGTGTAAATCGTTTCATACTTGCGCATAAGTTAAATGTTGTTAGCGACTAATTATAAATACATCGCTAAAATTGTAACATTGTCTATTATATTGAAAAAAATTTTATTTTATTTTATTTAATTATTAATTTGTTATACACTTATTGTCTTATATATTGGTCAATTAAAAATTTAAATCATTTACTCGATACATTCTTTTTCTATCGTATATTATTTTCTATTCGTTTCTTTTCCGGTATTATGTTGTCTGGAGCAATTTTAAATTTTCTTCCAGACGTAGCTTGTAATATCACTAGATTTTATCCAGTTCCATGCTATATTTAAAGTTCAAATAATCTTTCGACACTTAAGTTAATAGATATTGTTAATATTATCTTCGTGCGCTTCTACAAAATGTAATGTTTCACGAACGAGTCTTTTAAGATATAGCCTTGTTAATTGTGTTCGTTTGTATTTAATATGACGCTCTGAATAATCGGAATAACCTTTCATCTCTAATAGCAGCAATATTTATTATTTCAAATTCCATCGCAACAGCGTGCGGGTGGGAAAGTGACGAAGAATTATTCATGTCAGCTTAATAACGTTACTCGGCTATTCGAGACAGAATTAGAACACGCAAGTTACAACCGTATTGAAACACTACAAACAGGTATAATAAGAGAGATCTATAATATATTTCGTAAATTCGGACGTTATTCTCAAGGCCGAATAATTATATTTTATATTGGAACAGACGAGGTTCTTGTCCGAAAAAAGGTTGAACGCTGCAATTGATCTATTTCGAAATTAAGTTAATTTTGTGATTATTCCTATAGTTACGAGCTAATGAGATTACGTTTTTATTATAAACAATTAAAATCAATCGTAGAAACGATTTTTCCATTTTTTTTTGATTATTAATTTTATTTGTTTTTTATAATGAACAATGAATATGATTGCATAACAACATAACAATATAAACATAACATTCTGTACCAAAGACAGTTTACCACAATGTCGAAGTAAGAGTATGAAAAGTATAAAAGAAAAACCAAATATGAAGTCAGAGTAAACAAGTGTTTTTCATTATTGAATAATGATAAATTTTAGTATACTTAAGTTTAGACTGCTAAAATATAATAGTCTTAAATTCTTAGAGTGACCCAGAGGAAACGGATGATTTTTTTTAATAAGCTAAAAATAAGCTTCATAGCTCCTCAATAGATTGCTTAAATCGATCACTTCATCTTCGATTTTTTTCACCATTGTTTCAGCAAAAAATTTTCGACGCGGATGGTCGGTACTTTTTAATTCCTTAATTATTAAGGATGGAATTTCAAGCAATATACGATGAACAGATTCTCTCGACTCGACAGTTTTAAAGAAGCAACATGAAGACGAGCAGATCGACCGGGACTGCGAATGATCGCTGCTCGAAATCTATCCATCTCTGTGGGGGTACGAACGTTTTGTTTTTGTTACAGAAACTGTCACCAGAAAGTTTTCAACTAACCTTAAAATTGAATTGCGAGATGGTACAGGTTTGCAACGAGTAACTTTGAACTATTTTCGAAGCTCTCTTTGCACTGTCGTGATCGATTCAGGTCCAAAATAACGTTCCACGCAAAACGCGCGCTCTTTCTCGTTATAGTTTCTGGTGCGTACACTAAACGTGGAGCACGCGTTTCATCAGTGTCATCATCCGCGCTATTTAAAAAGCTAAACCGTCCGTCTTCTCTGGGTCACTCTGTATTAATACTGTAGGAAAAATAAGAAAATAGTCGACATATGTGTCGGTATGTTCTTATTTAGTAAAAAGGGTTAGTACTAACAAATAAATTAATTACTACATTACATTTCGTTTGGCTCTTGCGCGTTTATATTTCGAATACGTGAAACGAAATTATTTGAAATCGTAATTAGTAATCGAGGAGACGAACACTGAGCGCTTATTAAAAAAGTCAATCGATAGTTATAGAAAAAAAATCTCTGGTGTAGTTTAAGTCAAGTAGCTTTATGCATACCGACAATTGTAGCATATCGAGGTGTATCGAGATAACATGTAAGACGTCTATTTTGAATAACTTGTAATTTATTACACGTGGCTTACGATATCGAGCTCCAGAGACGACAAGCGTAACAAAGTACTGGACGGATTGATGTTTCCTATCTCGTTGTTAATATTAAGGAAGGACTTGTGGTTAAGTAGACGATACAAGAAACAAAAGGAATCATTGCAACATTATTTACCTGCTTAGTAGAAGTCAGTCTATTGTCGAGGATCCACAACAAAGTAACGAACTTTATTCGCTGTAAAGTCGGATATTAGTCTCCTACGGGTGACGAATATAGGTCCGGTTTTAGTCGGATTTATGCTAATTTGTCGTTGAAAACATCGCAATAATGACGAAAACGGGGAAAAATATTTTTTCGAGTTATTTTTTTATCTTATATCGATCTAATGGTTTGCAAATATTTCTCTTCTTATGAAGTGGATATCATAGAAAGAGGAAAAAAGAGAGAAAATATTTAACTAAGGTAACGATATATGAATAAATTATTTTATGTATATATATATTAATATAAGTATAAAATGTAGGCAATTAAATAAATAATAATACAAATGGTAGTAATTACCGAATAAATAAATTCGAAAGGAAGACAAAGAAAGGCATAGCGATGTATTAAACAAACCGTAAATAAACCGAAATTAAACGAAAAGTTCTAAAAGTTATCCACACGATAATTAACGCTTCTAACGCCTCTACGTATATACACATAAATGTTAATTACGCGGTAATCACAATTATTATTAGCGCATTATAGAGTACGTTTCATATATCGTAAAAAGAAATAGAAATTCTTTTAATAATAAATGCGATGTTCAAAACGTTATATTGTATTTATCAATCTTAATGCAAGTATATATATATATTTTGTACTATTTGCAAATTCACCATGAAATTAGAATTAGGTACACTCTTCCATATAGAGTAGAAATATTTCATAAAAGTTCAAATCAAACTCCGAATATCGCGAAATAGATTCACCAGCTGAACCTGAACCAAGATGAGACGAGAAGCTAAACATTGATATGGCATGCTAAAGTAAAATAAGCCAGAGACCGGATAAGAATAACTCAGATACGACTTGCGATTGTAAACTGAACATATTGGACAAATTGCTTATTTCACGATGGCACAATTCGCGTTCTTCTGAAACAAACTAAAATCACACTTAGATAATGAACGTCAGTTAATTATTCTGTCAGCTAATCGATAATTCAAATATTTTATATATGGAAAACGCGTGATTACCTTACAATCATTTATGGAACACAAACAACATCATTCAGATGACCGCCATTTGCAACAATACATTCATTCAGTCGTTACAAGATTTTCGACGACTTTTACGAACATAGGTAGCGGAATTTTAGAAATTTTTTCATAAATTCGAGTTTTCAAGTCTTCCAGATCTTGTGGACGTGTTTCGTAAACGCGGCTCTTAAGATGTCCCCACAAAAAAGAAAAATCGCGTAACTTTGAATTATTTTCGAAACTCTCTTCGCACTGTCGTAATCGATTCACGCCGAAAATAACATTGCGAAACGCGTACTCCTTCCTATTGTAGAATGTCATGAGAACTGAAACTGGAAGTGAATCTCTCGTGAGTACACTAAATGTGGAGCACGCAGCTCGCGTTGTAGCAGTCTTACCAACTGCGTTATTCAAAAAACAAAACCGTCTGTCTTATCTTGGTCATCTTATATACACACACACACACACACACACATATATATATATATATATATATATATATATATATAATATTATATCGATAAACGTAATATGTTATTCGTTCGTTTTATTTTTCCTTTTTATATTTAATTATTGTTAACTTTATGATCGTGCTTATTTTATTACGTCCTAAAATATCGTATTAATTTTTTGTACAACTGATCGAAATTCCAAGCTCAGGCTACGTAACAAAAGACTTCTGTATGTGTAATGAGTCCAATTTGGACGCATGTAATCCAATTGTGGGGCTTTGCGGAAAAAAATAAATAGGTTAATTATCCAACGGAAATAAATGTCTTCGGTCCGTAACTGGTGCACAATGGAACCAGCCTAATGAAGACATCCATTAGGATTTGAAAATCCCGCCTGTTGATGAAACAATATGGCAATTCGCCAACACACAAACGACGCCCGTCTTCACCCAAACGAGAAGGCGTGAAATCTGTTAATCACTGAAAACGACGTCAGACGCCTTAAGCGTACAAAATCGTATCAACTAGTCAAATAGCTATTTGTATTCTTTATATAAACCGCTGAAAGTTGTGTAAATGTAAAATAGAAAAAAAAAGTACAAATCCCCCCAAAAAAACAGGTCCCTAATTGACAATTTAAAAATTAATAATAATAAAGGCAAATTGTATTAACTATATAATACGCATAAAAGAAAATCTAACACTTTCAATTACTCAGATGCATTGTGGACGTCAATGTTAGTTGTAAAAAATTTGCGTCGCACGGAAATATCTCCAAATTAAATATATATTTGTTTATATTTTACTCGTTGCGATTAATCACGTGACATATAGTAGAGATAATGACGATGATAATAATAATAATAATAATAATAATAATAATAATAGAAATTTAATAAAATCAAATAATACCCTACTTGGACTACATATGTATAAGTTATAAATTTGCTTATTACATACTCCGTTTCAACACAACAATAATTATACAAAACACTGCACTTATAGTATGTGTCTAACATGCATTTACAGATATAAACTACATATTTCATAATAATAATAATATCGACGTACATGACATAAATAAACCTACATCCAAATATATGCAAAATAAAATATATTCGTATATTTATAATTTATACATACGTATACATGATGTGTATATTCGTCGCATCAACAAAATTCTACCGATATAAACCAAAAGTAAGTCATTAATATGGGCAAAAAATATTCTATTTCATTTTTAACGGATTAAATAAGAAATAAAATTCGTTTAAAAAATTTTTTTTAATAAAAAAAAAAAAAGATAGAATAGGATAATAACAGGTAAAATAACATACGTTCATTTTAAAGTCGCATCCTCCATCATTTGCAGATAAATACGCTTATACAATAATAGTAATAATAATAATAATAATATAGTAATCGAGCAGGCATTCATGACGAATCGAATTCTGTCTGACGAGGTCAATGTTTTAGCGATATTAAGGAAAATCTTACACGGAACGCCACGAATATTCCGAGAATCCAACATGTAGTATATAACAATTCCGGTAAAAAGTTCCGCGCACCGATCGAATACGTCCATCTCCTAATCATCTTTTAATCATCTCTCCACTTATAATCACTTATTCACTTTTAAATCCGCATATTTTAAATATTTTCATTCCCAAAATCTTTTTCCGGTTCATTATACTTTACTATAATATTCCAATTCCTAACGACCTCATTATATTCGTCACAACCAACCATCAAAATGATATCAGCCGTATGATTATAGACGCACGCAAAACGCGTTAATGATAATTGTTTAATAAGTTTTTTTAATTCGTAATTTATCTTTCTAGTGAAAAATTAAAAGTAGAACGTAAATTAGCAAACAGGTTAAATTAACGACCACTTCACGTTTATTTGCTCACGAGCGTTAATATTTGCTGTATTTGTCCCTTTTTATCTATCTGTTTTCTTCCTTTTTTTCACTCTCCCTTTCACTCTTTATTTATTTATTCTTTTATTTATTTAATTTATTTATTCATTTATTTATATACGGTTCACATAACAGCTAATGTCAATTAAAATGTCATGTGTACATTAGTATACATTAAAGAAAATTTCAAACGTATTATACGTATGGAAAGTTATCACGATAATTTAAAATTATAAAATCAGCAACTCGAACAAGGTTACTTAAATCAATGTCCAACATGTGTCTCATATAATAACAAATACGTAAAGCTGAACTTTCTATAATCATATAAATATCTGCTTTGAAAATGTATATCTGAATAGCGTTTAATTAATAAGGTTAGCGATTCATTCTACTGTTCATACCATAGATGTACTGCAATAATGAATTTCTCAACTCAAAATATTCGTCATTAGTACGACCATTACGCTGGTTATCTAACAATCTTAACTTCGACATTTTCCGTCTTTCATACAGGAGATCATAATCAATGTGGCTTGAATAACGAAATAACTATATACACGCGCACATAATTACATATATATATATATCTGTGTGTGTAAATGTAACACGTATATATGGATACGTCATTTTTATTTATTGACAATCAGCAATAGTCACGTACGCAACTTTTTCTTTTCAATATTTTGCACAACAGTGGTAAAACTTTGATGTTAAATCCCGTCAGGTATAAAAATTTAGCAAACTGAATTAGCCATCCAATTGATCGGTAAATCAGAGAGCGGGATTTCGGGAAGATAATGACAACTAACCTGCGTATTGGTTTCTGCGGTATGCGTCATTTGTTTGATTCTGTATCAACCATATTTTAAAAATCCGTCCTCTTTACGTTTTACTGCGGAAACGTAAATTGCAAAACAAGAGAATGAATTTAACTATCACGGAAAAAGTTTGTTCGAACTTCGGTAAAAAGACATACTCAAATTTATACGCCAGCGTAATCAAAAAAGTATGGAAAAGGTATTGTTAACGAGGGCTAATAAAATTTCGGATTGACGCTTTCGCACGAATTTTAAATCCGCCAAAAGTATCGCAATGACCGCAAATTATCTAAGTAAAGCCTCAAACAAACAGAACCGATAAAATATTTATCATCAACTGAATGGTGTGAAGAAGATGATAGACTTGAAACTCACAGATCTGCCCAGCAGCGAACTTATGAAGTAGCTAATTTAGAAAGAATTTATATTTAGTTTATGATGTTTTTTCGTTTGAGTCTTCCGCTATTATTCGTTTTTCGTAGAATTCCAGTTGCCGGCGGATTATTACGATTTTTTAGCTCGGATAAATGCTTAAATACGGCTCGATGAATTTCTTCATTTATCTATTCGATATTGAAGTCCCTATATAGAGCACCGTTGGAGACACATCCAGCTATGATTCGCAATACCTTGTTTCGATGTGTCTGGATACTTTTTAAGTTTCCGTTCGAAGCGCATCTCCTTAACTCGAGAGAATAATGGCTTCAAGATCATTTTATAGAGCGGCAACTTTTTTTTTAATATATAATTTCTCGGATTGAGGCCAGAGTAACTAGTGACGATTTCTCGTTTTTATATCTGGTTCCATTTTTTTGGCTTTAATAAGGTGTAGCCGTATTAACGACTGATCGAGATGTACACACCAAGGTATTTAGCAACTGGAATTTATTCTATTGCTACGTTATTTACTTTTACTATATACTTTTTGCGATTTATTCTGCTATTGGTAAAAATGACGTGACTGCTTTTAGTTTAATTTATAGCTATTTTACACGTACGATTCTATTAATTAAAAATAAAATATCAAATAATAAGAACAGTTTTTTTTATTGACACTTTATTATTCAAATTAATGTTTTACAGTTTCATTTACACAGAGTTTAGGTTTAAACTACTCCCCTTTGCAATACGTTTTATAATATATAATATAATAACCACTTGTACACTCACGTACTACGCTCCTTTACAATACTTTTCATAATATATAATAATATAGTAACCACTTATACACTCACATTAATAATAATAATAATAATAATAATAATAAAATAGAATTGAATTATTCTGAAAAAATACGCGGCAATAACGAATGAAAATCAACGTGTTATTCGGTCCAAACAACCGGTTACATGTTAAGATGACTTAGTCGGCCGTGGCACACAACTGTTATTATTTCAATTGTATAAAGAAAATCGATTCCATTTTGTTCTTGTAACCACCTAAAAACGGATAGTCATTTTCCACGAAAATAATTTCTACTATCCGCTACCTAACCCAAACTCGTCGTCTGCCTGTAGTATGTAAAATGCTGTTCCATTTTTTGCGTACTTGAGAACATCCAGTGTTCTTTTATCGTATTTATCGAAGATGCGATAATTATAGACCGTCTACGTTATTTAAACGAATTTTCAAATTTTTAAATCGATCACGATACGATCGGGGTTCGAAGAGAAAAGTATAACATAAAACGGAAAATCAATATCGATAAATTATATTATTCATTATGCGGTTGATTATGATTATATGATACAAGAAAGTTTGTAATATCGCGGGTGAAAATAAAAGATTATATAATTGTCGGTCGTTCACAACAAAAAATATGGGGATATATTTAGCAGGATGATAAAACAGTCACAGAATGTTGCAACACGACGATAGTCTAATAAAAAGAATTATCAATAAAAATTAGAAACAGGTTAATGATGATTCTTAAACATGGAAAAATAGATCGATTTTAGATAATAGAATTTAATTTAGGAATAGAATCAAAGAACTCGATGCAGATGTAAAAGAAATAAACGTAACAGATTTTCCGAACAAACATGCACCCTTAATAGAAAGATTTTTGATGTGGTACTTCTATTGGCGCGTTATATATGGGGAGTTAACCCGTAAAACGAGCCAGCGAACCAAAGACTGATAGACATAGGCAGGCCTATTGTAGTAATATACGTGTATATTCAGTTTACTTAAATACATGCAAACACGTACAGAAATTATAACAGACATATTATATGTGTGTGTAAAATTGTTTGCATGTTCGTATTTTTTCTCTTGAGAATGTGCGCACGGCTAACATTTGAGCCATCGACATGTAAAGTTAAGTGTGGAGTACAGTGCGTTCCCTTGTCAAATTTGTACGAAATCGTCAGTTCATTAAATGTCTTTTTAGGAAAACGACTTTAAGTTTCAGTTCTTCCGCCGCACACCGAGGCGCAGATATCGATATACATTACCAGGAGGTGTAATATACGGGGGAAGGTAATAAAATAAAGCACAAAACGGAATGACAACGTGATATGGATTGCAGATTGCCTGCTCAGAGTGAAGTGCGAGACAGAAAATGTTTTTGCACGAGTTGCATATGGAAAAGACGATCAAGTAACAAATGATTACCAAGCGTATCTGACGAATGTGTATAATCACTTCGCGAGTAATCTCTTTGAAGAAATAGAAAAGCACACGAAGATATTCGGAAAGGAATATTCAAATAACATTCGAGCAAGGCGAATTATTCCAGGTAGCAAGAAGACGAGTAGCGGAGTCTGCTAAAAAAACAGTTAAGCTGTAGAATAAGTTTGCACGAACAAGAATGTTTAAGATGTAGCGAGAAATTACGAGAGTCAACATGTTTGAGTTTCACGGTTGACTATCGGCTATAGGAAAAAATGAACCGAGTAAATTCAGAATTTCCGCCTTATGACTGTTCTAGCAGATAGTTAACAAAAATAGTGGGGGAAACCTCTCAACGCTATCTTGAAATAGATGTGAGGTGAATTACGAGAATTACTGAAAACGTGACAATCCTGCACGAAGTACTTAAAACGCAGTTGTAAAGCACACACTCCGAGCCATCGATAAAACCAAAATCTCTGTGCAAATACCGAATTTTAAAGTGGTCGTATGAAATATTTTAGCAAAAGAGCGTAGGTAAAACGATTTGTTAAGTTTCATGTTAATTTTACGTGGGTTGTCACATGGAAGCTAAAATAACATCCGTATAGGTTTACATATACTTATCGGAATTAGTAAAACAAATCGCGATTTAAACGTACACTATTATTAACAAAGTGTTCCCAACGGCTCTATATTTAGAAATAAAGTTAGATTTAATTACAAATAAATCCAGAACTGCGATTAAATGAAATTAACAGCTGATAGTAGTAGTTCTATATAAAGATATAATATTAAATAAAATTCAAACGTGACTAAATTGTCTCATGGGAATATTACTGCATATGTAAAGTATAGTTTAAGTGTGAGAAAGTTAAAATATGTATATATATATATATAAAATACTGGTAGCAGAATATGCCTTAGAGACGCGAATTTTACGCGCGAAATGTATAAAATGATTAAACGCATTTCAAATATGGACGCCCAGTATGTGGCGAATTCCATAGGAGGAGAACAGAACAAACGAAGAAATACTCCATAATAGCGGAATGGAAAATAAGATCGTAGTAGATGTCATCCTGAAGAGGAAAAGAAAATATGTGGCATACAAAATCAGAGAGAAAGGATTATGGGGGAAAATCGAAGCGAAGCCTCCACGGGGAGAAAATAGAAGACTAGAAATGATAACATCAGGAATGGAGCAAAAAACTGTTGTGGACGTAGTGGACGCCGCGAGGAACAGACGATTATAGGAGCAGATACTAGATTTAACTGCGTATAGATGTTGGTGTATGCCATCTTTGGAAATCAAAGACGCAACTGATATGGATACCTTTTTTTTTTTTTTATCTCCACAATCTTACAATCGGTGAATAGACCACGTTGGTTCCCAGTCTTCGAGAGCATTTATGGAGGCGTAAGTGACCGTTGTTTTCTTTATCCATATATCTAAGTCTTGTTCGTCTTTCTAATAATTCCTTAGATTAAACTCTTCATCTATTTAGGATATTTATTCGGATATCCTACTATTTCATTTCTTCTGAGATTGCATTCTGAATTTCGCGTTGTTCGTTTATCTGGTGCAAAACAACGTCGCCACATGTCTAAGACATTTTTAATATACACAATTTTAGGTATATTACAGGATTCGAGATAAAATAAATAAATAGATTTTAAAATATATTGGCAGAAGTGTAGTAATGAACAAACAGGTGATATGGAAATCGTCGGTAAAAAAAAATTAACGATGTGCTTCATAACATTAATGAGGTGTAACTAAAAGGTATATACACATACACACTAACACATATAACTATATATATATATATATTTATATGTCTGTATATATATATATATATCATTATGCGTACTACGATATTTTTATTCTAATAACTTCTGTTTCAACACCATTTATATTTTTGCGTATAAAAACTTTGTTTACTTTTTAATATATTCATTAACATGGCGAAATTTTTATCACTTGTAACTTCCATTTAATTAAAGGAAATTTATTTGGGATATAGTAGAATATGTTACCTGCTAATCGCTGTGTCCACATGTATACACAACACGTATGTGTATCTGTACAGGAATTGGTATAAATAAAAGTGTGTTTTTCGAGACGTACAACTTGAAAATTAATATGTCGAGAACTAGCTTTAAAAACAAGTTTTTCCCATCGGTTAGGATAAATTACACGTATCCGAGGGTGGGGAATAATGATTTCAACATTTACACGTTTTAAGTCCGAATAACAAGCACATGAAACATTTATTTTTTTTTAAATCGAAACATAGCTAAAACATAATAAACAGATTATCGTTGATTAACATCGATGTTAGATTTAGACGCGGTTTATAGTAAATCGATAATTTTTTTCCATTTCCTCTTTTTTTTTTTAGCTTTAACGCCATTTTCGAGCGAAGTTTGACGATCAGCGCGGATACTTTGTTTTCATTAACGATCTCGGTTTTCTCAGTTCTGTCGCCGGTCCGCCACTCCATCCTAATCCGCACGAGATTATTATGTTCCTTTCTTTCTTTGCACCCAGTTTTTATAACCAGTTGAAGAGGTTCGTATTTTACATTTCTTCACACACGCTCGTAATATTCGTCATCATTAGTGCCGTCTCCTTATCGGAGGTAGGCGACTACTTACCTATACATGTTTTGTTGTAAAGTGTAAGTAGCGTACAAGACAATCATAATACGGCGCTAGACGAGAACTGATTGCAATCGCTGTTGTTGCCACGACACAATTCACCCCCGCATGGTTTGTTATATTATTGCTAGTGGGCATATGGTGTTCGTGGTGGTTTGCCATTACCTTCTACGCGATAATATAAGGATTATGTAATTTTTTGATGACAATTCTCGCGTGATTCGAACTCGGTAGCTTCCGTATAGAAGTTCGTGCCCTAGCCACTAAGCTATCCCGACGACTCTCGCAATATTCTGATTACATTTTTCCGGTCTAGTGAGAAATAATTCTTTTTGATCGTACGGCGGTAAACAAAATTTCCTTTACAATTTTTTGATGGGAATTATCCGTTTTCATATTATTATTATTATTTTTTCTTTTATTTGTAATATTGAACTGCCCAAAGGCATACACACAATAAATTTAACATAGGAAAATACATAAGCGAAGTTACGGATTCGGCCAATGCCTTATCACGAACTAAGATTATAATTAGCGTTTTACGTAAATCTAAATTTTAATATGAATATGTAAATAAAATAATAAGTTATAATAAATCGTGCGGTTTAGTCCGCCTTAATCTACGAGTGTCTCCTTCTGTATTGAGGAGTTCAGCAACAATTGTATTCGGATGTCCATAAAGTTTTGCCGCGTGCTTCTTGGCGTGAAGGCTAACAGCTGCGTGGACGTACAAAATTTTTAAATCGGCCATGTAGCGAAGCATTGGGGATACACCAAGGGGCTTTAGCTATCAAGCGAAGTACTTTATTTCGAAATCTCTGAATAATGAGCCTGTTCGATCTCTTCGTGGTGCCCCAGAGTTGGATGTCATAACACCAAGTGGGCATTAGAATAGATAGATAAATAAATCGTTTGTTTGCTAAACTAACAGGTGAATGGTATCCAAGCAGCCAATACGTTTCCATAATAAGGAGTATTTCATCGACATAGAATGTGTCAGTTCTAAAAATATTTACGTAACATGTTAAAAGTTATCTGTTATGTACGTCTGAAAATTGGGTTAACTATATTTTACATGAACTACTTCATATACCGAACTTAAAATTTTCTATCAAATATTCATAAGGCATGACTAAAAGCATCAATACAAAACGTGGCTATATATTTTTTAAAAAAACAATTTCATTTAAAGTACTCTCGTAAATCGGAATAACCGTTACTGTGACTATAAGTCTAAAATATTTTATATCGCAAATATATGAATATATATATTTGATCGTGTAAAATGCAACGAGCGATAATCATCTAATCATTTAACATTCTAAAAAAAAAAAAATTAAATTTGTAATAAATTTATCGTTATATTACTATTATCAACCCTTAGTCAGCATACTATTTTTGTTACATTTGGCACCCTAGCTAGGAAATAACTTTACGTAAATCATAAATTTCGTATATATATATATATATATATATATAAATGTCTATTACTTCAGATCATATGGGTGGAAGCTTATAAATAAAAATAAAAATCTTTCAGAACAAGAACGGAAGGTCGTTGTATTGAGAATGAAAGTGGTAAATTCGGTTAAAATATGCGAATCGCGTGTAATACTTCTGACGACCAGACGAAATAGTATGGACGTAGCTGCGAATAATAAGTAGTTGTTATTTTGGCGCACGAATAAAATCAACCGATCATATTTATTATATTAAAAGAGACGTAACGAATATATATATATATATATATATATGTATGTATGTATGTATAATGCGATTTATCAAACTTCTAATATCAGAAGTCAGTTATCGTTTTAAATGATAACGTAACTAATTGAAATATTCCATTCGGACCAACTAAAGTAATTATTCAGACGGACGAGGAGACGATTGCGCGAGAAGTCTTCTAATCCGATTAAATATTTTCACTCGGGTAGTGGGAGAAAAATATCGCCGTAAAATTTATATATCACCCTATCCTTGGCGGGTAGATTTAATTTTTCCGCTCGTTATCCTTGTCTGCTATTTTAGTTCACGATATTGTGTACTTGACACGTGTGACTGATTTTCCTTAATTTTTATTCCGTTCTGAATTTTCAAGCCAATTATCTTTATGGATGACTTCTGTTTGTTATTTCGCGTTTTTTTTTTGTTTTTTTTTTTTTAAATAGTGCATTCTTGGAAACGAATTTTTTGAATTTTTCGATCGATCGGATTGGGAGAAAAATATCGCTGTAAAATTTATATATTTCCTTATCCTTGTCGTGTATATTTAATTTTTCCGCTCGTTATCCTTGTCTGATATTTTAGTTTACCTTACCCTTGGTGTATTTGACACGTGTGACTTATTTTCGTTTATTTTTTTTTCTATTCCGTTTCGAATTTTCAAGCCAATTATCTTTATGCACGACTTCTGTTTATTATTTCGCGATTATTTATTATTATTATTATTATTATTGTTTTTTTGTAAAATAATGTTTTCTTGGAAACGAATTTTTTGAATTTTTCGATCGGATTTTCTTCATTAAAATAATCCGTTGGTAGATTAAAAAATAATTTTCGGTACGTACGATGCGTTAAATTGAAATGGTACTCTAAATTTTATTTACCGAACATGTACAAAAGCAAAAATTTCTAAATTTATAACATTCGAACGGTTAATGCGATGGAGGTGAAATTTTCACTTTAGACGGGTATCGAGAAAACGACGATGATAAGGAGAAATGAAATTTTCAAAACTTTATAGCTGTATTCGAGTTCGGGACCCACAAAAATTCTAAAATTCGTAATTACCGTACAGGTTGTTTTCAGTTAATACGTTACACGTATGTACAAAATTCCAGCTAAATTCTTAGAACCATTTTCGAGATAGCCGAATGTGTATATATTATATATATATATATATATATATATATATATATATATATATATATATATATATATATATATATATATATAAATTGTTCGTTAAATATGAAAAGATTCGATAATTATTTATAGAAGCGGATCGTAAAATCGGAAAGGAAATACCTGAACATGATTTTAAGAAAAAAGAAGTTAAATCAGAGGATTCGCAGTTTACGAAGAATTATAATGATAGGACATGTACTAAGAAACGATGATTAGCAGAAATTATGAATGGAAAAAAACAAACGCGATACGAAAATAGCTGAGGAAATAGTCACATGTCGCAACTAATCGAAACGAAAAAACACTACGAACGTTTCCAGTGATAATGTTTCTTACGCGGTGCCAATTCTAAGAATATTTCTGTAACGTCCGAGAAAAATTATCTAAGGTCGTGTAAAAATCGGTACAATACGAAAAATATTACTTACCCCCCCCGAATCGTTATATACGGTGTATGTGAAGCATTTTACATCTCAAAAATGAAAGCACCCCCGAAAACAGGGATCGTACTTTATTTAACGATCTGTAATTTTTATTTATAACTCGAAAATAAAATATCAGGGTACGATTTTGAAGTTGTCGCATATAATTTAAAATTTTGAATAAACTGTGTTTTTTTTTTTTTAATGTAACACATTAAACTAATTCTCTTACCAGTGTCGAGTGTCTACGTGTATATTGTTTTTTTTTTTAGTTAAATTCGAGAAAGTTGTTGCGAATTTTGTTTATGATATTTTTACTCTGTTTGCGTTGTTGAGAAAATTTTCATACGAATTAATGATGTCGCATATAATTCAACGAATCCTTTCTCGAACGCCACGACTTATTAAATATCATTAAAACTAATGATGGGATTATCCGAAAGAAAAATAATCTTTTTTTTTTAAAAAAAAAACTATCCCTAATCAGTTCCGATGATTATAAGATAAAATGGAATAATCATAAACAGAAAACTATCGAATATCGAATGAAATTATCTGAAACGCGCGTGCGCATTACTGATTTCTACGAGTATTTTCGTTTTTTAGTTTTTGGGTTTCTATATGTTGTTATTGCCCCTTTTTTATTTAGATTGAGAATTATTTAAACATTCTCATCGAGTTAGTTGTATACACCATTTTTCCGCAATTATTAAATATGTATCTATTTGAACGATTTGATTCAGATGAATTCATTATTTAAGTCGTAAAGCGGGTGATTAAAAATAGAATCATTCAAATTAATTTCGCTGTATTAAACGATATATAGAAACTTAATTTTAAAAAGTGTTCTTTACATATGACAAAAAAGGTGTAGGAAAATACTTCAACTTAGTAAAAACAATTATTAGAGGCATACAAAATATCTGAAATAAAAAGTTTAATAATGAAATACAAAGAAAAACAAACCTAAAAGTATGGACAACAGGAAACATCAAATACTTGCACGTTTTATAAAACAGACAACGCTGTAAAAAGAAACATAAGAGAACGGATAGTATCTAGTATATCATCTGAATAATCATCCGTTTTTTTTTATAATCTAGTTGTCCATTATTCGGTTTTTTAATATATCCGGGTTCTCTGATCACTAATTCAAACAGTGACTCTAAAAAAATTTAAAAATGTGCTACTGTTTCTTGGGATTTCTGGAACTGTATAAAATGAATTATTGAAAATAATACTAGAAATCTGTCAGGATGAAATAACTAAATCATTTAAAAACTCATTATCATTTGATAATGTATATATATATATATATATATATAAATTAAATTATGTAACTTCTCGATTTGAAGGTCACAACCCGGCACTGATATAAACGAAACAAAAATTATGAAATTTAACCGATATGAAACTAGGCAAATAAAACTGAAGATAGAACAACCACTAGGAAATACGAAACAGTGTAAATATTTACGCGTCCTGATCACAAAAGTGTGATAGCGGATATTACATTGGTGGGCACAGCTGCCGTCCTCGAGGAAGGCCTATGGCTAGGTGACGAGATTATGTTAGATAAGCAAAAATCAATTGGATGTGAGCCGTACAAGATATGAGTCGTTGGTAAAGGTTGTGAATGCCTACACCCAGCAGTGGGTTGATATAGGCACATCGTGATATATACACATTTATACATATATTACATGCATATAGATCTATGAATGTGATAACAATTAACAATAGTCAGCCAGGGATGTTTGTAAATTTGGAGAAAAAATTAATTCCGAAAAATAATGGGTTAGACTTAGAAAGAAAAAAAGAATGTATATTGCCTTCGAATGGCGTACTAGAATTCCTTGGCAATCAACCGGGAGTTATTAAGTAAGTACAAGGACAAAATCCCTCGTGAATTCTGGTTGGGAAAAGACTTTTCGACCTAGTAAAACTGTAAGAAAGATATCGAAACGAAATTAATTACTATAAATATAGAAATTAAGGATTCCTCTCAATTAATTGGATCAGTTACATGTCCATATATATATATCCATACTAAAATATAAAAGTAGTGTCTGTGATTTGTGAATATTTTCATTATAATCACTGCATTGGGCTAGTTTTATCACACATAAACAGAAAATATATTTTTCAAAATTTCTGTCTGTCTGTTCCGATTTAACTCAAATACTAAGCAATAATGATGAAATTCGCACAGCTATTATCGGATTCGTTCTACATTGATATCTCAAATAGGATAATACATATTATATGCGTATATTATATTGCGTTAGGGGCGTGGCCGAAATAACGACGGATGTATATATATATATATATATAATACGTATAAGTACGTATACTGTATATCCTAATATATAAATCTGTTAAAAGAAAGAGACAGCGATTTTGTATTAAAAATAAAAATTAACAGGCGAATCCGTGGGTAACTATTAGTATATATGTATTCGCAATCTGTATTATTCGTTCTCCAAGTTTCCGCCGAATACAGTAACATAAATAAGATTTTACAAAGGCAATATTCGTTTTCTTGTTGTAATTTTTCGGAATTAATTTTTCCTCCAAATTTACAAACGCCCCATCTGACGATTTGTTATTTTGTAATGTGGTTTTTCAAGACTCGTAAATATTTATACATTTTATATTCCACATTATTCAAATTATATAGCAACGTGTTGCTGCTACCTTTATGATAACAATGGTATTAAAATTTTTAATTTTTTTGCTAAAAATTAAAAACGTGCGATTGAAAAGCTCTAAATACGATACCGAACTAAACATTTCAACTAAATGAGTTGAATCGTACAATTTATTACGGACCCCACAAGTGTATAACATCCCACACTGCGACAACTGTGTAATATGTAACGTTACGTACACTCTTTCGGGGTGTAATCATTGTAATAAAGATTTTATCGATAATAGAGCAGATCAATTAGTAACTAAATTGTTTAAAATTTTTAATACTTTCACCGTTACAGAAATAAATCATCGTAGAATAAATGTGCACCTCTGGCCTGAGTATGTGATATACAAATTTAATCTTATAATGTTGTAAAACAGTTTGTTCAGAATTCCATAAACATCATTGCACGGGTACTGGACAACCTGTTATTTCCGCTGTATTTGTATTTCATTTTTCATTTACACAATATATATTTACCCCATCGTTTTTACGAATTGGGTTTAAAAAAAAAAAAAAAGGAAGCTTTAAAATTGTACTTCCTTCGAAAGTTTTTCATAATTACATTTCACTTTTCTTCAAAAGCTTTAAAATTCTCCTATGCCGACAATAACGTTATAATAATCAAATTTGCGCCCAAAAAAATTGTTTTTTTTATTTTTTGTAAAGACGAAATTTTTATTACGTTAAGCGACGATGAGAAGCGTGGTGTGTGTTATTTCGCCACGGGCGTGGCAGACAGCAATTAACAGCGTGATTATTATTACGTATACAAAAACGAATATATATTATAATCACACACGTTCGTTAATAATATACGGTTCTAAAAAACACACAGCCAATTCACTTTACCGCTTTATTCATATAGTGCAGCGGTGTAGATTGACGACGATGTACATTAGTGCGCGTAGCGCTTGGAATGTCTGTACACATATATTAACTCTATCGATGAACGTGTGTATAAGGTAATAATATACACGTATTACGTAAAATAAAATTAACTATTCAGAATTGCAAGTAATGACGTTGTAAACTTGCGGTTAGTAGAGTAACAAGACGCGGAAGTTTGGATCTTATATTACACTTAATGTTTACAAGTATCGCAAGTAATGCAGATAAATAAGACGCGAGAAAATGGGCGAGATGAAGTCTACTACTATAGCGAAATGAAACATAATGCTTCTTTACTAAGTGGCGTATGTCAAATAGAGAGGTTAAAAAATGGTAAAGAAGACTTTTAACATTGAAATTGTTCCTTATCACCGAGTCATATCCGTCCAGCTTGTTATCTAACTGCCGTTCGTAATATTCTATAACTAGCACTATTGTGTGTATTCAAGAGTAGAATTATTAGCGTACGATTATCGCACGACGGTATTAAAACGTCACACCTCATTAGTATCTAAACTATAAAACGTGTATAATGTCCGAACGTATACATCCTTCCTACACAGCTGAATGAAATGTATAATGTCAAGGTTGAAAATAAGAATAAATTTAAGTTTGCTCTCGGAAAATAGACTATTTGTTTTTATCGATCCGATTTTGTGTTATAAAATTCAATCGAATAGCGATTTATCGTGCAATGAAAATAGATGTATAATACGTCCATATAATATATTCGTTTTCATAAATTAAGTAAAAGTAAATGAAACAATCGAATCAGTTAAGGAATTCAGGTATTTAGGTGACCGAAACCGTATATTGCAATATTGTAATGGCGAAACAATCGTTTCATAATTTACTAACGTATCGAAAGTTAAAAATGACCACCAACATCAAAGTTAATCAGTGCTACGTAATGTCGGTTGTAAAGTACGCCTCAGAGATCTGTATACACTGAATACAGAAAGTTGAACGTATTCGAAATGTGAACATTACGCCGAATGTGGCGAATACCATGGACGGCGAAAAATACTCTAGAAAAGTGGAATCAAAAAGATGACTCTGATATGATATACTTGGCAGTAAAAGAAAGTTCGCGCATGGGGACCACAAGATCCGCGAAGAAGGAATATTCTTGATTAGAAAAATTGAAGGAAATCCGCCGCCAGTGGAACGGATAAGAATGAAAATGATAACAAATATGAAATAATAGACAAAGAGAAATACAGTTTGATTCAAAATTGTTGTATGCTTTGTCAAAAAGATGCAACTGTAGCGATGACGATTTCGTGGTATACGGTGTGTGCGTGTGTATGAGAACTAGTTTAGTTGGAAGTAATGGTAATTTTAGCTATTCCTTATTTTTTCTACCGTTTAGAATTTATTAGTTTAATCTAATTATTCGATAACTAATTTCATTAGTTCGTCGGTATTGTCGACGTGAATGTCAATTGAACTACTTGATTATTGTAGTTACAGTCATTAATCGAAGTATATAGTACAATTATACTCCGAAAAATTTATTAACTACGCAAATTATATTTCATTTATTCTATTAATAATGATTTTTTTTTTTGCATTCACATTTGTTATTAGTTATCACATTTTGTATTTCCGATTATAATTTAAAAACAGTATAATAGTTATTTTTAAAATATAATTCGTATGTAAATTTTTCAATATACTTTACACGTATATATTCATGTACATGAATATTTATCAATGTATAATATATATATGTATAATGTTCAATGTGAATATCACTGCTATACACACACGTACGGACACATAGACCTGTATGTATGTATACATATATGTATAAATGTATATATATATATCACGATATGCCTATGCATTCACAAAATTTCCCAACGACTCCTATCTTGTGCGGCTCGCATCCAATCGATTCCTGCTTATTTAACATCATCTCGCCACCTAGCCATAGGCCTCCCTCGAGGACGCCAGCTGCCAATTGGCTACCACTGTAATATCCGCTTAGTCTATCTTTAATCCTCTTTTCTTACTAAATGTCCGGTTCATTTCCATATTAGCTTGTCAATCCGCTCCACTGCATCTACCAATTTCGTCTGTTCTCTAATCCATGTAACCGTCCTGCGATCTTTGAGACTGATTCCAAGAATAATTCTTTCGTGAGTGGTTTGGATTTTTCTAATTCTTCTAGTTATCCTTTTCGTAAGGCTTCATGTTCAGCTCCGTATGCCAAGATTGGCATCACACATTGATTATACATATTACTTTTGAGGCTATTCGGTATTTCCCTAATTTCCCAAATGCCATCTAGGCGAGCGATATTCTTCTTTTAGTTTCCTACTGTATTATATTTCTTATCCATAGTAATTCTCCCGGACATGACATTATATATATATATATATATATATATATATATATATATATATATATATATATAATATATCATCATTAACGTCGTGTTCTTTATTGCTGAACATCGTAACTAGCCGTTGTACGTTTATTTTTACGCACAAAATGGGCTAGCATTCGACGCACTAATTATATGCCATGCAAAATGCGCGCGCATATGAATATGATATTACGAACTTTCTCTCACTCTTTTCAAATCAGTGTCACTATCGTTTCACTCATATACTTCGTTGTCAAATCTATCTACTGTTTACAATATATAAATTACGTACACGTTTACATATGTGCGCATATAGAAGTAGTCTCTTGTTTACAAATTTACTATCAGGCGATTTATATAGAGATTATCATTAATATTTAATCTTAAATCTGCGGAAAAAAAAACAATATGCCGTGTGATTTTTACGCCATCTCCTTCAAAATAGTCTAATTTCGATAAACAAATTTTGTTTTACTCGTCATCAAGCCATACATCGAACAACCCCTTGTATGGAACCGCTAGTTATTACTATTGTTTAATATGGAGTATTATTATTAATATTAAATTAAACTAACGTGCCATGTACAACAGCCAAGGCTAGAGGCACCATAAGAAAAGAGGATTAGATTGAGGAATAGAAACCGGAACGGTGGAGGAAGGTAATTAGATTAGACAATGGACCATGGTCGTCTTCTTTGAAGAGGAGATGAAGTGAATGAGGAGGATTAAGAGACGCTAGAAGCGAGGAGTATGAGGGAAAATCAACCAGAATTGTGGAAAATGGAGAGGATAATGTTACAGCCGGAACGCACAGGAGCCAAAGTTTTATTAATACGATTCGCAGCGCAATCTGCTGATAACCAGATCATCTCTGCGGCTTGGAAGCGAAGTTATCCAAGGATTGCTCGAATGTTTTATTTGCCGCAGTTTGTTGGCACTTCTTCTACCATAATGTAAGAAGTCCATTTATGATGTATTTCTTAAGGTCAAATGCTGGAACTGAAACATTCGGAATCGGCAAGAACGTAGCAGCTTCTTTGGTCGTTGTATTAGCTAGTTCGTTCCTATGAACCCCAGCATAAGCTGGGATCTATTAATATGGAGTATATTGATACGTAAGCCCTTCCTTATATGTTCCGCCGATGGTCTGATTTAAACTTATTATGAGTCTGTTGCTCGCGGGGCTTTGCACACAGCCGGGTTTGTGAAATGATGCAATTTACTTCGTATTGCGTTACCTATTTCCTTTTTAATATTAATTTACTTTGTACTCAACACATGATGGTTTCTAAATAAAGTTTGATTTGATTTGATTATTTTTTTAATGTTTCGATAATGGGAAATGAGCAAAGAAGTTAACATATTTTAAAAGAATGTTTTTTCGGGAACACTAAGAATGTCTACGAATAAAATCGAATAAAAAGTAATAAATTTTTAAAATTTATCTTTAGACTTGGAACGTTTAATAGATCGGAATATCTTCTTCGCCTAGATATTTTAATTTCTACCACACTTCTATCAATAAATTGAATTAGCAGTCGTTCCAACTTGTCTATTAACGATGTGTTGTAGGTCATGATCACGGTGGCTATTAATAGCGACTATCAGTTATACCATTATATTACCCGATACGGTTAATAACTCCGCGAGTTTATGTTTTCCCCCTCTTAATAAGCTTATTTCCTATCTGTCTATCTGTGTGTGTGTGTGTATGTATATGTCTGTTTGTCTGCTTGCCTGTCTGGTCTCATTCGTTCTATCTGGATAAGCTTCCAGTTATTAGTTAGCCTTCGCGCATATATATATATAGTTCTTTGCCCCATATTTCGTTATCTGCTCCAATACGTAAAAGGAAATACCGATATAGTCTTCTTTTTATATAAGTTTCTTTAGTACCAAGCATCATATTATTGGAAGATCTCTGGCACTTATACGCGTGAAAGAAGATTAGTCGTTTTTTTTATAGTTCTATAAATTCGTATAAATAATCGTTCGGTAATCCGTAGGATACGTGTAGGAGTGCGTTCGGTCGTCCTAAGGTTAAATCGGATTTTAACGTTACAGCTTTACGAATATAGACGCTGGTATGTCCGGGATTCGTAAACAAACGAGCGAATTATAATAAAACTTTACCCACCGGCGTAACTGGTTTGAAGATATAACGAAGAAATTATAAGAATGACAATTCGAATCGTTTAAATTGATCTCGAACGTAACGCTAACATTCTCCGTCGTGTGGTATTTAAAAACAAATAATATCAAAGTTTTCAATTTTTATTTAAATAATACTAATAATAATTCAATTCAATTTATTTCGATATTACTCGTCTATGTACAAACATTATGTTTAATCGCCATATCACGTATTCTCAGATACTATAATAAGTGGAAAATCAGTATCAATCCATCGAAAACCGAAGCCATTTTCTTTACACGCAGGCACCAAAATTGCCAGATAATCTGACGATGTCTGGAAACAGCATTAACTTAAAATTCGATATGTAGGTGTTGTTTCTGACGACAAACTTAACTAAACATATTAACTATACTAACACGAAGGCTAATAAATCCATTTGTTCCATATATCTTATGTTTAATAGAAAATCATTCCTTAACACTCACGCAATAAATTTATTATTTATTACGTCCGATATTTACTTACGCTTGTCCAGTTTGGTGTTCGATATCGAACGCTAATTATAATAAATTGCAGTTCATCTAGAACAGGTGCCTTAGGTGCATACTAAATGCTCCCCGTTATGCTAGAATGGATTATATGCGTAATATTCTGAAATGACCTCGTGTCAATACATTCGTAACATATCGCGTAAATTTTTCGACGATTCCCCTATACACGATAATGGGTTTATCTCGTTAATAGGTAATTACGATTCTAGGCAACTAATGTTTATGTATACAAAATATAAGCATAGACGCATTAAACATAATTTATTGTAATGAACTATTCGTTTATTCGTATTGTTCTAATTATTAATGCGGAGTTATATGAATTATTTTCATATTTAATTGTTAGTTTCAAAGTGATCTAATGTTATGCTCGCTTTGTTTATTGGCTGTCTTTTTTTTTTTACCATTTTTCTCCTGCGTTGCAATAGTTGTACATTTTTTGTTTGTTACTTACTCCAGTTAATTAATCTGTAAACTTTGGTGATAAGGCGAGTTCCTGCACACGATATATATATGATTAAACTGTGTTATGATTTTGTTTGGTTTATTATATATATATATATATATATATATATATATATATATATATATATATATATATATATATATATACAAAAAATGTATGTTTTTTGACTGTATTTTAATTATTTGAAAAATGATTTATTTATTCATTTATTTATAAAATAAAGTAGGCGCACATATTATAAATTAAAAACAAGAATAGTAAAGAAAATATTAATAACACCATAGTACGTAATAAAAATAAATAATTTTAATTAATAACGCAAACTGCACGCGCGCCTGTTTAAACCTTTCAGCGACATGAATTTTTTACAGAAAATTATAAATCTTCTACAGACTGTATATTATACAATGATGCTTTTTTAGATAACTCTAGATGATTTTCAACGTTTTTACATAAATATAATTACAATTGAGACATCTCGTGATCAATCAGAAAATATAAAATATTTTTTGTATTAAAATATGATATATCATATCGTGGGCATGGTGACTGAAAGGGTTAAGTACACAAAAATTGCAAAAAAGAAAATAAATATTTATCTGAAAGTTATGTAATTAAAATTGAACGTATAAATTAAAAAGAAAATGTCGTACTTTAAGACTGACTTTTGTAATATGGGTTTTAGGCGATATTTATCCATGCTCCACAACGGATAATTCCGGCAAACAAGAAGCGATTGATATATATATATGTATATATATATATATATATATATATATATATATATATATATATATATATATATATAATATCATAAACAGCTACATGATAAATTTGGAGATTACTGGTAAATAGAAAAAAATTAATACTCCCGGTTACATAATAAGAGGCTTAATGTATGAACTGTCACAGAAGATAATATCCGGTTAAGAGGCGATCGTCATTTCGACAAGTGTGTTAATAGTTTTTTAGTTTTTTTCTTCGATCGGGGTAAGTTTAAAAAAATGATCGACCGAGTGTTCGATTAGAATAAAGAAACGCGCGAAATAAGTGGAATAAACAGTTACGTTCCAAAAGTGGCTACTTGTGGAAAGTCTTCAGACAGACGATTCTAGTAGTGACAGAGCAATGAGACAATAGGAAACGAACGGGTAACTTGAGGAATTGTATATTAAAACTTCGCAAAATTCCTACGACTGTCCCTCGACGAAGTTCGATCGCAGTCAAAATACCACTCTGCTATCTCCATACTAGCATCCGCCTCCTTGTGGTTAGGGTTTTTACCCAAAGACTACAAACCGTGACAGAAAATGAAAACCTTCTCCCCTAATCTCCTTTTCTTTGTCCTCTTTTCTTATTCCTATCCTTCTTCCTTATATCATTGCCTTTAGTCTACTCTATGTGTCCAAACGTACGATTTATCCTGCCAGTCCAGTTCGGTCGGTCGTCTAGGCTTGCCTTGCCACTGGAGATCCTACTTGTATTCTATAGGTAGCATAGGAGATTGAAGCCCTACAGCTACTGCCTTTCTTCTTTGGAGTTACTACGTTGTATACATTATCATTAATATACAATACATATATAAAATTATGCGAATGGAATTAATTGTAGATCCACGTGGCAGGCCCTGAAAAGTTCGCAAGACAATGGACGATTACCTGTGGTAATGCAGGCTGATCCGAGTTCCTACGTGCCTAAAAGGTACGTACCCAGGAAGGATTTTTCGTGTAGTCAAAACTAGTCAAAACCCGAAAAATAGGACTAATATCTCATAACCGGCGCAAACATAAATAGAGATGAGTCGATAACGGGTATGCTACACTATTTTATATATATATATATATATATATATATATAAGAATTGTGACTAGCCTATTTTATATTGTTTTTTCAGACAAAATAGACTAGCATTCGAGGCATTATATGCAACGCAGGAGCGTGTATATTGACGTTATGCCATCCTTTCTCCGTGATAATTAAGGGTTATATGATGATGAAGGAATTGTATGTCGGTAGCTGAGATCGAAACCTCAACCGTGCGGATTAACATTCGAGTGCTCCAAACATTATGCCGGCTATGTGTATATATATATATATATATATATATATATATATAATATTGAGGAAGGCAATGGTAAACTACCACGTATTGACTAGCCAAGTGTCCGTCATTTGGCTAATTCTGTTTCAATCACCAGTTGACAGGGATATCTAACATATGTGTAACTTCCAAGTTGATTGAACTTTGAAAAAAATATATACATGTATTTTGTGTGTTTATGTGTAATGTATATATGTATATGTAGGTGGTTTTGCTTTAAGCGTTATTTACTTAATATACTAGTATAAATAAAGATGTCAATATATCGTTTCTTTGAATGAATCAAACGTAAGTTACGAAACTTTTTCGATTAAATTTAATAACCTTAATAAATAAACTTGTTCGCTTCGGCGGCACATATACTAAAATTGGAACGATACAGAGAAGATTAGCATGGCCCCTGCGCAAGGATGACACGCAAACTTGTAAAAAACTTGTACAAAATTCGTTCGAAGATTAATATTTATCCGCGTATTCGATTTGTTTTACAATTTGTATATTTCAATTGGAAATTTTATCCACATTTATTACTTACTATTTTAAATAGTTTTCAGTTTTGAAGAACTGACTTTTACGATCATAAGTTTATTGGTTTTTGTGGCCCCAAACAATAAATATTTCTTTGATTAATCTATGGGTAATGTTCCAGTTTGTAATGTAACCTGTGTTCGGGATTTAGGACTTATATTGACTACAGAAAATGCTTACTGAACTATGGGTTTGCATCGTACGGAATTCGTGCGTATTTCGTGACCCTAGGACTCCGCTGTTACTATTCAACACGATACGCATGGTTTGGGATCCTTTCTACACCAAATATATTTATATGGTGGAGAAAGATTTCATTTTTTGAGGTATATTTATTACCGTCAAACTTGTGTCTACCCAGCACTTTAGAATATTTTATGTGGTTTCCTAAATATTAAACCCCTGAATACTAGAAGAAAGATAAGTAAGCTGAGGTTTCTCTGTGATATTTGTAATATTTGCATACATTAAAATTATTTATTATCAACAACCCTAGTGTTAGCAGTAGGTCTAATCGTCTTTTCTCTGAACCGCATGCTCTTACATATCTAGGTTATAATTCACCACTTCTATCCACCTTGCGTCTATATAATAATGTATTAACCATTCATCAACAGTTAGATATTCATTTTGATAGTAAATTTATATATAATAAATTTTTTTTAACTCTATATTTCACTTGTTACTTTTCAGTAAGTTCGTTTTATGTGATAATTTTGGTCATAGAAAGTCCTGTTTATCGCTATTGTGAATTCATATATATATATATATATATATATATATATATATATATATATATATATATATATATATATATATATATATATATACGTGACTCGATTAACAATTTCCTTGCACGGGAATAATATGATTTGCATTCAGTCCTGTTTTTTTTGTATTTTTGAATAATCAGCATGCGTTTATGTGCGTGTCTGGAGGGGGAGCGTTGTTTATATGGAAATACGAGTGTACGATTGAAATGTTTGTTTTTTGTTTCGTTCGGATATGTACTTATATATAGGTAGAAACATTATCATTTTTATTGTCGGTATTATTGATTTATTTTTCCATTAATGTTATTTATATTAATTACCGTGTTGTGTGAGTGTGGTCTAGTTTTATTTTCGTCCGTGCTTCTATTTTATGATTATTCTCCAAGTGCGTACGCCATAATTGGCGTTTTGCTGTTTGTGTACGCCGTAATGTTTTGTAAATAAATAAATTAATAAATAATAAATAAATAAATAAATATATTTAATAATAACGAATTACGAACGAAAGAATTTTTCGCAGATTCCGTGACTACTCGATGTTTTTTTTTTTTTTAAATTTGTGTAATGTCGTTTTGCGCTTTAGAAAATAGGAGCGATGTAAATGGCGCCCGGGAAACATATGTTGAAAGACAGGTTATATTTTTAATTGTGCGCGGAATATTCGAAATTGGTCTGTAGGAAAAATTATTTCAATTTTTATTCCAATTTTTCCGTATATAACGTATAAATTATTAATCCGGAAACTATTTGCTAATTGCCGTTATCATTACGGGTAATTTATTCGTTGAAATAATTACAAAACCAGCGTGAAACTGTAAATTGCGAATATTTGTTTACAGTAGTTCAGGATTATGTGAAAAACTTTTCTTGTTATTTAAAATAATTAACATCGTGTCTGGCTACATTTATTTAAAAAAAAAAACACATTTTTTAAGTTGGTTTCGCTTTTTCTGCTCCACACGTGATCGGAGTAATTGCGAGGTTGGTTCGAAAGCTAGATAGTGGCGCCACTGCAGTTGTACAGTTTTAGAATGTGAAAAAACAAATGCGTAAGTGTTCTTTTCTAGTTATTTACCAGTCCTATCTGTTACATACATACGTGTATATATAGCTAGCGAATAAAAATGCCGTATCACTATTAGACACGAATATACGTTTATAATACACAAATCTATATAACACACAACACACACATATGTATAATTCCTGTAAACGAGTATCCATCCATTTGGAAGTATTTTAATTGTTATGTTTACCATTTGAACAATCTTGATTTGTATTAATAGTTACGTATACATGCCGGGTAATTTTTTTTTCCTTATTTTTAACTTGCCTATAAAGTAACCTTGACAAGTCATTTTACGTAAAATACCGATAATAAGCGCAATACTTAAGTTTTTATCCCATATTAAGGATTATTTTTTTCAATAATTTTTTTCTTTCAATCTTACAACTAGCCTTAGGGGATTGATCTAGTAAGTCTGTAATGAATATATATATATAAAAAAAAGGCGGGAAATCCAATAAGCGAAAAATAATCTTGAAAAAAATTCGCCTAACGGTGGACGCGAATTTCAAGTATATGATTACAAATTTTATTCCGCTGGTATTAATTAAGAATGGTCTCATCTACACATTTATCGAGTTAAGTCGAAGACGGCCGTTGTATAATTGCTTCCGAATTGTCCACGAACATAATTGACGTCGTTCAAGTGTCTACGCAGATATGGCTTCGTCCGATATCACTTCTATTAACTCGATGTTCAGATCGGTATGTAGCGTCTTATTCGAACTAAACCAGGGGACACTCGTTAGCACGTGTTGAACGCGTAGAATTATCGAAATGTTGTTCCCTTTAGTACATCCCCAAAGTGGAACTGCTTAAGATGAAATTGTTTTCTACATTACACGATATAGAAGAATTTTTCTGATTTTCTACTTAGCGGCTAATACATATCTGGAAATTTTACGCGCAGCTGCTTTTGTTTCATGTCAACGTGCTTTTTCCTTCGTTAATTTATTAAAGTTATGGATATCCAGATGATAAGATGGTTTTTTCGCGAAAATTAAGTTTTTTATGTGGAGTTTATTTCCAGTCGCTACTTAAACCGGAAATTAATTCGAAGGACGAATAAAAGATATATATACAAACTAACCGGAAAAAGAATTACTTTATTAAGGTAGGTGTCCACACTTTAACGAATATCCGTGAACGAAACGAACAAGAATTCACTAGGTGTGGACTATCGAGCACGAACGTTGACGAACAAGAAAGCGCCCACGAACAGGAACGAACTCGATCCGACACACATATATATCCACGGAGTGACATATCACTGACTTATTCGTAACAATTAAAAGTTATTATATATAAAGTTTAGATTGTGGAATGTAGTGATTTTTTATACTTGATTACAAAAAACAGTTAAAATTACTAAACTTTATTTATTAAGCAAAGCTTTTCAGCAAACTACGCCATTATCAAGCTATATATAAATAAAATTAAATATATAAAAACGTAAAATATTAATTTAAATCCAAGTTCACAATTTTTACATAATAAATGAATTATATAAAACTATCTGACAGTGACTGCGGTAAACAATACAATCAAATATAAGTCATATAAAATTTACAGAACAGTAGCCAGAAAATAATTATTTTATAAAAATATGTATTTGAACGATGAAAAATATATTTTATGTAATCAAACGTCAATAGCTAGGAATAATATAATTTTTACAATATACTTTTTAAAATTAATTCTTCCTCAAAATTTACCATTGAATTTAATAATTTATCCCTTTCTTTTATTATTTCCATTTTTTCAAGTAGTTTTCTTTTTTTAAAATGTTGTTCTGTATGTAAAATTTTATAATTATGATTAATATTATTTATTTTGTGTTTTAATTCTATACAATGTTTTCCAAATATATATATACGTATATGTAAAATGTATATTTACGCGTGTCTGTGTATATATCTGAGACGTAGTCATTTTTTCGAGTATAAATCACTAATTATATCGAATTAAAATTTAATAAATGCTTTATTCAGATTTATTTAAATAAATAACAAACGATAATAACGGTAATAAAAATACAATATATGCCAACAAATATAACGAACTCGTAAATACGAAACTACAAACCCGCCATGGGAAAATATTAAACAGATCAAAACGACACGTGAAAAAGATCTATCAAATGCAAGAAAGCAAATAATACTGGCAATCAAGATGGCCGCTCAAAATGTATGGACAAATCAAATCAATAACAACTTACGGCAAGTTAAAGGCAAATTGGATCATTGGGAAACATCTCACCGTGAAAACAGACGAGAAGAAATTGTATTATGCAGAATCCGTATTGGTCATACGAAATTAACACATGGTCCACTGCTCCAGACAGGACTCCCGCCGTCGTGTATATACTGCGGTAATCAAAAGATGTCCATCAGTCACGTCATCACTGAATGTCCAGAATTCACAGAGGAACGAGAGAAAGCGTTCGGACATAGAAAAATGACGACAGAAGAAATGCTTGCAGATGATGAAGCTATCGTTCAATATGTTTTTAGTTTTTTAAAATGTATAAATGTATTCCATAAGATATAGATTTACTTTTCCGTTGTATTTAATTATTTAAGTTATAGCAGACGCAAATGACCAAGATGTCGAGCGTCTTTAAATAAAAATATACAATACAATACAATACAATACAATACAATACAATACAATACAATACAATACAATACAATACAATACATAACGAACTCATTTTTAACCAGATGTACTAGGGTTATATATTATAGGAAATAGGTTTATCATATACATTTATATACCGTATTTTTATCGTTAATTTTTTTCATTATAATTGAATTTATTTTTTAACACGAAATCTGTGTAATTGCTGAACAGCTAATAATAAAAAATCATTAACGTAAGTATTAATTTCCCGTTCATTTAGAAACGGCGGCATTTCAAATCGCGATGTACGCTGTATAAAGAAGATAAATTATCAATTTTTTTTTTTTTTTAATAAATAACTGTCTTTTAGGAAGGCATTTACGCTACTACAATCTGAACCTATAGGTTAAATAATTAGTAACTTTGATAATTTAACATGTTATATACGCTGATCCACTGATCAGTTTCTACTAATATTAAGTAAATATTAATTATGAATCCCTCGATAGAAATATAATTATTATTTAACTATAAACTAGGTCCAATGGATGTGTTCGCTTAAGGCGTCTCACATCATTTGCAGTGTCCAGTAACCGTGTAACTTCTTTATTAGTGTGACCATGCCGTCTCTATTCGTGTTTGACTGCAAAGTTGTGAATGATGTCATCAACTTGTTGAATATTCAGATCATAATGTACATTACTGTTCCGCTGATCGTGCGTTAGTCAGCGTCCGAACAATTTTGTTCTGCTGTCGCTGGATGATAGCTCTGTTGGAAGCAGAAGCGCAACCCCCCACACTTGAACATGTCCAGATGGGACGTAGGATTGTTTGATATAGTAACCTCCTGCTATATGAGGTTAGAGGCGACTTTCTGCCAATTAACCAGTACATCTGATTCATTTTGCGCTGTAACTGATGTTTCTTTTGCCTGACGTGCGTTTTCATGTTAATCGTGTATCAAGATGAATGCCAAAATACCTTGCTGAATTTGCATGAGGTACTTAACATTATTTATGTATATAATAAATTATCAGAATTGGTACGTACTTTTGAACTGGAGACGTATAAACTAGTAATATTTAGGTGTCTGTCGATCATAAATTATATAAAGGATAACTCAAAACGTCTGTGAAGCAACCAATATCCCAGTTCAGTAATGCATTAGAAAAAATAGCAAATTAACGGAATTACCGAAGAAATACACAAACACACACACATATATATTAAAATGTCGCGGTGCTGTAGTTGCTAGAGTGCTCGACTGTTAACTCGACGATCCAGGGATCGAAAGCAACTCGGGACATAGACAGTTTTTCATCATTACATAAGTTTTCATTATCACAGTGAAGGCAGTGACATCCCACTCCGTATAACATAATATACGCGAATAGTGCCTTGAATGCTAGTTCATCTTGTATGTAAAAATAACCGTATAATGACTAATCAGGACGTTGGACAACGAACAATACGACGACAACAATGATGATGATGATGATATATATACATATTCATATATATGCACATATACCATGTTATGTACACGTCTCTGTGTAGATAAACGCAACGAACAATTA
The DNA here is from genome assembly GCA_032883995.1 of Coronaproctus castanopsis. Lineage (NCBI taxonomy): Eukaryota > Metazoa > Arthropoda > Insecta > Hemiptera > Monophlebidae > Coronaproctus > Coronaproctus castanopsis. The sequence continues at coordinate 122,589,582 of CM065052.1, read as the reverse complement.
ATTGTATTATTGTTCGTCATTTCTGTGCATTATATAAATATATACACAAAATATAATTACAATTTTTTAAAAAAAAAAAAACAAGAAAAACAAACAAACAATAAATTAGACCTCCGATCAATATCATTGTAGATTGTTATATAGGTGAAAATGATCTAGCGCGTATTCTGTGTGATCGGATTTTTTCGATTTAATAATTATACATATATACATGCTATTTTTTTTTTATTTTTCTAAATAAATAAGCATATATGTAAAAGTAAATAATTATCGTCGGCTAACATGGTTATCATTCTCCTTGAACGGTAAGTTAACATTCTCTATGACTTAGTAGTATATTAGTGATAATCTGCCAAATGACGAAATAATAGGAGCAACGTAAACGGAATGCTGTTACAGTACGTCCGAATAAAATCATACGTAATTGTTTCCCTTCAAATAACATTTAGAAAGTAACGATACACGAAAAATTGTACAGCCGATTAGTACATCATATATATATATATATAACGTGTGCATATGTTTTGTATATACCCATGTACTTATTTGTAACCGAACAGACAACATTAAATAAACAATATTGTAGAATATTCGACATATTAACACGGCGCATTTATTTATCCATTATCACAAGAATATTTCGATGGAGTTAACGGTTATAACGTGATTATTATTATTATCATTCAAATCAAATCAAATTTTATTAATACTCATTTCAATAATAAATACAATGAAACTAAAATTCTACCTTTGAAATTAATTAGTCTCATATTACACCCGAGGAGAAAAGGAAAACATAATTTAAATAATACACAAAATGAACGTAAAATAATAATCTTGCATGAACAAAATTGACGATAAAAATGTCAGAAAAAAATTATTATTATTATCATTATTATTAATAGTAGTAGTAGTTATAATAATTATTATCTCATTTATCGTTAAATCTATCAATTACCGTGGTCACGACGATGATATAATAATAACAATCATGAAATTAAAAAAAAAATTGAAATAATAAATAAACTCTAATATATATATATATATATATATATATATATACAACGAATTATCCAATATGTTTAAAATTATTGAAATTATTTACCCAATCAAGTTACTCTCCACAAACGCCTCACACTATACTAACAATTTCCCCCTAATACTGAAATTCGGATAAATCGAAGAATCACATGTATGTGTTGGTAGGATATATTGCTAGAAGAATGGTCTACAGATGGATCAAACTGGTTGGTGGACTCCTAGAAAAGGTCGGACAGGTAAAGATAGCTTGGCATCAAATGAGTAAACTAAACTACCAATGGGATTGAATAGAGGAATTTGAAAAATCTAACAATAACAAACCAAATTACATTATTATTATTATTATTATTATTAATGCAAATTAACGTATCGTGTGCAGCAACTAGTTATATATACTCTCTCTCTCTCTCTCTCTCTCTCTATATATATATATATATATATATATATATATATATATCTCATATTCAGCTGATTAAATGAATTAACCACATATTTTGCGCCATTTCTTCCGGTTTTGAGTAGCTCTTAATACCTTCATGAAAAATCCAGATTTTATATATATATATATATATATATATATATATATATATATATATATATATATCAATTTTAAATTTTGCAATTTTTCGTTGTTTTTTTATAATGGTAAAGCATAATGACACATAACAGAACGTTAAACTGGTTAATCGTTAATTGTACTAAAATAAAAATATTTTAATCAATTAGGTTGAATCCGTTCTACTATTTTAACAATTTTATTATCGTGAAATGTATTTCAAACTATTGAACAGTATTATAATTAGATTTATTATAATTGAGAGGACGATTATTACACCTACCGTAATAACGATAAAAAAAAAATAATTAATGTTATTAATAATAAGAAGAATATTAATAGCAATAATAATTACTTTTTGTTAACGCTTTTTACCTTTCTGGCATAGCATAGATTACATTTGGTTTCCCGATAAATTCGCCTCCTGGTTTGTCTTAATTAGATATGAGCGTCTATTTACGGAAACGATTTAATAATAGAAAACAAAGCGAAATGTACAAAGATATAATAGATTCACACAATCAATATTTGCTCATGCGGATTGTGTACTCTCGGTGAATCATCGATCCTGTACACAAAGTGATTTTCTTTTGCTTCGTATCTCTTAATTTGCTTAATTAATGCTTAGAACTAGTCATTTAACGAAATATTATACTTATTATCAAACGGAATAAAGAAAATAAGGATTTTATGTATGCTCTTAATACTATACTCGCAAAGTAATGTATGATCAAGCTAAAAGTACATTTTATATGTTAAATGTTTATACCTTGTACATAAATAAATCTAGCACACGATGTGAAAAAATAAATAAAACCACCTATTTTGCCGAATCTGAAAAGCAAAGATTTATGTCTATGTTCCTACATGTGCATTTATGTTTTACTTTTTTAGAAGACTAGAAGATTGATGTGTTGTGTTTTTCATTACATCACTTATCAATAGGTTTGGGTAAATCTTGTTCGCACCTATTTTGCCATATTTCTAGAAAATTTTATTATTTTGTAGGCAATTGTGAACTTTATGATTTATATCAGGGAGACTCAGATAAGAAGGTATGGAAACGCACAAGACTCTCCTCAGATAAGTTGAAATGGAATCCATTAAACAGGATATTAAATTCTTCAAAAATACAGATCTGTATCCTTCGCCGAGTTCACTAATTTATTATCTACACAAGATGACTCATTATGGTAAGCAAGTAGGAAAATGCTCTCTTGTTCAAATAGTAAAGCGCCTATCGTTCAAGACGATGGTAACAATTACCGACCAAAATTAGAAAAAATCAGAAGCGTTAAGTACACAGCGATATTTGTCGACTATAGTCGTATAAATAGGGTACTTCAATATTTGAATCGTCCACTACCTGTATCTAAAGCACCTAAACATATCTCACCGGCTGAAATAAAGAGAATAATAATGAAATTTCCTAAAAAAAGGTACCAGGATTTGACCTTATCACATCAGAGATCCTGCAACTATCACCGAACAAAGTAGTTTTATTGCACGCTTATATATTTCACGCAATTCTTGGTTTAAACTATTATCCTTTATTATGAAAATTCCAATAATTAAAATGGTATTAAAACCTAATAAATCATCTCACCTATGTACTTCATATAGGCCGATCAGCCGACTATTTAAAATCCAGAAGAAGGGAATAATTCCTTCTCACCAATTAGGATTCCGACATAATCATTCAACTATACAACAGTGCCACCGTGTTGTTTACAATATCTCTATATAGTACTAGAACGGAAACAATGTTGCTCGACTGTTGTATATGCTGCGTTTGTCATATTTACCGCGGATATAGCTAATGTAAAGTTATTTATAGTAATATTTGGTTCCAAATTGGATGAAAAATCCTGCAGCTAATAAAAAAAAAAATAATTATTCAGTTTATCTAGTTACTTATTACACGTACGTTTTGCTTGCGGATATACTGCATGATGTATAGTCGCACATTATCAATTTTTCATACATAATTTATAGATTTCGGTTTGCGAAATAATTCGAGAAAATTACTCGAACGTGTGAAAATATAATATTTCGCTTGTAATATAGTGTTTTTTTTCTTGTTTTTTTTTTTTTTTAGATTAATAGATAATTTGTAAAGAGTTATATAAATTAATATTTCTAGAATTGTAACTTTTTCGTTTTATTGTAAAAATGTTCGAGTTTAAAATTTTATGTACCGTATAGAGTGGACATGGCGCCTGAAAGGTTTAAAGAAGTACGCGTGTCGTTGAAAAATTTAAACAAAAGAGTCACGTACCAAAATGGCTGGGAACATGGCTACGCTACTACGTACGGACGCATTGCAATTGATTCGACCGGCAACGCAATTTAATTCGATTTTCCTCTTAGCACATGTTCGAATAGTTTTTACCTCTTCGTTCGGAATAATTAGAATAATAATAACAACTATTATTAAATTTAATTCTAATTAAGCCGAAAAGAAATAAAAAAAAATGAATTAAGACACCGTTCAAAAAAAACCACGAATAAAGGTCAACGGTATCGAATCGGTAAAACGACGCAGACCAGTTGCCAACGCGAACTAAAATTCTTATAGTTAAACGCTATACCGGGTGGAATTAAGCGCCGACCAGAACAAGAGCAACGCACGATCCGACACCATTAACCGGTCGGACGTTCAGTTCAGTTACGCGATTCTTTCCGTGTAGGACAACAATCTGAATCTGGATATCCCTAGTTACCTATCGCACGCGACATTCAATAATGACAATAATCATAATAATAATAGTTATAATAATAATAAGTATTCGTACGATAGTAATAATAATAATGATAATATAATCGCGATAAGTAATCCGTTTCTCAAGCAATCTCGAATTTTAAGCAAGTATAAGAAGAGCCGGACTTTAAACTCGGTTATCATTTCGGTATAAACATTTTTGAGATGTCATATATCGCCGCAAAGGTGTTGTCGACCTTCAACCGGGATCTTTAAAAGTACTTCCTGAATTACAGAGCCTAATAATAATAATAATAATAATTGAATTATTATTATTATATTTAATTCGAGTATATAGCAAAGCATGTACTTGTGTATAATTATATGTTCGGAACAATACGGCTGTGCGCGTATGCGTCTGTATATCAGTAAGCAACATTATGTACGTTAAAACATAAAGTATTCTAATTGACGTGCAGCATACCAAATTGTTTATTTTAAGTCGTGTATTATTTTATTTAATAATTAACCGACTTTTATTTGTCTAAATTGTTCGAGCTTTGTTGAAATAAGTTTTGTTTGTTTATGACGTCGTCTGCAAACTGGGCACGAGTGATCGTTATTTTATTTATTATATCTTATATCGCGTCTTGTCGCTTTTGATCGTGATTACATACATTTTAACAAAGCAGTTTATAGATATACATTGTATGTTCATTATATCAAGGCTGGTATAGTGTGTTTATGTATTTGTACATGGACTCAGCACAACTCTTATATATATATCGAATTATTTATATTATTTATCGCTGTTGTTCGCCCCGATCGCGTAATAATTTAAAACGCCGTAATTTCATTAGGGGTTAAGGTTAAGATTTATTTCGGTTATGTTGTATCCTTTTCTTCGTTTCTTTGTTTATTATATCCACGCTTGCGCAAGCGTGCGCATAGTCGAACATTACACTAAGTTTTTTGTTTATTATGTATATCTCGCAATACAGATAGCGTAATGTTGAAATAAGACATTGAAATTATCGAGTTTATAGAATCCTAATCGCAAATACGAAATTTATTTAAAATAATATTGTCCGATTTTATATGAACGAAAATCTAAAATAAGACGAAACTCGTCATTCCCGGCATACTTAAGAAAATCCGAATTATAACGATGTCGGACTGACTCCAAATACAAGCGAAAAGTCTAATTCGAGCATCCGACCAAACATTTCCGATTACTAAAATTCTTCGCTACACTTTAATCCGCTCGTAACGCCTTTTAGAAGGTTTGGATAACGTTGCGATCGTATCAATTTTACTGCGTCTTTTTTTTACCGGGTCATCGGAAAATTTGAATCGTAAAACGTGATAAATAACACCGGACAACGAATCTAGGAAAGAAGTGAAACTTAAAGACGTTTTCCCAAAAAAAAGCATTCACAAAGAAAAGGAAAGCACCCTTATGCTCATCTTGACGTGGAGATGACTCAAATGTTTCCGTTTCAAATCTACGTTGTACATACATTCTTCGTTCAGCGAAGATTTGAACGAAATAACGGATAGCTGTGCGCGCATGCGCAACAGAAAGAATACAAATGCAACAATTTTTAAGCTTTTGTATATATATATATATCCTCGCCGAGGGGGTACTTCGTACCTTCCGGGCCGGTGCTGTAACCGGAACGGGGCGCGTCCATAGGTGGCGGATAATGGAATGGCCTACAGATATGTAGGTTAGCTGCGAATAAGAAAATTGTCAAATAAGCAGTCGCGGACCAACAGCGGCTACTGGTAGAAAGTCTCTGGCAGACGATTCCAGTAGTGACAGGGCAATAAGACAAGAGGATGTGGATGGGCAGCTTGAGGAACTGCCTGTTAAAAGTCCACAACATCCTACGACTGTCTCACCCTCAGCGAGATTTGGTCGCTGTAAAAGCCAAACACTGCTACCTCCTCAGTAGCAAACCGCTGCCTTGTGGTCAGGATTTTTATCCAAAGGCTAGGGTGTCACCCCGAATAAAGTGGCAAACTCCTTCCTCCTTCTCCCCTCTCCTTATTTATCCTACCTCTACTTTCCACTACATGTACTTCCTCGCCTGTTATACACCAGCTGCAGTGTGTCCGGTTGTCTTGGATTAACCATGCCACCGGATCGCGCGCTGCAGCTGTATAGGCAACATGGGAGTTGCAGCGCAACAACTTCTATGTTCCAACATGCGCATCTGTACCGTCTTCTCTTCTCTGTCCCCTTTCTCTTTCCTCCCATTTTCTTTTTCCTATCTAACTCACTCTCCTTTTAAGAAGTCCTACGGCGATAAGTATGTGACGGTGTTAGCTGGCCTGGTATTGTATGCGATAGTTCTTATATCTCATGAAGTAACAAAAAAAAAAGAAAGAAAATAAATAAGTTGATCTTTCTTCTTTTCATTATAGTCATTAATATTCGGCCAGTTTCCATCAGTTCCAATACTTTTCTATTTTTCATTTTCTTCGTCAAGGATATTTTCCGCATTTTTCGCTAACACCCGGATTTCGAATGATTTCCCTTACGCTTTGTGTCTAACTAATTAAATTAAATTAAATTAAATGGTGACCTCCGAAGATGATTTCACATAAGTTCCTTCGTGAGGTAGGAAATAATTCCGATTTGGTTGGACGTGTTGTTCACCATTCCTAATATAGACTGTTGTAATTTTAAGATTAGCTTCAGTTTTTACATAAGGTTCATCTTTCTGCGTAAATAACTTCGCGTTGATCATTAAAAATATGTCACATTGGGCAAACTTTTCTATTTCGTTTATACAAAGTTTTACAGTATATATATATATATACATAAACTTATCCTTAGAACTACTGCGAGTATTAATACAGTAGTGTTCGGATAGGTTGAACACTGAAACAATATGAGCAATAATATTGCTAAAAAAAGAAGAAGTCTTATCAAAAGCAAGTCGATAACACTTTTACCATAATTACCATTACGGCTAAAAAGGGTGTATTCATTAAATCGATTTAATAACAATAATCTGTAAGCAAGTGTTAACAAATTAATGAATTAGCGTTACTCGATATTTTTTTCAGTAAAACAGTTTGAATATTAAAATCATCAACAATAATTGAAGTCAAATCATGATATCATCGAAGAATCTTCTCAAGTTCAGGGAAGTTGATTTTCTTTAGAGGAAAGTATAAAACCTCTGATAGTCCACTTGAATAGGTGAACAGCAATTATTCCTTTCGAACAATGTATAATGTTGAAATTCAAATCTTTCCAGATTAACATTTTCTGATAAGAAATTGAAGTCAATTCATCAGAGCATCGAAGAATCTTCTCAAGTTCAGGGAAATTAATTTTCTTTGGAGGAAAGTATAAACCTCTGATAGTCCACTTGAATAGGCTAACAGCAATTATACATTTCGAACAATTTATAATGTCGAAATTCAAATCTTTCCGGATTAACATTTCCTGATAAGATTATAAAGCGGTTTTACCCTCTAATATGAGTATTTATACGACTTTACTCAAGCGATTATTAAAACATCAGCATTCTTGATGGAACATTCACGAATAATTAAACGTTGACGTGAAATTGTGTTGTTTAAATTTAAAAACCGAATATTAAATTTATCCATAGTTAATTATATTACGAATTTTATTTTGTACATTTTAATAGCGGGGGAATTCTCTACTGAGCCAGTTATGGTCGATCTCCTCTACTGTCACATCGAGATCTCGTTTATTAATTTTATACTTATGATTCGAAAACAATTAATTTGAGCACTTATCCTTACTACAACATTTATCGATAATATCCGCTTTAGTTTCGCTAACTTTGAATTTTGAAGCTGTGTGATCGAAGCCCAAATATTTATAACACTGTAGCGCAGGAATGATCTTTTCAAATTTAAATAATTATCATCCCGTATAAATTCGACCGTGAGAAAGTAATTTCTCAGATTGATTCGATTTTAATCTAACGAAAATCTTTGTGTTCCGGTTTTGTATTCCTTACGTATAGATTTCGTAGAAACTGGAAGATTATCAATTATACATCAAAATAGATTGTTTTATATCTTCCTCTTCTGTGAACTTATCTGCATGTATTATAATTGTCGGATCGAGTGCTCTATTTTCAACAATATTAACTTCATTAAACTTCTGTCTAATTTTTTCGCGAAACTTGAAATACTCCATCTTACTTTAGTACCTATAATTATTGTGTTCGATTTACAACTAAATCGCTCAACTTCAATATTGAGTGTTTGCGCGGTAGAACAAATTTCAAATTTTTTCACCGTATTAAAAACGGATTTAGGATTAAAGATGATTTGGATGTAAATTTCTTTTACAGTCAGGTACTGTCTGTAGATGGTAATTTCGGAGAGTATTTTAAACGCTTTGCCATAAGACAAATCAGACTTTTATCCGTATTGCAGTTTTGATAGCGAAACGGTTGATACTTTCTTATTGAATGTTCGTATACCGCCGATATACACAAATGAGTAAATTTTCGATTCGCTAGTAAATAATTTTATATGTAATTAATAATTGTATAGGATTAAATTCGGATAACGTGTTAAGATGTTAATGTTGTGTGTATTTGTTATACATAAAAAAAAAAAAAGAAAATTAAGTGTATTAGTGAGACCAGACCTTTTTATCGCGGTTTATAAGTAAATAAATATAAACACACACACATGCACATACACATACATACTATATCATCATTTCTCCTCACAACATGGGCAGCTAAACAAATAATTTCCTAGCAAGAGCAGCTTTTTTTATCTTCACATAATTATGCTCTTTTATTATGGCGTCCATAAATCGGGTTCTTGATCTTCCTCTTCGTAATTTTCTATTTGATTTTCCTTCTATTAAGTTTTTTAGCCATTTACAATGTCTGATTTGATGACCGATCATACTATTTCTTCTGTTTTCGATCGTGTTTATTATCTCTGGTTGTTCTTCTATTCTTTCGAATACCTCCCTATTTGTGATTTTATCCATCAATGATATTTTCAGCATCCTTCGATAACACCAAATTTCAAAAGCTTGAAGTTTTAATCTTGCTTTTTTACATAAAGTCCATGTTTCACAGTCATACAGTGCAACGCTCCAGACAAAAGTTTTAACGAACAGCTTCTTCCTCATGCGTAATGAAATATTTTTTACACATACATTATATATATATAATTCATTTTTAAATTTACATTAAACCGTAAAGTCCAATTAAACGAGTATATTCATTCTATTACTACATTTTGAAGGAACAAACGACATTTATATAGTTCGGGTTAGAACTGGAACAAATTTTATGCCTCCCTTGTAAAATAGTTCATAATACAAGAATAAAGATTTTTTATTACCAGTTTTGGAAGATTTAATATTTAAAATGGTCTGTGCGCTCTAGCAAACATATTCTAAACTGTACTTTACTTATAACTTCGTTAGATAGCGCCAATATTTAAAATATTCTTTTAGACACGTTCGTTTAATTATACAGGGATCTCCAGTCCCAGCCCTCGTTTTACAAAATGATCTGGAGGGGGATAGCTCGGGAACCGAGCCCCGTTTCCAGAAAACATTGTACGTCGGGACAGTCAGCCTCATACTCGCTCTAGCGCCAGATGTACGCGAAAAACTATTAAAAGTTGGACGCGTGTATCTTGGTTTCCACACGTGTAGGGTGGTTGATTTCGTAAACACCACTCAGTGTTTCAAGTGTTACGGATTTCGGCATGCATCCGGCAAGTGTCGGGCTGAAGCCCCACTATGTCCGAAATGCGGCAAGCAGGCCACAAAGCTGACCGTTATCCTGCGAAATCGCCGGTTTGCATAAATTGTAAAAAGTCTAGTTTTAAGGCTGTTTGCCATAGGGCCGATGATAAAGAGTGCGCGTGTTTTTCCCTCGAGAAGTTCCGAGGTTGGTCAAGAAGACCGATTATGGTAAGACCCTCAGTCCGGCGAATAAAGTTTCTTCATGTTAATCTTGGACGCAGTCGTACGGCTGCGAAAGGGTGTTCATATTGCTCTCTTACACGAGCCTTATGTTCATCCTGGCGAGTCCTTGCGCGACGATTCTTGTTGCGGATCGTACATGGGCTCGTTATCGGATGAGTATTTGGCGGTGTGTCAGCTGCGTTTCAGGCAATGATCGTATGCTGTATGCCGTTAATTATTTTCGATTTTCTGATCCGGTTGAATGACACCTTAGGCGTTGGGACATGCCCTATTCGCTCTAGGTAATGTTCCGGTCGTTGTGACTGATCTCAATGCGAGGTCGTCGTTGTGAGTGATACTAATGCAGAGGGGCGTCTGATAGAGAGCTTTCTGATTGCTTACAATCTGTGTGTATTGAATTAGTTTTTTTCGTAGTACACGGTATCGTTAGTATTCGCATCCAACGGTGCATTTCAAACGCATTAATGCGTTGTATATCGCTCTTTTTCATTATCCAGCATTCTGATGCATATAGGAATACGAAGAACACCAACGAATTCATAAGACGTATTTTTGTGTGCGTTGTTATCTTACGGTACTTGCATATTTTTGTTAATTGTAAAAGCGTCATTTTTCCTATCTTTATTCTTCGTTTGATTTCCTCTGTTGAGCTTCCGTCCTTTTTGATCAACTATATTTTTTGGACTCTGTGATTGACTGTTGCTATCTATAATCATTATATTGGTCTTTTTTTTGTTTATATATAATCCATGTTCTTTACCTATGCTTTCCAATTTTCCGGAGTAGGCTGACCAGTTTTTGTTTCGATGAGGCGATTATTACAGTGTCGTCGGTGTATCGCAGGTTATTGATTGCTTTTCCCGCAATTTTTACACCATCTTCCTATTCTTGTAGGACACTTTTCATTATGCACTCGCTATAAATATTTAACAATAACGGGCTTTGTATGCAGCCCTGTCGTACACCTTTTTCTGCTTTGAATTCATCTGACAGTTTATCACCTACTTTAACTCTACCTTTGCTAGATGTATATAACGATTTAATAAGACCAATTAGATGACGAGGAACACCGAGGTCGTTTCATATTTGCCATAGGTGCTCCCATTGGATGTGGTCGAATGCTTTACTATAATCAATGAAGCAGAAATATGCTGTGACATTGAATTCTCTACATTTTTCGATTATTTGTTTTAAATTCATTATTTTTATTCGTGTGCCTTTTCCAGGAATGAACTCCACCTTCTCTGAAGATACTTGCGGCAATACGAATGATTTCAATCTTTCAAAAAAAAAAAAAATCTTTCATGAATTATGTGAAGCATTATTTTACTGGCATGCGATATAAATGCTATTGTTCTATAACTTTCACATATATTTCGTTATCCTTTTTTATGGATTGGTATATAGATATTTAATCTTGATTTGTTTCTTTTTATTTATTATCTTCCATGTTTCATCACTGATCCATGCTTTCCTTTTATGGCACGACGCACTGTATCCTTCTACCTATTTCAAAACGTTCTTTCTAGCTTCCCACATGGTGTTGGCATCTCTCTATCGCTCTCATAATTGTACGATGTCTGCAAATTTTTGTGCTTCTTGTTGTTTCTACCCTATGTGGGAGCTTAGGTACCGTCTGTTCCATATAGGTTTCGACGTTTGCGTAACTTCATTTTGCAGCTAGTAGCTGATGATCGATTCCACAATTTTTGCCCGGATAGTCTTTGACGGTTGTTCTCCATCTTTTATTAATTAGGATGTAATCTATTTGATTTCGATAGCTGTTATCAGTTGAGCTCCATGTGTACAACCACCTATGATGGTGCTGGAATCCAGAATTACATATAAATATCCCTGTGCTGGCACAAAACTGTAGCGATCAGAATAGTAAACTGCGTTACCATTGCTGCTAATGAAATATCCTTTACCTCCTCGTTTCAGATATGCCAACCGCTTTGTATTTAGTTATTTCTTTTTCGACTATAGTCAGCTTCCCTGCTTCATTTAATCCGCGGACGTTCCAGGTCTCATTGTTGTTGACAGTTTTCCACATATTCATTCCAGTCATATATTTTCCATGAGTTGCCTGGTTTCCTACAACATTTTCTTACCGACTTAATAACAAGGCCAGACTGCTTCTGACGTCACATCCTAGTTCGTCGACGAGAGTAGTCATAAATATTTCACGGAATATTTATTTACTATTGTAACTTATCTTCTAAAGTTTGTTGTTAATGAGTGGTTTTACTCGTTTCAGCGTTTAAATTTGTTATTTTTTCGTTTATCAATTTTTGAAAATTTTTAATTATATATTTATTTAAATGAATTGGGGTTTTTCGTTTTATTTTATGCAAACTAAATTCACTTTTCATCCGTTTTATTTATTTTAGTGACTGGTTTTACTCGTTTTAGCGTTTAAATTTATTTTTTCGTTTATCAATTTTTCAAAACTTTTAATTATATATTTATTTTAATTAATTGCGGTTTTTTCGGTACATTTTATATAAACTATTAAATAAAAATTGCAAATTTTAACTCTTTAATATTATTGCATCGTTTACAACAAGATAAACTGTTGAAACAGGGATATTCTTTATCGTTAAAAGTGTAAATGCTTAACTGGCTTCATGTATGAAATTCAGGTAATTTTCTTCATAAGTTGACATCGCAAAGTCATACAGTTCTTTCTCATACAATTAACGGATTTTTAGAAATTATTCAATACTGTTTTGATGAGTTTAAATGTAACTACATATTGTTAGGAAAATTTCAAACAGATGCTTTAGAACACCGATTTGGAAAATATAGGCAATTATCAGGAGGTCATTATCACATTTCAATTAGACAGTTGTACGAATCCGAGAAAAAATTAAGAATACAATCACTTTTAACTTTAACATCAAAAACATCTGGTAATATATAAAATTTTTTTCTGAAAGTTTAGAATCTTTTCATGAAGAACAGAGACAATACGATAATTCATTTAATCCTGAAATAGTTCTTAATGAAGAAGACTTCGATGAAGTTCAAAATATATTACCTGTTATTACTTATCTGGCAGGTTACTGTTGTTATAAGATATTAAAAAATGTTAAATGTCAAATATGCAAACAAAATTTAGTACATAACGAATAAATGGTTATTGAAGAAAATTACATTTTAATAAATAATATAAGCAGAGGTGGCTTACTATTTCCTCAAGATAATGTTGTACACATAGTCTTAATTAGCTTTTTAATTTTTAATAAACTTATACAACACTATGAAAATGATTTTTTGAAAATTCATTATAGAAAATAATTTTTTAGAAATATCGTTTTTAAATACTGGCAGGTACATGAATCAATAAATTACGAACTAAGTAATTGTGAAAATCATAAAAACGAAACTATTTTCAGAATGATTATAAAAAGCGTAACAAATACATTGATGAAAAATTATTGTGGAAAATCAAACGACACGTTGGGCAAACATAAAAAACGTTAAATAGACGCATTAGCGAGTAATAAATAGAACTTTATTAATGTAATTTGATATAATCGATTGACGGTGGTTTTTGTTTTGAGATTTCATTTTCCGTTACAAAAAAAAAACCGACTTGATTCCATAGAACAGCAGCGCTCAGGCCTTTTTATTAAGTCGGTAATGGTATGCTTGAAAATGACGTAACTGTGTCGAAAACCTTTGCAATAAAAAACTTTTAATGATTAAACTGTGTTTGCGTTTGGTTTATAATTTATAAAATCACTACTCTCCGATATATTTAACATTTAATGAAACCTGAACCAGATTTGTAGATATATATATATCAATTTTGATGAATAATTATTTTTCAAAACCTGTTTTATAAATAAAATTTATTGTAAGTAAATCTAAAAGTGAAATTACGTTTGGATAGTGAAATATGTATATCAAATTTTAAGTTGTCGTTATATATAAATATTTCTGGTAATTCATATGTAATATTTATTATGTATGCTTGAAAATGACGTAAATAAAAAATTTTTAGCGATTAAACTGTGTTATGATTTTGTTTGGTTTATAATTTATAAAATCACTACTCACCAATATATTCAACATCATATATATCCGTGTGTTATTTCCGCTCGCTCACTCGTTTTGCGGGTTAACTCTCCATATATGCCGCGCCAATAGAAGTTTCATAAAAAAAAAATTGCGTTTAGTTCAACCAGTTAAAAAAAACTCCCCACTATTCCCCATCACGCCCCTCCAGCCGAGACGGTACTAGGTCGCTGTGTTAACGCCTCTGTTCGATTGAATTCGGACTAGATTCGGACCAGTAGCGGCAGTTCTGTTTGTTTACGAATCCGGATAGCTGAAAATGAGTTTCAACGTTCTTGAAATGATTGTTTAAATCGATCTCTCTTCGATTATTTTCAGCGTCGTTTCAGCAAAAAGTTTGTGCATGGTCGGTACGTCTTAATTCCTGAGTTATTACCAGTTTTTAAGGATAAAATTTCAAGTCTTCCAGCAATGTATATGGCGAACAGATGCACTCGACAGGTTTAAAGAAACGACATGACGACGAACAGGGTGTACTCTGAATGATTACTGTTCGAAATCGATCGACGTTTATAGTGGTACGAACTGTTTTTATAGTCCACGAGGTTTTTTTATCCGTTCCAGAAGCTGTCTCCCGAAAGTTTTCAACCGACTTTAAACTTGAATTGCGAGATGGTACAGGTTTACATCGGGTAACTTTGAATTCTTTTCACCACTTTTTTTGCACTGTCGTGATCGATTCACGTTCCAAGCAAAACGCGCGTTATCGTTACAGGATGTCACGATAATTAAAACAACTGGACAAAAACGAATCCCCCGTGTGTAGTACGCTAAACGTGGAGCATGCGTTTGCGTTGTTACCAACTGCGCTATTTAAAAAAACAAAACTATCCGTCTTCTCCGACTCCTTTATAGTAACACTTTCCTATAGCCATAGTGTTAGTCAACGCTTTATCTCCGGTTGACGACTAAATTATTCTCGACTAATTTATCGTGATTTTAACGTTCGCGTTAGTTATATAGTAATTCGTACTTTCTTCTACATTTATCATCTTCCAGTATGTATATTTGAATTTTACCAAATTCTTTTCGGAATTGCTGAAAACGACAATTTTTTAACGAAATGATTGTTCGATATCACGGTACACGATAAATAAATAGAAGACCGTCTATAGGATTTTTGTCTTATTATATTGTCGATTCGAATCGGAAATCTACCGCCTCGTCAATCGGAAAAGATAAATTACTTCGAATTTCGAACTGTTATATTTATCTGACCACGTTAATCTAACGTCAATTAAATTTCTAACTTGACGTCGACTCCGCCCCGTTGACGTTAATAGTATTTACGTACAGATTATGACGTCGTCCGAATTTCGAAATAACATAAAAGCTAATAAATAACCGATTTTATAATTTGAAGTAAATAAAAGCTCGCGTCGATATTTATCCCTACTTTTCGATGTACATATACTAGTCGATAGTTAAGAATCGCGTGATTATTTTTTACTATCTACACATCTATTTCTTATATTTATATTTCGTTCAACGGCCTATTAGAAATTTAATAAAGTATCTTACACGTTTTCTTCAGTAATATCCTATACGCGGAATAAAGTATCCGTTGACCGCTGGTTTGGGCTTTAACGTAAAAACACAATTTTAGAATTTATTCTGGAACGCATTTTTCAGGTAATTAACATTGGGTATACTTTTGAATAGACGCGATTGTAATATGAGTAATACGTTTATTCGCATACGATCGAGTTTTATTTAAGTCAATCATTTTTGTTGTTCCGCCTAAATTTTTCTACGATAAATATTATTGAAATAAAAAAAATTAAATCGAAGGAAATCTATTTTTTTTTTTCGAAAAGCGATGAAATTAAAAGTAAAATTTGCTAATAGTTTAATTACCCTTCTACGAGTCTCATAGATGTATTAATCTAGTTTGAAAAAAGGCCGGTCCGACGGCGATACACGGAATAGCCGATTTTTTAGAGGCGTTTAAGTGGAAAAAAGTGAATTTTGTAGCCCAACTTTGAGTCCATCTGACGTGCCCATTACACTATATGATGGAAAACGGTTATCGCCGTTGAAAAGCACTTAGTAGACTTAGTAAAAGCCGCAAATCTCCGACAGTGGTCAAAACACTTTACACGTTTTTTCGACCCACTTAGGTGCCCATTTACAGCTATAAAGATCAGTTTTAGGCGGTTTTATGGGTAAAATTGTAGCGACCGTTATAACGGAGGTTTTTCGTTTGAAAAGTTTTTCGATCCCATCTATAGGGGAAAAGTTATTAAGCTTGTTAGAGAAAACGTGAAATGTGCTTATAGTAATGTAGGAAAGGAATTTATAACGAAAATTTTCGTCGGTTATGCGATCGTCTATTCATAAATTAACAAAAGTAAAATTTTAATAATAATAAAATGATCTATAAAGAATATAATAATTAACTATACATTAACAATCAATTTATAGTTCCGAAACTATTACAAAAACCAGCGACGAATATGAATTATATCTTTGGGCGGGGACAGCAAGACGGCCACTAGTATTACACCTGAGACTCGCAAACACTTATCCGAACTAAAAGAGACGAATACGAAATAATTTTGATTGACAGAGTAAAAAATCATTTCATTATAATTTATCAAACTAATTAAATTAAATTAAATTAAATTAAATTAAATTAAATATATAGGTTAACCTAGAGAAGATTTCGAATAACTAGAAAACTACTCGACCAAAATTTTTGAATGAAATTTTATTTTAAAGTAGGAACACCAGAGATTAGTTAACAATCATTTGTGGAACACAATATTGTTCAGATGACCGCCATTTGCAAAGATACAGTCATTCAGTGTTTACAAGATTTTCAAAGACTTTTTCGAGCATACTGAATTTTTAAAATTTCTTAAGAAATCCGCGTTTTCAAGTCTTCCAGATCTCGTGGACTATCCCATTAAAAAAAAAATCGCCTAACTTTAAATTCTTTTTGAAACTCTTTTCGCACCGTCGTGATCGACTTACGACGAAAATAACGTTCCACGCAAAACGGGTGATCCTTCTCATTATAGGATGCCACGATAACTTAAACTAGATAAAAACAAATCTCTCGCGTGTACACTAAACGTGAAGCACGCGGTTTGCGTTGTAGCAGTTTTTCCAACTGCGCTATTAAAAAAATCCGCACGTCTTCTCCGGGTCACTCTATAGTTGCTATCTATTGACATATTGGGTCCAGTAATATTTTCAAAGGGATCTGTAAAATCGTCCAAAACCAATTTTATATACATATGTATGTATATAATGTGAATGTTGAGTTTTTTTCTAAATATGTATCTACAGATATTTTCCTTGACAAATTTTATACGTATATTTTTTCCAGGATAATAAAACACAAAAACCAAAAAATGTTCAACCTGAATTTATCAACGTGGTCGATAATATATATATATATATATATATATATATATATATATATATATATAAATACCTTTAATGGGGTAATACGAAATGTAAAATGAATGTTTTAGCTTCCATACGTATTCGATTCTTACTTTAATAATCGGGTACTTAATTTTTTGCCGTTTTTAAAATGATTTGTTCGTATCATTCAATAATATGTGTAGATATATACTTTCCGCCACCTAGATAATATTTTTTCAGTGCGGACGCGATGTTATTTTATAAATTATAAACTTGCTGAAATACATACGCCACCATTAAATAGAATAGGATAAAATGGACAGCTACTCTTAAATTTGGTATGTACGGAATACTAAAATCCTCGTCCACTATACATCGATACCTTTTAAGATCGTCGACTTTGTTGCAGTCCAATAATTTTTTTTATCAATTTTAATTTCGGTGTGTTATTCATTTTTCAAATGATCCAATAATTAAAACTTTATACTTTCAATAATTTTAATTTGTTCTGTGTTTTTCAAATAACAACCTAAATTGAAATTTATATTTATACACGCGTATTTCTGAATTATTCAACATTTTCAACTTGAAATCAAAATATCTACATAAAATTTATAAATAATTCAGAAATACGTTAGATCGACGATTTAAGCACCGGCCTCGGTTGGAGTTGCAGTTTCCGGCGATGCTCCGACAGTTGTCGGCGTATCTTCGACGTACTCGGCGTCATCGTCGCCGCTGGCTTCTTGATATTGTTGATACTCGGATATTAAATCCATCAGGTTGCCTTCCGCTTTCGTGAATTCTTCTTCTTCCATACCTTCGGCCGTGTACCAATGCAGAAAAGCTTTCCTATTGAACATGGCGTGAAACTGGTCCGCAACTCGATGGAATACTTCGTTAATGGCGGTCGTATTACCGACAAAAGTGGCCGACATGCTTAGACCTCTGTTAGGTATGTCGCATATGGCCGTTTTTAAATTGTTCGGTATCCAATCGGCGAAATACATCGAATTTCTCTGTTGAATAGCGCTCAACTGTTCCTCCACTTCTTTAGACGATACGCGACCTCTATATATGACAGCCACGCAAAGGTAACGACCGTTACGAGGATCGCAAGCGGCCATCATATTCTTCATGTCGAAAGCTTGCATCGTTAGTTCGTTTATAGACATGGCGCCGAATCCGTGCGATTTTGCCGAAGTTAGAGGCGTAAAACCGGGAACGAAAAAATGTAATCTCGGAAATGGTACCATATTGACGGCCATTTTTCTGAAATCGGCGTTTAATTGTCCGGGATATCGAAAACCAGCCGTTATACCGGACATAGGCAACGAAATGAGATGGTTTATATCGGAATATATCGGTTTAGATATTTTCAAAGTTCTCTGGCATATGTTGAATAAGGCTTCGTTGTCTATGCAGAATGATTCGTCCACACTTTCGATCAGTTCGTTCATGGACAAGGTTGTGTTATAAGGTTCGACAACCACATCGGACATCTGAAAATATTTATCGATATTTTTGTATTCCATTTATTAAATATCTCTTAAAACTCAAATGAAAATGTTTTAAAATTTATATTAAGCGGAAGAATTTTTTGCTGTCTATATATTTTCATTCGACTTTTACACGTCTTTCATAAAAATACATTGGAGGCGTGTTCGTCGATCGTAAATTTGAATTTTGTTTTTGTATAAATTGCAATATTGATCCGTTAATATATTTACTTCATTGGTTTAATATTTCCCGAGCTAAATGATTTTTAGAACTATTATTGCAAATATTTGTCCATTATAAATTGTATTATTGTCGCTGAAATGTCTGAAATAACTTTTAAATTTATCTCGTACTTTAAATAATTGAAATTTTTGTTGTTTCCTTTTAATCTTATTTACGTAATAGTGAAATTTAAAAAATATATATTTTTTTATTATTATAATTTGAATTATCCGTGTGTTCTTTTTCCAAATGACGGTATTGTTGGTTTTTTCTTTAATGATACAGAATTTAATGTTCAGCGTCAAAATGATTATTTTAAAATAAAATATACGTTCTATATTCACCGTAAATTTAATTACGAATATCATGTTTTTCAATAATACGTAATTTAGTAATTTCGTTTATTATTTTAAAATATTTTTTTTGAAATTACATGAATAAATCAAATAATAACAATTCTCCATTATTAAAAAAATGATCTGAAAAATAAATTCGTACTTTCGGTGATGGTATTACGGAGTGAGTGTTCAATATTCTATCTGGAAACTCTTCTCTCATCTTATTAATCAACAAGGTTCCCATACCGGACCCGGTTCCACCTCCTAACGAATGTACTATTTGGAACCCTTGCAAACAATCTGCACTTTCAGCTTCTTTTCTGTAAAATAAGTAAAAATCAAACTTAAATTTTTTTTTTAATTTTTTTTTTAAATTTTTTTGTCCCCCATTCCGGACATTTGGGCGGTGGGGGATGTGTTTATTGCTTAATAACTAAGTGTAATATTGTAGAGGGGCAGAGGACTAGAGTGCTAAAATTACAAATTACAATTATATAGAAAAGTACAGGTGTATCTGAAAATAAAATAAAAACATGGTGTGTGTAGTAATCTTCTGCCAGTGTACTTAATTAGATAACCACCCTAGATGGGTGGTGACGGAATGAACTACATAGTCCCGTCATCTGCCATGTGTGTATGTGTGTGCAAAGGTGAATTTGTGAGAATGCGTGATAGAAATTAGAACAATGAACTTAAAATATACTTATTGCTAACAAATTTGTACATCTTATATCATTCAAGTGCAAATAAAATTATAAAAAAAACTTCTTCGTAAACAAAACAAAATATCTTATACAATAAATACATACAATTTTTACAGAGAAAAACTACACGATGTTAAAACAAAATGAGTACATGGAATAACAGTCCTGAGGAACACCACACTGTAGTCTCCTGTCGGCGACAGAGTCATTAATGTTAAGAATCGCATATCTGTTTTGGAAATAATTAATAATTACGTTAATGATGAAAAGATTAAGATTAAATTGTTTTAAAATAGCAATGATTGCTGACCACCTAAAAGCTCCCTTGATATCAAAGGAGATGACAATTGCAGAATGGCCAGCAGTCAGTTGTGTTTTGATTCCAGACACGAGCTTGTAGATGGCATTCTCAGTAGAGAATCCCCTCCGGAAGCCAAACTGGTTCTGGTGAAAAATATTAAGGCTATCAGCTTCTTTTAAGAGGATTTGATAACCTTTCCATACACTTTACCAACGGAGTTCAGTAAAGAGATTGGCCTATATGCAGAGAGGGAGCTGGGATCTTTTCCAGGTTTGAAAAGTAGCTTAATATTAGCCACTTTCCAACATGTTGGAAAGATCTGGTGTGCAAAGCACTTAATCGAACTAAATAAATTAGGGAACTTAGAATTTAAATACTTGACGATTTTGTTATTTATTTTATCTGAAGAACGAGTTTTTTTTTATTATTAAGCCTCTTCACCAGGATAGTTATGTCATTAGAAGTAGTTGAGGGAACAACCGCTCCAGCAATGGAACTAGTGGAAATCCAACCGCCATCGACCCGATGGAAGAAATGGTCCAGAAAGGCGTTGCATTTTTCAAAATTCTCTGACACTTACGGTAATATCTGGAATTACTGTTAATTTGTTCTTATTGAAGATATATTTATAAGGGTCACCCCAAGCAGTGCAATTTTGAATGAGTTGTCGCCAAGCTAAACGTTTACTTTTTGTAACGGCATTTTTATATTCTTTATTTAATGTCACTAAGGTGGCATTCAAAACAAAGGACTTGGAGATGTTTCTAAATTTGTTCTTAGTTTTCCTAACTTTATCAATTTGAGTTTTCAGCCTTTCAAGAGCAGGATTCCACCAGTCAACTGCTGGAGCAGTAACCTCAACATGTGACATATGAGAAATTTTAGATAAATAACTATTAAATTTGGTAATGTTCATTAAGATTTGTGATATTGTTAGAATTTTCAATACGTTGTTGAACGGTGATCATATATTTTTAGAAAAAAGAGTTAAATCTAATTTTTTAAATGTCTTTGAGTTTTACAAATCTGAAAAGAAATGGTAGAGAGAATATTTCGGTGAAATGTTAGGTCAAAATGATTTAGTGAAGTGGTATAACCAATTGTTGGATTCTATGATGAACAATTAAATAATCAATAATGTTCTCCCCGCTGTAGTTACTAAACGTAGGTGTTTTATAATTTTTAATGACTAGATCATTACCGAACAAAAATTCGGTAAAAGTTGTTGAGGTGTCATTGAATGGAACTCTACTCTCCATGGCTGACAACCTTATATTGAAGTCGCCAACCAGAATAGGTGAATATTTACAGTTGGACTTAATGGTTCTATTCATAAGGTCTAGGTGATTATATTTGGGTTTATTAGGAGACAAATAGCATGCAAGGAACAAGTATTTATTTATAATTATGGCTATAATGTTGTTTTGGTTGAGCAGCTTAACTCCTTGTGTTTCGTAATAAATTGTAAATAACTATCTTGGACGCGACAAAACTTTTCGGAGTGTCCAAATCGGTTGCATTTCTTGCAGAATTGAGAGTTCATCGAATTTTCGAATACTAGCGATTCACATTTTATTCGGATACGTTTCTCTTCAGGTAGTTGCTTATATTGAACTGGTGTGCATCTTATGTACACACGACTCGCTTTTGGTCCTTGGACTTTTGTAACAGAGACTGGTGGCGAGCCAAATGTGCCAATAAAATAATTATTGAAATCTTCTTCTACAAAGTTATTTGTTCGGAAGACTACAATTGTGGGGTCCAGCAGCTTTTCTTGCTGAACACGACAGTCTGTTATACGTTCGTTAATAATTGCTTTAAATTTTTCTTAATCTTGTTTCGTCGCTGTATTAATTATTGCGGTGTTGCTATTTAGTTTTTTATAAAAGGTAACTTGCACCTTTTCTTTACTCGGGCAGACTTTTTCCTTTAATTGTTTATCAAACTCTTCCACGTTATCCATTTTAATTATAAGTTTATTCTTATTTACTTGTTTCTTATTAGCAGTAACACTGCTATAAGATGGTCATTCAGTTGAAGAAACGTTAGTGTGAAGAACAGATTTGACCACATTCTGTATATTACTACCATGTGAGTGTCGATTTCTGACGTCGATTTTAGAATATTCTCCTTCACGGTTTGAGTTACGCTCTTGCTATTAAATTGAGCTCTTACTTCATTTGTTAAATTAGAGACCCCCCCTAAGAAGGTCACCCAATTTTTTAAGTTTATCCATTGTTCATGAGTGAACTCACGAACGAGGATGAGCGCCCAAAAAATGATAAGGAAAAGCAGTGGCTACAATGTTGCAAAAATATTAAAAAAAATATATATATATATATTTCTATTTCGAAATATAGAAATAATAATCTCACCTAACTAATTCGAGAATTACACCGGTTAATTCTTGTCCGTCCGTGTAATGACCTTTAGCCCAATTGTTACCACCTCCAGTCAGTCCACCTACGAAATTATTCGGATTAAAAATCTGTCCAAATTCGCGATTTCTAATTGATTCCAATACTCCCGGCTCTAGATCGGCTAATATTGCTCGCGGAGCGTACTTGCATCCTACGAAATCCGATAAAATAATTCGATTAAATCGGATAATTTGAGACGGTTTAGTGTGTCAATTAATTGGAAATAAAGTAATTATGTCACGTTCACCGTGATCAATAAACAGAATTAGATTTTATATCGACGTTTCTATGATTACTACCGATTTTTTGAGTAGAATTTTTAATATCGAGTGTAGAATTAAAATTATGAATGAAAAACGGAACATCACACCAGTAAAATTAATAAATAAAACTTAATAAAATGAAAATAACATTTTTTAAAAATAAATCGCGATCGTGTTCTAATAATTGTTGGATTATAGATCAACCTGCCATCGAAAAAATACCTTATTTTCTAAGAACTATTGATGCGCAAACAATTGTTACATTTCGAAAATAGTGTTTTTAAAATAAATCACACCTTCTTTTAAAGTTTACTCATAAGTATGTTTATTTTTTTTTTTTTTGTTTTTTTTTTTGGTTCCCCAATTTCAGTGTTTATACTAGTGTGCATTAATTCAGTTGTGTGTAATTGTTCCTTGCCAAGTGTACTTAAAAAAAATAGAGTGGAAGGGGGATGAATAACATAGTCCCTCCGACCACGTGTGTATGCAAGTAATTAAGTGTTCCTTAAATTTATGTATATACAAGCTTAGAGAAAAGTAATATAAAAATTTGTTACAAATGCACGCTTATAATAACTTATGGTAATAATGATTATTGCCTAAATTTTTTAAAAGTATATTAGGCAGAGGTAAACCATGCAAGACACAGTTTTATGACATAGTTCAGAATTATCGGTATGACGTTTGAATTTGTTTTTATTTGACTTTCTATTACCCTTAAACATCTAGTGCGAATTTTCTTTGCATTGCCTTTTCTACAAATGTTAAGAGGGTATACATATTATTTTTGTTTAGGATTAGAGATTGGTTGGGTTTAATATCATAAGTATGTCTTAAATCATTAAAGACAGGACACTTGTATATGAGGTGTTCGATATTGTCGACCTCATCACTACCACATATTGTACATTGTGGGACACTAGAGATTCGGAATCTATGGAGATATTCTCCAAATTTTCCATGTCCAGAAAGAACCTGAGATGTGAAGAAAATAATATTTAGTTTTTTTATTCTTCCTCTGGTTTCAATATTCGGCAAAAAATTATAAGTATTTCTTCCTGTTTCGCAAGAGTCCCATCTTTGTTGCCAGATATTGATTAGTATTTGATTAATATATTTTTTCTGGATTTTATAGGATGGCTTAGAGGGAAGGGCTTTACTTTCTAAATAATACGTGCTGTTAAGGAGGCTAATGCTGACAGTTATTTTATATTCTGAAGCAATTGCATAAATCTAAAGGTGGTATGTTACTAATGACTTTGGCAGCAGATGAACGTGCAGTCCTGTAGAGAGAACAGATATTTAACAAGAATTTTCTTTGATGTTTGTTTATTGTTTTAAGTATGAATTCATTTATATAAATACAAGCACCATATCCATACAGTGACTGTATTAAACCTTTGTATAAGATGGTTATTTCATGATATTTTAAGCTTCGATGTTTGGTAGTAAAACTTTCTGCATAGTACATATTTTTTCACTTTTATTATTCAGGTAATTAATGTGAGACCGAAAGGTAAGTTTACGATCGATAAGTATTCCTAAATATTTTAAGGTTTTTGAGTAACTAATTATTGATCCGGAGATTAATTTCATTTTACTGATTTTTTGAACAATTTTGATTGTTCGTTGGCAGCCAAATAGTGTGTAACTGCATTTGGGAACTGAAAAAGCTAAACCCATCTTATGTATAGTTTTTTCTAGATATTGACAAAATTTTCTATCTGTCGATAATCAAAATTTTTATTAACACGAAATATTGCACAAAGATCATCAGCATATGAAATAAGTTCACAGTTGCTCCCGATATCTGTGCAAAAATGTTCTAATTTGTAATGTACTTTTCAGTATAATACATTCCACAGAGTGGGTCCAAGAACAGAGCCCTGTGGCACTTCATATGTTAATTCTTTATTATAGATGGAGTTATTTATTTTAAGTCTTGCATTTCTAGCAAGGAAGTAGTCAATAATAATATTTACAAGAAATGGGTTGATTTGTTTTGTTTTTAATATTTCAATGATATATGACCATTTACTATAGGTGTCAAAAGCACCCTTAATGTCAAATGAGATAATAATCGCCGTATCTCCACCAGCTATACAGTTCTTTATATTGGTAACTAGTTTGAAGACTGCACCCTCTGCTGAATGCGCCGCTCTAAAATCATATTGATTTTTATGATAGATGTTTTTGGCGATAATTTCCGTAAGAAGAAGTTTGTTAATAATTTTTTCAAAAACTTTTCCGAGAGAATTTAGTAAAGATATGTAGGAAGTGACCTGGGAATGTTCTTTCCCATTAGCTTAATATCTGCTATTTTCCAGCAGTTAGGGAATAATACACTGATTTATGAGAGTTAAAATTTGATTATTATGTTTTATGTTTATTCGCTTTATTATTTTGTTACTTATTCTCTCCCCAGAGCAAGCTTTCTTGTTGTTTAAACATTTTATAATGTTACATAACATTTCATAATCAACAATAGGTTGGCTTTTCCCTGATGTGTCTAGCGGTGTTAACTTTATATCCGTTTTCTCTGGAAGAAGGTATTGAAGAAAGACCCTACACTTTTGGTCGTCTGTAGAGACGAGTTGATTGTTTAATTTAATCACGCCTATGGGAGTAGTTCAGTTTGTACCAAAAATTATTTTACAAACGTGAAATCGATCGAAGTTTCTGCTTTATAACGGTAATGTTGATTACAATTTGCAGCTTTCTCCGTTATAGCGGTTGTGTCGATTAGATTATTTTAGTTATTGTCAAAAATAAAAAAATTAATTTATTAAAATAATAAGCAAAATCGTGTGTTTTAAAAATTAATTTTTAATAAACTTTTTATAATAATAAATTATTCGGTTATTGAGTTGTTTTGTTTTTTAAATTATTATTTTTTCAACTTAATTGATGTCGTCTACTTTTGAAGCCGTTAAAATTCGCTATTGTTGTCCTCACAGTTGTTCAATGTATTTTACTATTGTAAATTTAATTTAAAAACTTTTTCATATATATATATATATATATATATATATATATATATATATATATATTTAAATTTGTCTTTTGCTGTCAATTATGTAAATTAATAAACTTTTACCGACTCCTTCGGCATAATAAACGCTAATACGCTCCAATTGGACGGGATTATCGCCGTAAAAATATCCTTGCGGACTAATAGAATGTTCGTCGGATACTACTTCCCAAAACTGAAAAAAAAAATAAAGGATCACATGAATTATTCGAATTTGGAAATAAACGGTAATTACAACGAATATACGTTTAATACGATATATAACGTAAAAATAATTTCTTTAGTGAATTTACAAGAGTTTGTGAAATATATTTATAATTTCTATTTAGAAAAATTATTACATAAAGTTAAAAATCTGAAGTATGCATCATTCGAATCATATTTGTGATTACCTTTGTTCCAATTTGATTTCCGGCCTGACCAATTTGTATGTGTACAATTTCCCTCATTTTGTACGAATA
Source organism: Coronaproctus castanopsis (assembly GCA_032883995.1). Lineage (NCBI taxonomy): Eukaryota > Metazoa > Arthropoda > Insecta > Hemiptera > Monophlebidae > Coronaproctus > Coronaproctus castanopsis. Next base: position 122,562,624 of record CM065052.1, on the reverse strand, counting down.
TTACTTTTTTATATTTTATTCGAAACTTATAAATTTAACCACCGAACAATGAATTGCAGAATAAATTTATCGCGCCGCCTTCATATTATTATTGTTGAAGAACAAATCGAACAATGGCCAGTTATTTTCCTAATACGTTGGCGTAATTTTATGTTTTTATTTTCAGAAATGAATATTTTTGATTCTTAATTTTAATGTGAAAAATTTGTTTTAATTCTATACCAACCTAGTGGTTGAGGACAAATGTGATATATATATATATATATATATATATATATATATTTATTATTTCTATTTATTGGCTCCAGACAGTGGCGAATATAGATTATAAACGAGAGATTAGCTTACAATCATATGTTGAACACAATATCGTTCAGATAACCGCCATTTGCAACATTACCTTCATTCGGTCTTTACAAAATTTTCAAAGACTTTTTCAAGCATAGGCCGCTGAATTTGGAAATCTACTGTAATTCAGATTACGGTATTTTATTATTTCTTTATTTACTCATTTCAGGGAGTGACCGTGGCCCATGGACCCTTCTTTTATATTCATCCTTGAACTAAACAAAAAAATAAACAATAAATAAAAAAGTAGTTGAAATCAATTTAGTTATTTTGACTGTTTTCTTATTATTTAATTTTTTTTTTTAAATCACTCGCACCAGCTCAAATTTAATACGCAATTTCACAATCTAAATACTAAACACTAAATATATTTTTATAAGGGTCTAATTTTGATCTACTATTATTTCATATTTTCATAAATGATATAGGAATTAACTTACGTTTAAAATTTCTATTATTTGCTGATGACTTAAAAATTTTTAGATCAATTAAAACTGTTACTGATTGTAAATTGTTGCAAAATGATTTGTGTAGATTGGCGACATGGAGCAACAATAATTACTTACCTTTTAATTATAAGAAATGTGTTTATATTCGATTTTGTCGTACAAAAAAATAAATGTCTCTTTGATTACTATATGTGTAATGTTCCAATTTGTAATGTAACGTGTGTTCGGGATTTGTGGGTTTATATTGACAACGAACTTAAATTTGCAACTCATATTGCTAATATTACCAAAAATGCTTACAGAATTATGGGTTTCATCATTAGAAATTCATGCGTATTTCGTGATCCTAGGACTCCACTGTTACTATTCAACACTCTTGTAAGATCTGGGATCCTTTCTACACTAAATATATTCATACGGTGGAAAAAGTTCAATCTGTATATTTATTCCCCGTCAAACAGGTATCCTACATTTTTGAGTTATAATATTTTATGTGATTTCCTAGTATTAAATCCTTGAGTGCTAGAAGAAAGATAAATAAGCTGTTGATAAAGGATTCACACCATCACCCGAGCCAAAAGTTTTTTAAAATATTAATTACCAGGGCAAAAAGAGTATTCAGCGAGGGAAATGTAGTAAATGAATTGAACGGTATAGAGCAAATGATGGTTTGCTATGGGTATGGTAAGAAGGAAACATAATCTGGTTAAAAAATTTAGTGGAAGAAAGTTGAACGTAAAGAATTCTAGTTTGGGAAAAGAAATATTAGCTACGATATTTGTAAAGGGCATTGTAGATGGTTTGGGCAGAATATTGTACGGGAATAATATTAGGCCGGTGTTTGGCACGTGCATAAAATTGTGTAATATGCTGAAAAATGTAAAGGATGTTATACCAGAGAGGGAAGTAGCGGGTGTGTACAGAATATCATGCTCTTGTGGTCTTAGCTATGTGAGACAGACATGCAGAGCTGTTGCTGTAAGGATTCAGGAACATTTTTTTTTTTTTTTAATGATTTATAATACTGCGAGCTGTCCACCAAGGACATTTAGCAGTACGTTTAAAAGAATTGAGCATGAGGGGACAAGTATCCAGCGATACCTACCCGATTACGACGACCCTAAACGAGATCCTGCGGTTTCTGACGTTTTAGTCTCCTTATGTCACCGGTGGTATCAAGCAATCCCCTAGCAAAAGTATTCGGGTGGCTATCAAGTCTTCTTGCGTGTCTTTTAGCGTGAACTTTTATGACCTCGGCCACATAATCTATACGTAAATCTCGATGCAACGTTAGATTTGTTACATACCAGGGTGCTTTGGTTATCATCCGAAGAATTTTATTTTGTGACGTTTGTATTATTTTCAGGTTTGATGGTCTAGCACAACCCCAAAGTTGCACCCCATAGGTCCAGACAGGCCTTAGAACCACCGTATATATTAAACGTTTATTATCTGTCGTTAGTACACTGTTTCTCCCTATCAGCCAGTACATTTTTTTAACACGAATATCTAATTCTTTTTTCTTCATCTGTATGTGATGTTTCCATGTTAATCGGCTATCCAGGTGTAATCCTAAGTATTTGACCGTTGATCGCACTGACAGATCGGTGCTATTAATCCTGACAGGTGGGGGTGTAACTTTTCTGTTGGTAAAATGGATATTGACAGATTTGTTTTCATTAATTCCAATTTTCCATTTTTTAAACCATATCTCCGCCTTAGTAAGAGCTTTCTGTAGGTTACTGCTAGCTATCTTCGGATCCGTGTGTGTTGAGAGCAGTGCAGTGTCATCCGCAAATGTAGCCAGCTGTACATTTTCCATTGTAGGGAAATCAGCCGTGTATAACAAGTACAGCGTGGGGCCCAGCACAGAACCTTGGGGAACGCCTGCTAAAAGAGGATGTATTTCTGAATAGGTATGTTTATAACGCACTTGAAAGTGGCGATTTTCTATGTATGATTTCAGCAACAGGTAAAAATTTTTCGGCAATAGACGTTTCAGTTTATATAATAGACCATCGTGCCAAACCTTATCAAAAGCTTGTTGAACATCGAGAAATGCCGCGGTACATACTTTTTTGGTTTCTAAGCTATTTTCAATTATACTAACCACCCTATGCAATTGATCAGTGGTGGAATGGTGTTTTATAAAACCGAATTGATGTTGCGGAATTATATCATTGGATTGTATGTAAGGCTGTAATCTTTTTAATATTAATTTTTCTACTACCTTCGACAAAACAGGCAACAAAGAGATCGGACGATAAGATGAAACAGAATACGGATCTTTGCCAGGTTTCGGAATCATTATAATTTGTGTAGCAGACTGCAAGTATGGACGTGTCGAAAAGTCGGCTGTGGCGGAACTCAAACGGTTACAGGGCATGTAATAAGGTTTGAAGAAACAACAGTTCTTACCAAAGTAGATAGGTTAATTATTAGGGAAGCCTTAGGGATTGAAAAATTCAAGAATTTCAACAGAGAGGATAACTTCCGACTTGATCCGGAATGGAGAACGGTGATTGGTCAATTGAGAAGCAATCAGATGTAGTGTAGTTTTCTCTATATAGTTAAGGTAGTAGCTTGTTATATCAAGGTTAGTTCAGTTTAGTTCCGATGATGGGCACGGCATGTTGCTTAAAACGTAAACTCGTGTTTGTTAATATATCGTTTTACTTTTACTATAATAAATCGTTTTTTCTTCTTTTTTGTACGCGGTTATTCCGAAATTATTGTATCTAATTAGAAAAGATACCAGTATGCACGTCGCCTGTGAATGATCTACTTGTAAATTGCGTTCAGAATACTACAGAATAATATTATCATTCTTTATTACGAGTAAAAAAAAAATATATCATGAATCAGTCTTTGAAATAATAATAATAATTATTATTATTGACATTTAAAACAAAGTTCCATAACTTATTACAAATATGAACTCCTCTCTCCCCCCCAAAAAAAAATTAAAATCTGAAAGTCCGTATTAAAATATTTCTCAACGATGCTTCACAATTCTCTTGTATCGTCTATTATGTTTGAATTTTATAATCCCATCTTTCCATTTCAAAAACTCCCTTAACTTTTCTTCTTTTGTCTATAACATATCGCCTAAAATAATTTATAACCTTCCGACTATTTGCAATTTTAAATATAATTTATGAATATTGAACTGAGAAAATTATTTTTTATCGGTCATTAATAAAAAATAATTCTACCGCGCGCGTAGATTTTGCGTATAAAGTTTTTATTTTATTTTTTCACGGTCGACCAAAAAATTAATATTTATAATTAACATTTATAATTAATAATTCTATACTCGGATTTTAATTATAAATTGTCGCCATATCATTCATTACCACATTGTTCGTTGTCGAACGTCCTGACTAGCCATTGTACGTTTATTTTTACGTACAAAATAGACTAGCGTTCGAGGCACTATTTTTATGTGACGTAGATGCGTGCACGTATGATGTAGTGGGGTGCCACTGCCTCATTCATGATAATTAAGAATTATACAATGATGAAAAACTTTCTTCAACATGTTGGTTTCGAATCATCGACCGTCGTGTTGTCAGTCGAACACTCTAGCGACACCGCGACAGTTAATATAACTCTTGCCAACTATAAGAATTACAAAAAGAAAAGCGGATTTTACGATGCATTAATATACTTCCATTATGTTTAACGTTTTTTTTTTTGTATTAATTAAATTTATATTAATTTTATTTGAATAATAACGGAAATAATTTATCGGTTATAGGTGCACTGATCTATATATTCCAAACTTAAAAAATCGGTATTTAGCTCCACAAACCTTCGAGAATGAACTTGTACAATGAAGTAAACGAAATTACCAATATTACTACTACTACTACTACTAATAATAATAATAATGATATTAATAATAATAATAATAATAATAATTGGTTGATCGTTAAGACGACGAAAATTCTTCTAATTTTAATCGGTATTTTTCATTTGGATCATCCTCATCGATCGATATTTCCCAACGACGAGTATTGCTCGCGACCGTATCACGACGAACGGACGTATACGATAATGTTGAATTGTTTCTACGTGTTCACGTTCGCCGGTCAATTAACGAAACTCGTTAGAACGTTCGATAATTTGTTAGCCGTTTTTGACGTAACTTTTTGCGCTTTCGGATTCGTCAATTGTTACGTATACTTACATGTGATCAAACGTAACGCCGATAAAGTTCGGCGAATAGCTCAGCGAATTGTCGGACAAATCGGTACCGAGTACGTAGACGACGATTACTATCGACGAACGAGCGATCATTTAAAAATATTCTGCACTCTATGCGGTCCGCCTTATTTCGCGGCCGTTATACTATTTTCAGGCTTTCCGTTAATGATCGTTCTCTGTACGAACGTGACACCCGGCGAACCGGTTACGATGATCTATCCGTCGTCTTATCCGTGGCAGATAAATAACGTTCGGTCGTATTTATTGACGATGACGTGCGTACAATTACCGTCTATCAGCGTGCCGTCGTTTACTTATACGGCCATCGTCGGGTTCGTCGTGTGTACAATAATCAGTTTGAAGCAACATTTCCGAATCGTTCGAAAACGCGTTCATCAGTTGACCGAGAAAAAACTCGATCAACCGTACGAACGCGGCAGACACGATATGTTGCACGAGGAATTTTACGACGATTTGAAACGTATAATAATACATCATCAGTTTATTATGGGGTAAATATTTCCTTTTTATTATTATTAACTTTTTTCGGTGTCATTCATCGCGTTGGATATCATCTCCTAATTGATCGTACTAAGTTCCTTGCGCACTAAATTAATTCTGCCGACTACTGAATTCGGGACCAGAAAATACGCATCGTGTTCTTCGATTCATTCAATCATCCGGCCTTTCAGTTCTAATCCGAGTTTTCTCATCCGCGTCTCCGGCCTTGCAGCCATGACGCGTTAATGGGAAGAAGAATAATTTCTATTTACGCTGATGCAATTAGTGAGGATAAAAAGAATATCAACGATGCGAGTCAGCCGAGTGTATCCTAATTAAAGGCCAATAGTCATAGCTGTATCATTCGGTCGACTGGCAAATGTAGACGACCAATGTTACCGGACGGTCTACTTCACTCGGGGGGAGTTTATTTTCGTGGAAGAAAATTTGTGTTTGTTGTCGCTACTTCAGTACCGTTTTATAGACGAATACTTTCATTATTGAGATGTTTAAGCAGCCTACTTGGCCGTCATATTTATCAGTTCGTTCCGAGGAATATCATCGGTACGAGTTGTAGACCGTTGAAAATTGATGATTGTACCCTGAGTGTTACTTTAATTATAGCTTTCGCCATTTAACGTCATCGCTAAACCTACCGTGAAGTATACATACGTGTTAATCAACTCTCGTACGTAAACCATTTCGCAAGTATCTCCAAAATATTCTTCTCCGACTGTTAGAATCTAAGCAGTTCTTTTATATAAATTATTTTTATACTAATCGTTATAGCAGGTGTGTTCCGATTTTTATTTTTTATTTTTAGCAGCGATAATAATAATCATCTAATCGAGTTACATCCGTTTTTGTAAAAAGAAATGTATACCAATTTTTTTAATGAATACATAAATAATATAGAGTGACCCAGAGAAGACGGGCGGTTTTGTTATATTTTTAATAAGTCGAAAACTACTCGATCAAAATTGTTGAATGTTAAAAATAGGAAATCCAGAGATTAGCTTACAATCTCATTTGTGGAACACAATATTGATCACATGACGGCCATTTGCAACAATACATTCATTCAGTCTTTACAAAATTTTCGAATACTCTTTCGAGCATATGTCGCTGAATTTTCGAAATTTCTTCTGAAATACGAGTTTTCGGGTCTTTCGGGTCTCGTAGACGTGTTTTGTAAATAAGGTATCCCCACAAAAAAATATCGCGTTACTTTGAATTATTTTCTAAACTCTCTTTTCGCTATCTTGAAGGATTCACGCCGAAAATAACGTTCCACGCTAAACGCGCGCTCTTTCCCGTTATAGGATGTCATGCTGACTAAAACTGGACAAAAACGAATAACAAGTCTACCCATCTTCTCTGGGTCACTCTATATAATTGTCACAAAATGAATTTACTTTTGACATATTCATTATATACGAATACGAAATTGTATTTTATATAAATATACATATATACTTATACATATATACTTATATATATATATATATATATATATATATATATATATATATATATATATATATATATATATATATATAATATAAGATAATATAATATAAATGTAGTTTTTTGTGAGAAAATAATGTATTTAACACTTTATAACGTAAGCAGCGAGTGATATTAAATTAATTAAATAATGAGCTCTTATGAAATTCGTACAATTAGCGAATTTCTCAGAATTAAAGTCACCGAAGAAATGAACCCAGCCACACAAAATCTAACTCAGCCAGCTCATTCGGATGAAATATGCCTATTCCGTTTCATTTACTTACTCATAAACACGTGAAAATTTATTCTATAACGCTTTCAAAGATATGCACTCCCATATTCAATAACCTGGTATAAATGTTTGTAAACCTATAATAGTAATAACGATAATAATGATACTAATGTAAATATATCTGAAAACGTACATCTGGAAAACATGTGTCGGCTTATTAGAACATATTGATCTTGAACTATATTTGCACGCTCGAAGCACAAATACAGTAGAAATAACAGATTGTCCAGAATCTGTCCAATTAAGTTTATGGAATTCTGAACGAACTGTTTTATCATCAAATTAAATTAATTTGTACACCATAAACTTATAGGTGCACAATTATTCTACGGTGATTTATTTCTGTGACGGTTAAAGTATTAAAAATTTTAAACAGTTTAGTTACTAATTGATCTGCTCTATTATCGCTAAAATCTTTATTATAATGATTACAGCCGTAAAGAGCGTGCTTAACAGTATCCGTAAACATGTTACACAATTGTCGGAGTGTGCGATTTATACTTGTATAAGTAATCTTTAAATAAGTCGTGGCCCGTAATAAATTGTACGTTAAAACAATTAGGTGTAAATCATGTATTACTGAATCTTTTTCAATGTCTAGGAAAAAGTTTTTACCTTAGGGTCTTATTCAAGCCATTTATGGGTATGGGTGTGCCACTTATATAAATAATAAAATATTAAAAAGAGTTAATAAACAGCAAAGAAAGTTTATACTACTCATATCCTCATTATACAGCTGCCTGTGTGCTAGCCAATATCCTACCCCTTGACCTATTTCTAATTGACAGGGCCAATATTTCTGAATTCAGAATCAATGGTAACTTAAATAAAGTTAAGTCAATAACCTACCTGGATAAATTTAGTATTTATGATATTGACTCTTGTTTAACCATCGAAGCAGTTAACAAAACAATATTAGAAACAAAATATACAATACCTTGCAATCGCACTGAAATTTAGGAAACACTGGACGAATCACCCACTCATTTTCCCCCGATATCCTGAATAAAATCGGTTATAAAAATATGCATATAACCTTTTTTAATTCGCAAATTTTAACTGGACACGGTAACTTCCGTGAATATCTGAATAGATTCAACTTAACTAACACATCAAACTGTCAGTACTGCAAGAAAAATACTGCTGATACAATTCACCATACTACATATCAGTGATGTTGCTTTAAAGAATATAGAGATATATTTAAAATAGATATAAATTCCCCACTTGTCATAAATAAAAAAAATTATTCACGTTGGATTCAATACTTTCACTTAATAATGCAGAAAAAATTGGTTCTAAAATAAGCGATCAATCCTCTCCAGTTAATATTTATTTATTTATTTATTTATTTATTTATTTATTTAATGAAGCCACACAACAGCTAAAAGCCAATTATAGTGTAGGCTTATAAATAAAATAATACAATGAATCATTTTTTCTGAATTATAGAATTAAAAGTAAAAAAAATAAAATACAAAAAAAATACATCGAACACATTCACCAGCCTCACACCTATTAAACACACCAGAAAAACTACACGCATTCACAAGTCTCGCACTCATTAAAACATACATCATTCACACCCCATTCACACAATCTTACTCGAAATAAACGGACGAATCATCTTCAACAATACAATATACACCTTAACGTATATATTACATGTGCATTAGTAAAGGAACAGCATAATATATATGTATATAAGTATGCGCAACATGTATGTTTTTCTTTTAATAATAATAGTAATAATAATGTGTTTTTATCACTAGTTCAATAGCGGTAATACTAATAGTAGTAATAATATAATAATAATTCACCGACAAACGTTGTAATAGTTAATGTAATATAATAAATGGTAATGGTTGGGACTATGTTCTGTCATCGTGATTGTTGGCCTTACATATAACTACACTCTGCAAAGGATTTCATACACCCAAGTTTGAAATACTTATTCATATCTTTATGAATATATAAACGATATATATGTAGATTAACTTATATATAATTTTCCTATTATTAATCATCTGCACTGTACATTTTATTTTATTTTTTTTGAGTAACGGTATACGATTGTTAAAAAACCCCACTTATTTGTATATATCTAATACGTGTACAAACTGTTTAAACGTTAAAGGTTTTTTTTTTCAAGAATGAAATTCTATATTTTACATTACTGAATTTATGATATGAATTTATATGATTTTTTATGCAAAATCTTGTTAATATGTTTCTCAATATCCTGCACTTAACGGTTTGATTCCTGCAATGATAATGCTTGCCAAATAGCTGGTAGGGTTTAATCAATTTTATTGATATAGTTCTTTAAAAGCTTTTTAATATATTCTGAAATCTCTTTATTTTTAGCATTATCGTACTCTCTGCTTATTTTAGAGTTTTTAATTCGATCAAATTAAATTATTACTTATCGTTTTCTACAGTTATATCCAAGACGTAATGTCCTGTTTCCGAGGCATAGTTACCGGTACGTTGACTACATTCTTCGCTGTAATGGTCATGATACCCTTCCTGGTAACGACGGTAGGTCGCTGTTTTTTTAATTTTTTCTATTTATACACACATACTCCTGCACACACACACACACACATATATATATATTTATATATATATATATATACATAATGTACATTTCGACGGTAGTTGTATGTCATCACCTTCATTTTAAAAATAATTTTCTGAAAAAATTTTGAATTATTAAAAAAAAAAGTATAGGCGATAATTGACACTGCCTCTTGTGTTCTTTCGTATTTTTCCATATTTGCAACCTTCTTGAATTGAGTAGACCACAGTCGCCAATTCGAACCATTAAAGACGGTCAGTTTCCACAATTTATCCGTATGAATGAGTTGAATCGTTTTTAATATATCCACGACAAAATTCTTATGTACGAACGGTACCGCTTTCCATTCTTAAGAATCTCGTACAACAAACTTTTTCGATTTTCTACTCCCTTAATTATTTTATCATTCCAAATGATCTTTAAAAGTTTTATAAAAAACCCGCGAAACACTCACTATTGGAAAGGTTTATGTAGCATATAGCTCTGTAGATACTTAACTGTTTTGTAGACCATCAGTTTGGTTTCGATTGTTATATCTTAATTGTGTGAAAAAGCTGTGTATACATTTATTGAAAGTTACATTTCCATTTTGTATGCGTATTTTCACACACACACACACACACACATATATATATATATATATATATAAAACAAAATTGAAATTATATTATTATAATAATAAAAATAAAAATAATACCAACCGAAAAATAATTTTTCTTAGCATACTCCAAAATGAAATTCTTTTTATGTAATGATCCCACCAGGTCCATTTATCGAACAACCTGGGTAGACTGAATAAAATAAAATCGTTGTAGTATATATTATTTGAAAACTAACACTGTTTCTAATGTTAAACCACATCAACTTTATGTATTCAGTGGTTTACAGTTATAAACATACCCTCAAAATAACTCGTTTTTCAATTTCGATTGTTTCAGATTGAGGGTTACTACTTATACCGCATGAAAATGATATGCGCAGCCACAGTTATTTTGATAATATTTTTTATCTATTGTTTTATCGTTGAAATGATCAATGATTTGGTAAGTATGAAGTTAAATGATTTTCTAGAATAACAAAATAATTATCTAACATTCATTGTATGGTGTTAATAATAATATAGATAACTCCTGACCGATTATAATTGTCAGCATGAAAAAGAAACAGAAAAACAGGAAAGAAAATCAATTGTGTGAGATATGCGTACGGTGGAATTTCAGTTAAAGATGAAACAAACCCAACATCGAGATATCGAGCCGCATAGATAAGGAAATGTGACGGCTGGTAAGTGGACTGTTGCAGGAAGAGCAGCACAGTGGTGTATTCTAACGTAGAAATAAATGTCTACATGTAAAAGCCTAACGTCCGTATGTGAAACAGAGTAACTTCTTATTTTCTTCATTTGTTTTTTTCTTCTATTTTTTGCATACAATCTCTGCTAGGTGGATAATAAGTAGCACTGTTATTAGATTATTTGAATATTAATAAAACACAGTTCAACGACAGCTGTTCTTTATTTGATAAACATTAGTTAAGAACAGCTACATAGCTCCACTTGCGTTTTTCAGACGTTGAAATTGAACGCTGTTATTCTTGAGATTGGCTGCCAGTGGATTTACATGTTGCTGAATTTGTGTGTGCCATCCGTAGTAAATTGCGGTAGACTGGAAAATCTTGCAATTGCTTGATAGTTCAATCGATTGCGCACCCAAGATCTATAAAAAGACTGTTATTAGAAGTAGCCAGTTTGGAAATTCCTTTTAGCTGCATTATCGACCATGGTACTCGTTTCTAATTCTTCACGACTTAGCATCCATATCATTGCTATTTCCTCTTTATAATACGTAATGTGGGTAATTTTCTAGATGCTTTCACATTTATATTTATTCATTGGCCATTTTTGCTAATGTAGGAAATAAATTATATACAAGTTTTTAAATAATTTGCTGGTAACATTAATCTAAAAGTAAAGAACTGAACTATAAATTTAGGAAAGTTGATAAATCGTAGACACTATAGCGTGTCGATCGACAGTTAATAACGAAGATTATTTAAACAAGTGAAATATTCATCTGGAGAGAATGTTACGACATTCGGTACCTAAGTATTTGTATTTTTTGCATAATGTAGAAACAAATTATAAACAATTTTTTTTTTCATTTGTTTTAAGTTTGGAAAATATTTTATTACCTTAGCTCATACACGCGAGTTAGATAAAGAGGTCCGAAATTTCTTCATGGTCAAGAATCTATTAGAGCACCTAGGCGACAATTTTTTTTTAATGATAAATTTTGAGTGTGCTTGAAAGTAACGTTTAAAGAAAACAATTAGTTGTAAATATTGTTTAGGTTTTTCGACATTTTATCTTTTTATTACTTCTTTCTTTTTTGTATGTCATACACTATGCAGTTTGTAGGCCATTTTTAATAGTTTCTCTTCCTTGTTGCCTGGAAAAGTCTACCTGTATTGTCGATGTTGCTCCATTCTTTAATATTCTTTATCCATGAGGTCTTTCTTATACCAACTGGTCTTTTACCATCAATTCTTCCTTGTAATATTATGCGCAGAATGTCATACTTTTCTCCTCTTAGAATGTGACCCAAATATGCCATTTCCTTTTTTTAAATATTTTTTATTAGTTTCCTTTCTCCACCAGCTCTTTTCAGTACACTGTGATTTGAAACTATTTCGGGTCCACGAGATTCTTAATAGTCTTCTAACAAGTCACATCTCTGTGGCTTGCAAACGTCTAATTGGCTTTTAAAGTCAATATTTCCATTCCGTACAAGAGTACCGGAATCACATAACAGTCTATAATTTTGAGTCTTATCTGCAGTTGCCAAATCATTTGCTAGCATAATATTTTTTATTTTTCAAAAGGTTTTCTTTGCCATTCCACATCTTGTTCTTATTTCTCCATCATCGTCTAGTTTCTCATTTATTACTGATCCCAGATATTTCAAACTGGTAACTTGATCTATTATTACTTTACCTTTTTGGTTTCTTATAGACTTTAGTTTAGCCTTTTTTATGTTACCTATTATTTGTTGAATTTTTTTATGGATGTTGAAGCTATCATGTAGCCTTAGGAGTTCCTCAGCTTCATGTTGTTTCTGTATCCATTTAAACTTTGCTTTTCTGACCTTCTTCCGCATTATATTATGTATACTTAACTAATTCCCCATATCTCCGTTGACTCTTGCAAATCTTCTTTTCTCCATTATTTATTTTTGTTGTTTACTTTTCCCTATAACTTCCTCTGCAGCTTCGATGGTATTAACTTTTATCTTGTTCCAAACATTTTCAATGTCTTCCGTTTCAATCTCTGTTACTGCTGGTATTCTAGCTGCTAATTCATCAATCAGTTTATTTCTGATATCAACATTTTTAAGCTTTTCCACGTCTAACCTTTGATTCTTATTTCTTTTCCTCAGTATCTGAAAATTATTTCTGACATCTGCAACTACTGGATTATGGTCAGAATTAATGTCTGCCCCCGGGTATGTTTTCACTTGAGTTATACTATTTCGGAAAAGTCTTTTATGATATTTTTCTTCTTATCCTATTGTGATTTCTAGGTATATAGACGTCTGCTGGCAGTTTATAAAACGTGTTTTTGATTTTAAAGCCTTCTTACTGACAAAATTCAAAGAGTATAGATCGTTCATTCCTCTACCCTAGACCAAATTTTCCAGTTACACCAGTTACCTCTCCATTTCTGACTTTGGTATTAAAGTCTCCCATTATAATATTCAGGTCCTGCCTTTTTAGATTCTTAATAATATTTTGTAGACCACCATAGAAATATTCCATTTCTTCATCAGATTTATCGGCTGTTGGTGCAAAAATCTGGGCAATGTTAATATTCTGTATCATGCCTTTCAGATGTACTAGCATTATTCTATCTGACTCAGCTATAACATTAATTTGGCATTTCTTGTGCTTCTCTCCAATTATAACTGCTACGGCATTACTCCTACTTTTTGTTGATCCAGAGTATATACAACGTGCTCCATCATTCTCAATAGTTCCGCTATCTGGGCATTTGTGTTCGCTAATATCCAATCTTTTCATTTCTTTAATTAAGTAATGCACCGTAGTTTGCCGTTGTCTTCGGTGCCCGCAGTGTACATGCCGGTTTTTATGGTTCCAATTGTCGCCATGCAGTTTTTAATCTATAGCTGTTCCGATCCACTTGATCTCCACCTGTAGTTGATGTGACTGAAAGAATTAATAACGTAAAAATTTCAAAAGCAAAACCAGTCCGTATGAAATGAAAAATATTCTTCCACGCGATTGAGAAGAAAAAAGTACAAATACTTACTTTTCATGTCCGGAAAACGGATTAGTCATTTCGCAAATCAAGTAGGCAGAGTAACATATACGCAGACATTTGAATATCGCCACAGTCACACATATGTCAATCACCGTGTCAAACAAATTACAACAAACATTTTGGGTTACTCAGTGCATTCTTAAACAAGCGAAAGTTAGCTATAAACGTTGTTAAAATAGAAGTAGTAGTAGTAGTAGTAGTTTGTAGAAAAGGCATTGCAAAGAACATTCGCACTAGATGTTTAAGGGGAATAGAAAGTCAAATAAAAACAAATTCAAACGTCATACCGATAATTCTGAACTATGTCATAAAACTGTGTCTTGCATAGTTTACCTCTGCCTAATGTACTCAAAAATTTTTTTTTATGCAATAATCATTAGTACCATAAGTTATTATAAGCGTGCATTTGTAACAAACTTGTATATTATTTTTCTCTAAGCTTGTATATATATAAATTTAAGGAACACTTAATTACTTGCATACACACGTGGTCGGAGGGACTATGTTATTGATCCCCTTTCCACTCTATTTTTTTTAAGTACACTTGGCAAGGAACAATTACACACAACTGATGTAATGCACACTAGTCCCTTGCTCTTTTATAAATACATTTCATAAATATATTTGCCCTATCCACTTGAAAAAAAAAAAAGTAGTAGTAGCATTATAGTATATTTCAATGCAAAATTTTATAAATCATTAAGAATTTGTAACATACACATATAGTATCCTTAAAGTTACCCTAGCAGTTAAATACAACCAAATGACTTTACAAAACTAAAGAAATAATAAAGAAAATAACGGTAAAATTTCAATAGGAAAAATTAAAAAAAAAACTATTAGCACTTGTATATTAAATTTAGTTTAACTTGTACATAAATAAATAAAAAGTAAATAAAAATAAAAAATCCTAATACAGATCTGATCGTATACATTAGAAATCGGACGACGATGCTTATATCTAGCGTAACGCATGCTGAGAGATCAAGCATACTATAATCCCCTACTTACATTTATTATAAAATTTCTTTGATAATTTATAAATATGACCATAAATATGAGGAATATTTATCGTGGAGTGCATGCACTATATTTTAGTCCATCGAGGAGCATTTAATGATATTCTGAACACTGCTTTTGTATTACTGGAGTTTTTTGTAAGTACTAACGGACAGTGAACACCGGACCGGATAAGCATAAACTAGGTCTTATAATGCTAGTGTAAATTAATTTCTCGTTTACTGTAGAAAGATGAGTAACTGAAAATTGGTGCAAGTATTCGAATGGCTTTTTTCGCGTCACCGATTGATTTATTAATTGAAAGACGAGAGTCTAGAGTAACTCCTAGATAGTTAATCTGCTAACTGATGCATTTACCATTAACAGTAATATCAGGCAGAGAAGGAGGAAATCTTTTAGTAAACAGTATAGCGTGCGATTTCTCGGTATTTAATTTTAACCTGTACGGTCTAAGAGAAGAGCAGATATGAATCCAGATTTCTAACTGATCAACACGACTATTCAGTGAAAAGAAAAAGTTACCTAGGTGTCATTACAAAAAATTAACTTTTGAAAAACATATTAACTATAGTCTTACTAAAACCGGAGCAAGAATGTTTTCACTTTCTCCGATATATTTAATAAAAAATCTAAATCAAGTATTCGGGACAAATTAATTATATATAAGTCCCTAATTGAACCGATTTTAACTTATGGATGTTGTGTTTGGAATTATGTACCTAAATCTAGATATAAAAAAAATTCAATTAATTCTTGCCGTCTATATCTAAATTATTTGAAAAACTGCTGTTGAAACGATTAAAGCCCTTTGTTGCTCGTCCGAATCATCAATTTGGATTTAGGGATAAGCACTCTACGATCGATCAGTTACATCGGGTAACTGCGACCATTGAACGTGCTATGGAGGAAAAGAAATATTGTGCAACAGTGTTTCTAGACGTATCGCAAGCCTTCGACAAGGTATGGCATGAAGGACTAATTTATAAAATTAATAGAATCATTCCAAGAAATATGTGTCAATTACTAGAATCCTACCTTGCAGAGAGAAGCTTTCAGGTCTCTATGGCAGAGGCTATATCGTTACCGTATCTAATAAAGGCAGGAGTGCCAGACTCTAGCTTGTGCCTGTTATACACAGCAGATATACCGCCAACTACAGAAACCTGTATTGCCACATTTGCTGATGATACTGCTATTCTGTCAGTTGGTGATACAATAGAAAGTGCAACAACTAACCTGCAACGAGCCATACACAAAATTAGTAAATGGATGCGTGTTTGGAAAATCTTAGTTAATCACCAGAAATCAGCTCATGTCATATTCACTCTCAGACGATATACCTATTTACCAGTATATATTGATGGCATTGCAGTCCCCAAGGCAGATTCAGCCAAGTACCTTGGCATGCATCTAGACTCACGTCTGAACTGGAAGGTGCATGTCAAGATGAAAAGAAAACAAATTTCTCATAAGTTACGGGAAATAGACTGGGTGTTAGGGCGGTATTCAAAACTCAGTTTATTTAACAAAGTTTTAATATATAGCCAGCTGATTAAGCCGATCTGGACATACGGCATCCAGCTATGGGGCTGTACAAAGCAGAGCAATCGTTTGATTATTCAGCGAGCTCAAAACAGCCGTTTGCGGACTATCACAGCGGCTCACGGGTACCAACGAAATCGTGACATACATTCGGACTTAAACATTCCGTGGGTCGACGATGTAATTCGCTGCTTCGCAAAGAAACATACAAACCGACTTCACCAACATCCAAATCCTGAAGCATCAGATTTAATCAATCGGAATTGTGAATTAAGACGCCTTCAACGAACAAAACCACATGATTTATAATAGTTAGATTTAATACGCCTTTAGCGAATAATATCGCATGACTTATTATTTTATAGTTCGTATGTTAACTGTACATATATATAAATATCTAAAGTTATGGGTTCTATTTTATAACTTATTTATCTCATAGATAAGATTGTATTATATTAACAATTACAATTAAAAAAAAAAAAAATTCAGAATGGTTGCTGTAGTGCCGTTGTATACTAAGATACAATTAATGCATGGAATGTTGAACCTAGACTATATTGCGAATAGAATATCAATTGTTGCTAAAAAATTCTTTCTTCAATGCGAAAGCAACTCGTCTCATCGAATTATAATTATTAATCATTTAAGATGTAAAAAATATGAAAAAAAAAAAACACAATTTTCTATCGTAGATGCTTCAACTATAACCTTATATTATTAACGCAATATATTTATAGAATCTATCTATTTGGTAAATGCTCTCTTAATATATAGTGCATGCGTATTAATGCGCGTAAGTAAATTATCTTCTTTTCAAATCACGAAGTGGTGCCAACTTGAGGACTGTGCGGGTTAGTCCCATAATCTTTCTCTCACGGGTCTCGGTTAAAAATGAATTATTTTTCAAGGTATTTCGCTATATCACGAAGCAATAAAAAAAACGGCTTTACAAATAATTTTTAAATTAAAATAATTGATGACTATGTAAAAAGTTGTAAAATTGTTCTTTTTCAGAACGAATCATTAGGAAAAGCATTATATAATATACCGTGGTACCGTTCGCATGTAGCTTTTCGAGAGCTTTTGCCGATATTTATCGCTCAAATTCAATACAGATACGAAATGAAAACTTTCGGCATGTTTGCGGTGAATAGAGCTTTTTTCGCTCGCGTGATGAAATTAAACTTTTCCGTATTGAATATGACTTTGGTAATTTACAGTAGACACTCTTAACGCGCCTGTATACGATAATATTATAAAACTGCTTACACTGCTGCTTATAGAAAAATTAGCGTAAGTATTTAAGCGGAAAATTTATAAATAATCGTATAAAATTAACGTTTCAACTTGATATAATATTTGTAACATTTACATATTTTGTTTCATGTTCCATTCGGGTTTTTTCAATGTAAAAATATAAATATACGTAAATCTTCGAAAACGTTATATCAATGGTATGAAGTTTGAAAGTTGAAAGAATAGTTTTTTTGGCCTGGAAAAATTATTTCTATTTTTTTATTGGATATTATACGAAGTTGATCATATCTATACTAAAACTGCTTGTACTGCAATTGGGTCATCGGTTAAAATTTCTTATAGTGAATTGTAACTGAACTTTTGTGAGGCCGGTATGTGGGATATTGTGGACACTCGAGAAATAAATGTCGGAGTGTTAAGTGTGTCCGGACGCAGCGAGCGTACAATGACGGATCTGTTTTATTTATAATGTAGCGACGAGTCAATGCAATGTGACCAATGCGAAGACGAGATAGAACTACCTGTTCTTTCCTACGGTGTAAAAAAGATATCCAAAGAAAATAATTAGAACACGTAAGGTGATTTGTTGTAGGAATAACATATTCCATAGATCACAAAAGGTTTTATTTTTTGTGTGTTTGATGGAAGCGATTGCATCAGATTTCGATATAGTATAGTTAATGGACATGTTTGAATAGTGGCTGCTCCTTTAAATGTTTTTTCTACTAGTTCATTTGGTTGAAAACCTGTATGTCTTAGGATTTATAATAATATTATATTAAGAGTGGGGTTACGGTATAAGAGAATCTAGATATCTACGGTAACAGAGTGTAATTTGATAGAGTTACGGTTGAAGCACATGATAGAACAGAGAAAATCGGAACATATTAGGAAATTTTAGTGGTTTTCAGTGACGGTAGTGGATATAGCGAGGTATGCTGCGTATAGTTCAGCAGAAAATACCGAGTATTGAGGTAATAGGTTATAACGCAGATCATCATCTGAAACTACAGTACAACCACGGAGTTGGTTAGATTTAGATACATCGGTATAGATTTTTGTGAATTCTTGATATTTGTTCATAGTTTGTTCGATGTGATTATTTATATTAACTGGGTGAATTGGTTGTACTGTTGGCAGTTGTAGAGACGTGTCGTGGTGGATGGAGGAGAGTGCCAAGGAGGATATGCATGATTTTTATAAATAATATTGGAAATTTCTGAAATAGGATAGTTTTAAATAACTGAAACATATTACCAAAATGAAACCATTAAAAAACAAATTTACTAGCGCACTCTTACGGTAAATGGTTAATGCATAATTCTATAGTTACACATAAGAGTGCCCTGCAGTATAAATTACGTTTCAGTTATTTACTACTATCATATTTCAAAAACTTCCAATATATTTTTCATTAAATGGTTTCATTTTGGTAATTTATGAAGCTTTAACCACTGGGTTAACTGATTCACGCTCGTTTGTATCACATAACAAGATACGTTCTGTGTTATGTGATAAGCTTTATAATATAGTTACTTATTTAACGTTAGGATTGTAACAGGTAAATTAAAAAAAAAAAAAAAAAAAAAAAATTGATAATTCACTAAAAGTAATTTCGACATCGGATTTTAATTAGATCGATTTTTAATGTTTAAAGTATGTCTTTATCGTTGCGGATTCAAATTAACTGTATGTCATTTACATAACGTAATGCGAAATAAAATTATGCCTTTTCATTTAATTTTTTCTTTCGTTACGATTTGTATCTTATGTGTTTTGTTTTTTTTTTAATTGTTCCCCGGTGGGGCAAATGTATTAAATAATTTGTTGTTATAAAGGTGCAGGGAACTACTTAATAAATAACTGTGTGTAAGAGTTGTGTAGCTAGAACAAAAGAAAAACAACCAGTATAATAAAAAAAAAAAATAGGCATGTGTGATCTGCAATGTGTAACTTAAAAAAAAAAAACTAGGGAGAAACCTAGTCCCTTAGACCATATATACATAATTTTCTGATTTAGTGAATGTTATTTGTTTCGTGTAATCTATACGTGTTTTTTACTTTACAGAATTTACGAGCAAATGAACAAATGAACAAATATTCTATTAGAAAAGTTATAACTTATGTTGTTAACAAGTAGCTAATTGTGTACCGGATACATCCTTAATAAACAAAATTATATTATTATAACAGAAAGTTAATTATGAAATAATTATTATATATATATATATATACAATCGTAGGTGACGCTGTTAAAGTATTAGATATATATATGTAATAAATAAAATTGAACAATTATTATCGATAATCACAAGTGCGATGTTACTTTACGCATATTTTTTTCTAATTTTACGTTTATATAATTTTAACAATATTTTATTTAATTTGCACAACGCTTGATACATCCAAGTTATGCCCCCCCCCCTAAACCAGCGACTACATAGTATAAACCCATATTCCTCTATGGAATCATCCTCGCCAGTGGCGTAGCCACACTTGTTTGAAGAGGGGGTTCAAACAAAACTGAATTATAACAGTAAGCCCAAGTTAAATTGAACTTCAAGTAAATAACCAAAACTCAAGTAGGTTAAAAAACCATAAGCAATCCAACTCATCAGAGTTATTTTTACACTTATTAGACGTCGAATATGTAATTCTATTAGAAACAATAGACGGCAGAAATATTTAACGTCACTGGAACACACTAATAGTATGTTATTGAGGACAGAGGGATATGGGGTTACAAAGTACAATAAATTCCGTGAAAAAATAAGCGATAAATAATGATTTTATATTTGTTGGAGGAATAATACATAGTAATACTTAACTAAATTTAAAATTTAAAATCTATTCTTCGGGTTTTTTTACAAAATTCTTATATTTCGAAATTATCTATTTACTTCAAAAACAACGAAATTTAAGTAAAATAAATGAAAATAAAAAAAAAACAAAATAGATTTAACAAATGCAAAACTGCATTTAACAACGAGTATATATTTTCTTATTATAATAATGATTCCAAGGGGGTTCAGACCCACAAACCCCCCCGGCTACGCCACAGATCCGCGCCAACCTACAATTTTACAACAACAAAAAAACCAATAATAATAAGAATAATATTTATATATATGCGTATGTGTGTATATGTAGAGGTGTAAACAACCAATACTGGCTTTACGTTTTAAATGTTAGTGTTAATAATGACAGCCAATATTCTTACTTGTGATATGAATGCGAAAAGCTGAGTAACAAAGTTTGTTGAATTCATGTTTTAGATCAAGACTAAAGAGAAAATTTTCTTAATAATTATTTTATTACGCCCTTATTCTTTTAAAACGTTGAGAACATACGAATTATTATTGTCCGTTCGTTTCCTGTGAACATCTTGACTAGCCCACTGTATGATATTTTTACCGGGTTAGCATTCAAAGCACTAATTATATGCCGCGGAGGTTTGCGCTCAAAAGATGTTGTACGGAGTGGGCTGTTAATGCTTCGTCCGTGATAATAATTGAGGGTTACACGATGATGAAAAACTTTGTAAACTTGAAGAAACTGGGTTCGAGACTATTAACTTTAACAGTAAGTAATTATAATTTGATTTAAGTTAATTTAAGTATATGGAATGCAGAATATATCGGCATTAGTAAGTTTCGTTAGAACCGACCGAAAATTAGTCGATTTTTAAAACGATGACTGTCAGTTTTATTTTTACTAGAATAAATTATCGTTTTTTTAAAACATCGATTACATATATTTACATTGCATTCGAATATATTTAATTTATTCATTGGGTTCTAAAATTTGTACGATTACATGATTCGTTTCGGAAAATTTCAAACAATTCTAGTTTATCTTATACTAGTCGATTTTGTTAAATCGACTGGAAAGTCTAGATGTATATCGATATTAGTATGTTTCGCTAGAACCGACTGAAAATTAGTCGGATTTTGAATATGGTGATTCTTACTTATATTTTTACTACAATAAATTATCGATTTTGTTAAAACCCCGATTACATGTACTTATGTCCCAATAATTTATTGAGGAGTTCTAAAATCTGTACGATTACGTGAGTTACTCATACAGTTTTAGATTATCCGTTAGTTACTATTCAACTGAAATATAGTTTTTAACTTTATTTTAAATACATTTGGTTTATTTGATATATTCATTATATAATTAATTATCATTTAGGGATATTTTCATTTGGCACGCCGTGTTTACACTGTACTAATGAAAAATTAAAATAAATCCGACTAAATAATAATTAGTCAGATTTCTGTTACTAATGAGTCTCGGTTATGTGTAGTAGTCGATTATGCCTATCGCTAGTGTATTTATATACATAATATATATACATATATATATATATACATATATATACATATATATATATATATATATATATATATATATATATATATATATATAATATATATATAATAGCTTGTTTTGCCGTGACAAATTGTTTTGTTATGTCGTGAGAGCTTCGTTCATCTACGATGATAATGTTTTTTACTCGACGCGGTTTTTTGTGCCGATTGACATTTAGAATCCGAATTCGGAACTTATTTTCCGATTAATGTTTTAATCATTTTCCGCAGTATGCGTCTGACAGTCTTTATTTGTGTATTTAGTTCGGTCCTCTCACTTTTACGCTGTACCAACAAGAGATGATTCTTATATAGGATATTTATTTCCTCGTATTAATTATCGAATGATTTTGAAAGTTAACAACACTTTTTTTCACACGTTAAAAGAGTTTTTATTTAACTTTTTATATCGAATTAAAAGCAGTCGGATAAACGTGACGGAAAATTTACGTACGAATTATTTTATCGGAAGGAGGGAAAAAAAGATTTTAAAATAAAAGTTTAAATCTGACGCACACTCTACACAACATCGATTTTAATAATCGTACGTGTCGAAAATATTTCAATTAATAGCGGATAATGGCTTGTTACGTCGGGAATGAATTTATATTCTGCGTCGTTAATGGTAGCTGCGGTTTAGACGACGTGGTTGCACCGACAGTATACCGTAGTAAAAGCTGTCTCGTATAAGATACGCGGATCTCCTTGATTTCATCAGGCTTGCCCGCATACCGAAAACGTTCGACTGGAATAAATAAATAACAATAATGTAATTATAAATAATAAATCCCACATCATAATAACAATAATAATAATAATAATAATGGCGAGCAGTAGCGAGTAATCTAATTCTCGTTTAACGTACGTAATCAATCTCGCTCGTTTCTGTACCGCATTCATTTCATCGTACGCTCTAAATAGTTCAGAAGCCAGAAGTCGGTGTATCAAGATAATTCTAGTTTAAAACAAAACCGATTATCGACCAACATCAACATGACCGGTTTATTAACGTTTTCGATGATAAACGTCGCTTTGGTAAGATATTTAATTATTATTATTATTATTGAACTGGAGTGAAATGTAATGATTTTTTTAAATTAACAATTAAACAAGTAGTTAAAAAAACAAATAATTGTATTAAAAGACACAATACTTTTCCGTCATTAAGCTATTAAAAAAAAATTAAAATAAAATGTAAGAAAATACTTAATATAGATGTACAATATTACAAAGAGTAGCAATATGAAATAACAGATTTGATTATAAACTAGCATGATGGTGAATGTAATAAACGTGTTGTTTAATCAACCAATTAGCGAGGAGAGGGGCTAGGGGGGCCAGACATCCCCCCAAAAAGAAAAAATAAAGAAGTAATAAAGTACCGTAATCTTAATTACAGTAGGTTCCCAAAATTAGCCACCTATGCTGGAAAAAGTCTTCGAAAATTTTGTAACGGCTTAATGAATATATTGTTGTAAATGACGGTCATCTGAACGATATTATCTTCCACAAAGGATTGTATCCTTGGTTTTACTATTTTTAAATAAAATTTCATTCAAAAATTTTTGTCGAGTACTTTTTGATTTATTAAAAAAAAAACAACAAAAAACCGTCCGTCTTCTCTGGGTCACACTATATATTTAATTTAGTTCGATACTTTATAATAAAATGTTTTTTTACATTATCAACGATTCAAAATTTGACCCCTTTAGTTCGAATAAGTGTTTGTGAATCGGTCTCAGATATAATGCGAGCGTCATCTTGACGAGCCCCCAAAATATGTAATTATGTGCCGCTGATTTATACACAAGCACATACACAAATAGCTGGAAAAATTCAAAACTTAAAAAATAAAAAATGTTTTAATTTATAATATACTTTTTAAAAGTAATTCTTTATCAAAATTTGTTTCATTGAATTTAATAAATTATTTTTATTTCTTTTATTATTTCCATTTTTTCTAGTAGTTTTTCTTTTTTACAACGTTTTTGAAGTATATAGCTAAGTAACACTCGAATTTACGGTTAAATCTACGCAATCGAAATCTTATATCTATTTTGCCTTTTATGCATATAAATACATATATATATATATATATATGTGTGTGTATGTGTATAAATGTGTACCTGTATATATGTATAAGTGTTGATTCGAAAATTTAGTAACAACATAATGTGTTAGGGCAATGAAGATCAAGGGGAATACTCGGTAGAGTAAATGTGAAAATAGTCGACAGCTAAATTTTTAATTATTTTGTGATTACTTTAATAATAATAATAAATAACAATACCTAATATAATAATAATAATAATCAAATCTCATTTATTTCAATTTTTATACAATTATACCAAAACGTAATAAAATGCGATGATGAAAAGAAAAAATATAAAATAAAAAAATAATTGCAAATCAAAACATAAATAAATAAAATGAAAACATCGTTCAGAAAATAAATTGAAAAGTTTGGAATGTAGTGATTTAAAAAAAACAAAACAATGAAAAGTATTTCTTTTTTTAAATATATATTATGTAAATCTCAATATGCCTAACTATTAGGGTTATTACAGCATAAGGAGACATGTGTCTAGGTATGCAAGGAGTCCGCTTTTTCTGGTAAAGTTAAAATTCTAAACTATAGATTGAGAGGATTTTGTGTATCGGGTCCTGTATTTTGTGTTTTAATCTGTGTGGTGTGAGTATTTGGCAGTTTGTAGATTAAATGTGTGACTGTTGGTTCTGTTAAATGTCAGCATAAGTGGCAGTTTGTTGGTGGAGGGCTTTTGGTACACAGAAGGTTAGGTATTATAGGATCATTTTGGAAAATGGAGGTTGGGGATGTAGATTCGTTAGTGTATGCAAATGTTTTATTGTAGCTAAGAAGACGGCTTAAATATAGATAAGTATGGTATTTTCTGTAGTATATAAGTGGAAAGGATCTGGCTAATGCACACAAGCTCTTTGATGGTGATGAGGGAATACTGTAAAGATGGATCAAAGTCTAGCATGAAGTGTTCTTAATATAGATTTACTGGCTTTTGAGTACTGACGCACGTAGTTAATTCGTGATAGGATTATAGATTTATAGACATTTAAGAGGATTTAGGTATTTATATTATATTTTGAGTTGATAAATATTTCAGAATTTGGAGCAGTTTTAAGCACCTACTCTTGATTTCAGTTATATGGTAACGCCATTTTAATTTCTGGTCGAACAATAAATCAAGGAATTTTACTCTTGTTTTGGCTGTTAAGGAAAAGTCATTTATACTTAAAGAAAAACTGGAGGAAACACCTCTTATGGACAATAATGTATGATGATTTGGATGTAAAAAAATATAAACTTTTCATATCACACCATTGTTGCAAACGATCTATGGTTTTTTGTAGGATTTTTGTGCATTAGAAGGAACACCGGATGACAAGGATATATTAAGATCGTCAATGTAAAGCCGAGCAGTTACGTTTTCGATCTG
The DNA here is from genome assembly GCA_032883995.1 of Coronaproctus castanopsis. NCBI lineage: Eukaryota > Metazoa > Arthropoda > Insecta > Hemiptera > Monophlebidae > Coronaproctus > Coronaproctus castanopsis. The sequence continues at coordinate 122,536,731 of CM065052.1, read as the reverse complement.
AACTGCTCCGCTTTACATTGACGATCTTAACTATATTAGTGATTTAACTAATTTTCAATTGATTTTTTATAAAAAAATCACTACATTCCACATTATATAAAAAATTAACTTGAAATGTTCGGTTATTTAGGAAACTGTATTAAGTAGTTGCCTAAATTACCGGATATACCGGCGGACTTTATTTTTATTAATAGTCCATGTTTCCTAAATAAAAGGATACAGCATATATATCATGTTGTGATGTTAATACCTGCCTGTGTAAAGTGAGCAGATGATCTATAGCCGAACTCGTCTTACTAGCTTGCAAAGGGGACAAGGAAAAATAAGATACGTGTCTATTAACCGATATTTCCAGTGTTTTTCAAAAAATCACTAAATAGTTATTTTCTTTATGAACAAACACAAATTTTTCGGCTTTTCATTATCAAGTAAAATATATAAATAATTTTTAAAAATTTTACAAACTTATAAAAAATTAAATGATAAAAAATAAAAATATTAATTATAACAATAGTAATGGCATAACACAGAAACTACGTCGAACGCATTTCTTTTTTAATTACGTACATGAAATTAAAATAAAGGGAATAAAATCGTCTATGAGCAACACTGCGCGAGCGGCGGCTGAATTATTATTATAATTTTAACTTATAACGATCGAAATATCCATCCGAGTTTACTTAGTTATTAGGAATCCGCACGTAGCTATTACATAAAGAAGTACGTACATGACCTTCTTAGGTGAACAGTTAATCGCAACACTTGCAGAGAACGGAACAGTGTGAATTTGTCCCTACTACAAAATACGGTTAGATATCCATGAATATAAAGTTATATTTTAATTTTTCTTACGAATTAATTAATTAGTTAAAACTGTCATCATTTAACACTTTTTTCGTCTTCGCAGTCGATATTTAGTTAACAGTTTCCTTCGCCTTCTTCGGTAATTAATTAGGCCAGTTTTTATTTTTATCTGGGCAATTATACTCCACTGCTCCGACATAAATTGTCTGCAACCTCATTCTCGTCTTATTGTAATGAGGGACTATCGCTTTGGTTGTACCTCCTGAACGAGTATTTCCATTGTCCATTAATATGCCAAACTTATATTACCATTTTTGAGAACAAACCGCATCAAAATTAACGTATATAAATCTGAAATTTATTTTCTACATTCAAATTCTTATTTATGATTATTCTCTGGGTTTTTGTAAGATTTCCAATCAGTTTAATCTCGACATCCTATCCCGATGAAATTAAATTTCGCACGGTTGATAAAAGCGAGAAAAAATACGTTAGTAATAATAATAATAATGCTTTTTAAAATTATTATTTCGAACTGGCCATCGTAGTCATTAAGCAATTATCTATGACAAAGTAATCAAACACGATGGGGGCGCATCCAGTAGCACACTCCCGATGACCTCAATCTATGCAAATCAGGTGGTTTCCGACGATTCAATCTAAGTAATTCATTGAAAGTACCCAAGAGATCTCTAGCAGGTGCATTTAGGTGGCTCTGGAGTCTTGCTATATGTGTTCTACCATATTTGACTAATTCCGGCTTTCCGGAACTAGCTTGAAAAGCCCGTCCTCTCCTATTAATATAGCAATTACTGCCGGCTGAATTTCACTCCCAGTTATCGTATATATACATAAATGCACTTATGAACTCTAATATGAAAAATATTAATACTATAATTTAGCTGTACGAAATGTACAAACGTGAGAATTATCTATATATAAAATACATATATGCACGTATACATACGCAGATCTTATATTTCATGTACATACATATAGTAAACTGTGAACGATAAAGAATGTTAATAATTAAAAGTTTAAAATTTGTTGTTATTTTTTTACGTTGATTTATTCATCTTTAAGTTCAAAAGACAAATAAAAAATAAATGAATATTTGAAAAATTATCACCTTTCTAAAAATTCTGATTATACAGATATACGATAGCCCTCTATCACTCTACTGCTGTAGGCATTCCCCAAAACATTTACAACGATTCTAAACGTGTGCAGTTAGAATATTAATTTTACACCCACACACACACATATATATATATTAATATAGTAAGAGAGAGAGAGGAATAATGATGTATAATGTGTATATATTTGAAAATAGCGGACCACTTAGATCTGCGATAATTCTATCAAAAAGATGGGAGGATGAGTATTGTAAATATTCGTTAAAGAAAGTTATTAAGTACCGAAAAGAATTGTCAATTGAAATTCATCGGAGCATCTATTAAATTATAATTCCAACCACATCGCTTCCTTAGGCCTGTTTTAATATCGCCATCGACCTAACGAATTCCACCACGTTTCAATTACAATTCATCTGTCCGTTGTATTGATGACGTAATTAGTAGCATACCTACATGTTAGGATCGCATTATAAAGGGTTCTTTGATGTCGAACGAGCAGTGGGAAAAGAAAAAGTTACTTTCAGATTTTCGAAACTTTTCCTTCGGATATAACGGTTTATAATCCGCTATTAATCGTATTTAGTTCTTGCTTATTTGGACGTACACATACATAGATACATATAAAATAAATAAATAAAGTCTATATTTCGTCAAATGTCGGCTGAAGGCCTCCCACCCGAGAATATAATAACAAAATTATATGATATATAAACATAAATACCATACACCTATACAATTAAACATAGTTATAAATTCCATATGATTGGCACAATTCCTTCCATTTTGGCTCTATCGGAGCTTAATCGCCAACCAAGTAGAACCCAACCGCTGCTTGAAGTTGTCTGCCCACCTCAACGGTTGTCTGCCTATACTTCATTTATTGCAGATTGGAACCTACTTAGTTACCTCTGCGGTCAAACCGTCCCCACGAATCACGTGACTGACCCAGTTCCATTTCAGGCTAACTGCCAATTTCACAATGTTCTTCATTTTGATTTTTTGCCTAATGGTTTCCGAGCGAATTCGATCAATTCTTCTGATTCCAAGAATAGATCTCTCCATTGTTCTCTGTACACGACTAATTTTATCGATATGTGCACCTTTCATAAACCACGTTTGACAATCGTATAGCAGAGTTGGTACGACGCATCTTTCCAGAATGTTAACTTTTGCTTGTAAGCTAATTTTCCAGCTTCTAGCTACGGCAATTATTCTTGTTAGTTCTTTATCCATTCAATTATCGAATGATAAACGATGACCCTAAATTGCTTCCTATGTATATTCTAACTGTTCGCCATTTAGGCAAATTTTTTCTGGTGTCAAGTAAGGAGCTTCGTTTTGCTAATATTTATATTTAAACCTATATTACTACAATTACGGTGTAGTTCTTCAAGCATAACTGAGAGTTCGTTTACAAATAGCGCAAATAGAATTATTTCGTCTGCAAATCTTAGATTAGATAAATATTGTTCGTTGATATTTAAACCTTTGGTTTATCAATTTAATTTCCATATTGCAAATTCAAGTACAATTTAAAAGTGACGGAGAAATTGGATCGCTTTGTTTTGTGTTCCTCCGGACTGATTAAATATTCTACTATTCGCTTCTAATGAAATATGAGCCTTACTTATTTTATATATTTCCTTAATTAAATTTAAATATTACGTTTCCACACCTGCATTATATATTTGCATGTGTATAATATGTTTTCGACTATAATATAAATAATAAAAATGTAGTTAAAATCAATAAATTTGTATTAAAAGACACAAGACTACTAAGTAATTTTCAAGTGTAGATAAATAAAAAGAAAAAAAGCAATAATAATAAATAAAAATAAAATCTGAGAAACACTTATTCCAGATGTACAATTAGTAATGTGAATAACAGATTTGATTATAAGCTAACTTGATGATCAATATGGTAAACAACACAATCAACCAGTTAGCAATATACACGTAATAATGTATACATAACCACGCGCACTAATTAGCCAGACAAACCCAAATTCTGTATCTAATATAAAATATGAAAAATGATTGGATTTATAATACACTTCTAAAAACTAATTCTTCATCAAAATTAATCATTGAATTAATAAAATCATCCTTGTATTATTTCTAGAGAGAGGAAAAAAGGATTTAATAAAAGAAAGAGGTAACAATGATTTATTAATTCCATGACAAATTTTGATGAAGGATTACTTTTAAGAAATATATTATAAATTTAATCACAATTTTTTGTATTTTATATTAGACATAGGGTTTGGATTTGTTTGGCTAGATGGTTATGCATAGATTATTATGTATATTGCTGATTGTATTTCTTTTATTATTTCCAGAAAAAGATAAAACAAAATAAAATGGATATAAAAAAGAAAGAGAGAAAAATAGTTTAATAAATTCAAAATGTTGATGAATAATTAGTTTTAAGAGTACATTATTAATTTAATCCTTTTTTTTTTCGTTTTTATATTAGACGTAGAGTTCGGATTTGTCTGGCAAGTTAGTGTATGTGGTTATGTGTATCGGTTAATATATATATTGCTGATTGGTTCATTCACTATTTAGTTCTATGTATAATATTGTATACTGTTATTTCGCATTACTATTTATATTATTGTGTAGTTAGAAGTAGAATTAAAGGGAAAAAAGTCGAGAAAAGCACATTACACGGATGAGTGGTAAATATTTTCTGCAGAGGTGTAAATAGCGGCACTACCGAAATTTACAGTTAACATTTAGTTTTTCGAAACTTTGATTTTCTTCAAAAATATTGATTTCCTTAAAAAAAAACACGTTTTTTTAGACATTCTTGCGGAATCTAGAACCCTTTCAATAATGTATTTTCTTACATTTGATTTATTTTTTTATGTCCACCCGATAATGGGGTCGAAAAAATTTATAGTCTTCTTATATACAAAAATTTACTGATTTTAACTACTTTTTTGTTGTTTTAAAAATCGCAACATTCCGCACACTGTTTAAAACATATAAAACTAAATTATATCAGTACGGTTTTTCCTATTAAAAATTTGACATAGGTATGTATTTCGAAACCCTCGGATTTTTTATGGATTCATTATTATTTCTGATATTTTATTGCAGGTATTACTAATGAACCGTAATATAGTCGACTGTCAATCAACGCCGGTACCGATATTGAAACAGATTAACAGACAAAACGGAGACGGTTCGTATAGTTACGGATACGAAAATGCGGACGGCAGCTATAAAATCGAGACGAAATATCCGAACGGAGAGGTACTCGGTAAATACGGTTACGTAGACGATACCGGTAATTTAAGAGAAATCGAATACGGCGCGAGCAGAAGAGGCTTCGAACCGGCCGGAACCGGAATAACGGTACCTCCACCGGTTGTACGTGACGAAAATAATTTGGAAAGCGATGACGGACAATATAGAGAAGATCCGAGCGTGTACTGGAAAACTGAAGAAACTCCGATTACTAATAAATTATTATCGATATCGTCATCTCAGACGAATAAGCAACATTCGATACCTCGATTACAATCAACCCAAAATATCTATCCGGCTCCGCCCGCGTATCAATCGTATCCGAATTGGAACGGAGTATCTAATAGAGCGGTTGTAAATTCGCCGACTAATTTCGATCCTTACAGCGGATCTTCGTACACTATCACTTATAACGGTTGAAACGCCCAATTAACTGATCCGTTTATTTCGCTAAAATCTTTTTTTTTTCTATTTTTACACGTTTTTGTTTATTATCTTAATCACGTTTTCGGAAATTTAGCAAAAAAATTTGTACTTGATAATAAATTTTTGATATATATATAAACGTATTTGATAGCATCGTCTGGCATCGACATATTTAATTTTATGAATTAATTTCTCCGCTCAGCCCAGCATCCGTCTATATCTTCAAAAAGTTTGAGTTTTTGGTTTTATTCTATCGTTCCATGACACTTTCCTCGTTATATCCTCCTGCTATTCCTTGCAGAATAATGTATACGAGTGAGCCTGTTTTCTTCGTTACGTGTGCCAACGTTAACTAATAACCGGATTTCGACTTTAGTGTCATCCAATGTCGACGCATTTGCTGTCCAAAGTATCCTAAGATAAATTTACATTTCGAACGCGTTAATTCGCTTATACGCATTTTATACTTTCAGTTTCCTAACCGTATGTCGCTATTGGAAAAAAATTATTGGCGAATTTTACCTTATTTTAATTACCGAGTGCGATGATTTACCAAATCTCGGTTAGGTTTAAATAATAAATAATCGATGGAAAACCGTCTAACCTTGTACGTCCGAAATCTGTATGGATAGAGGAAGAAACCATCGATAAAAGCCTTAGAAGCAGTTGAATTGCGGTGTTATAGGCAAATTACAAACCCTAGAAGTGTGTTAGAGGGAAATTCTCAACATAAGGTGAACCGATAATGAAACAAATGAAGATGCGTTAAAGGAATTGAAGAGAAAAATATCATTAAGAAGAATTAAACTTAACCGAAATTTCAATGTGATTGGACACATTCAACGGCACAAATGTTTATCAGAGATAATTAGGTAAGAAACGGATGAATGGAGAACGTATAAGGGAAACAACAGGAAAACGGTACGTAAAATAGTTATAGAAAGATACTGGAATCATTACTTGAATCATTGGATATACGGATAGGAAGAGGTAGACAAATAATCGTCAATTACGGAGGGGATTAACTTGTAAAATAGTCTGGGGATCGATGGATCGATGGATCGATGATTAAATGATGAAAATGTATGTGTTTAGGTATTTTAGTGTCATTTTTATATTTCTGGGTATCTGTTTTTTTTTTTGTTATCACCATAGTTTATTTAATTAATCGATTACGTTTGTAAAATTTATGAAAAAATTGTTATTCGCTAATAAATTTTTGGTAACTTATCCTTCTAATATAATATAAAATATAATTGTATACTTCCTGTCTCCTCGTTTCTTGTATATTAAAACTCATCTTTAAACATATATATATATATATGTGTGTGTGTATGTTGTATATGTATGTACATGCCAGTGTGGATTCAGAATTATCAAAATGATGGTTTTAAAAGTATATTCTACAAATTTAATAAAAAAAAAGTGCTCATAAATATTTGAGATACTTTATATATAGAACAAATAGGGAATTTTATTCAATTCTATCAATGTTTTCAGTCCTATCCGTTTTTCCTCGTGATTAATAACGGATAAATTTTTACGATATCCCTTCAAATCGTCTTACCGGTGCACTATTAACCTGAACAATTTAAACTGATCTCGAACATCGCGATAGTGCAAAAACGTTTTCTTCCTTAGTGTGATACACAATTTTTCGCCATCGATTTTTATTGTTTGCCTCTAATTATTATATTGTACTGACACTTTCTACATCCGTTCTCGTCTTATTGTTGTTTTTCTCGCATTTTCCATTAAAATTGATTAGACTACAATTACAATTAACAAGGAAACGATGAAGAGGGTAGATAAATTTAAATATCTTGACTCTATCATAACAGACCAGCTAGACCTGGATACCGAAGTTAAAAGTAGATATGTCCAAATCCGATCAGTAATTAACAAGATGAAAAACCTACTATACAATAGATCCTTAAATTGAAACATACGACAACGACTGTTTCAATGTTACATCTACCATTTATTATTCTACGGTATAAAAACAGCTAGACTCAATAAACGACAAGTTCAACGACATGAAGCAACAGAATGTGGCGACATAGAAGAGTGCTCAAGATCTCATGGACTTTCTGAAATACAAAAACCCGTTAAGTCTTAGAAATAGCGAAGTCAAAGAGAATTTTGAAAAAAGTGATAACAGAGAATAAAATAGAATATTTTAGGCACATTATTAGGGGACAGCGATACAGGCTCTTACAACTTATAACTCAATGGGAAATTAAGGAGAAAGAAAGCGCAGGAAGGCGCTGAAAAGACTGGATTAAAAATATAAAAGAGTGAACCAATGTTATCTCAGTTCAGGAGCTCATGCAATATGCAAGGAAAAGGTGGATTGCAATTGTGATTGCCTACGACTTTGAAGGGTATGACACAAAAAAAATCGAGATTTAATTTGTATTGAAATACTTTTTGACACGTTTCCTTCGTTTGTTAAACGGATTAGTAATTAATCGGTCCACTTAATTCCGTTCGAGCCATTTGTTTCCGCTTTTTATAATTTTTTCCGCATATCCGGTCGAATTATATATCACTGTTTGTCCAGTAATTTATAAATTTCGACGTGTCTTCTCCCAAATCATTGTAAAGTTTTGATGAGTCAAAAGCTCCAACTAATTTATAATTGAATAAATTGTTCTCATCTTGCCTTACAACACATTAACATTGATCATCTTCTACCAAGCCACATTTAAATAGATCGTGTTTCGTCCGCGCGGGGTACCACTTCGTACTCCATTTAGTGTTCTTCGGGATGAATAATTCAGGTGACGGCATACTGGAAGTGTTTCTGCCGTCCAGTTGTTGTTAACTCTCCATATTTGAAGTCTTTCTATGTGGTCCGGATTCTTTAGTTCCTCCACTGTTCTACGGGAGCTGTATTTAAATTTCGATCGGCTTTTCGCTATTCCTGTGTAACAATGTAATTAATTGTTTTCCATCTTTCCTTTCTCGCTGCCACATCTCTTCTAATTTTTGGTGATGCTAAATTTGGATAGGAATATTGATCATAAACTGCCAGTTACTGGTCTGCATGCCTCATTTAAAGCAACGGTAACTTTCTTCGTACTCACGGAACAGCTCCAAGCCGGACATGCATACTCTCCTACATAATCAAAACAGACAATGCCGATTTTCGTAATAGACGTGGTTTAGCTACTCTTTTTCTAGCCAATTAATTTTCTAATCAAATTCGTTCTTCATCTTAATCTTTGTGACTTCGCAATGCTACTTGAATGTTAATGTCTTATCAAGTAAGATATCTAGATATTCAGGAGTATCAGTATGTTTAAGTTTTGTATCACGCCATATTTACACAATAGACAAACAAAAAGCCGTTTAAATTTAATCTAACAATTACTTTGAAATTAATTTTTTTTTCTTCATCGCGCGATTGAAATTATTAAGGAGTTCATATATTGACGTATCCGCGTGAAATTCGGACACTTAATATTTTCGTATTATTTGACGTTAAAATTTTTCCTTCTATTCCGTTTCTATTTGATAAAGTCCTTGTTGATTAATTTTATTATATTTTATTTTTTTTTCGTTTTCCGCGCTATGTACAGCAGCGAGGCTAGGAGCGCGGCGAGCAAATTTAAATTTTGTTAACGGGTTTACCGACCTTAACTTAGCAAGAAAGGATGAGACGAATGGGGAATCTTAGGCCAAAATTGATGAATTATTTAATGAAGAAGAATTTGGAATTTTGAGAGATTCTGTTAAGAGGTGGTGGATTGTAATTGGAATTTCACATCTATCACAGATTGGTGGGACTAGTTTTTTTAAATATATGTCCATATGTGAGTTGCGTATGACCGACCCGGAGGCGACACAGCACCACCTGATTCCTTAGGTCTTCAAGTTGAAACTTCCATGCGCGAACTGATGGTTTTATTGTATGCAGATGTGATGTACTCTGCTGTTCACTACCTACAAAATAGGCCCTTGGTTGCTTCCTCGATATCACTGAGTGGGATCTTAATGCGCAGTGCTGGGCCCATTTTGGATGATATATTTGTATATTTAAATATTTTCTGTTTACAAAAAAGTAAAGTTACCATTCAATAGAATTTTCTGTACCGAATATATCAACGATTCTTTCCAGAAAAAATTAATACGAAATATAATGTTATAAAATATTATTTAAATTACGCCTTATTATAAGATTGCAGGAAAAATTTTTAATACAAAAAACCTGCTCATTTAAAATAACAGAGTGCGTACACTCTTACCGTATCAACAATATACTTAAAAATATCTTAGCTTATTTATTAATACTAGAACTAGGATTTGTATTACTGTAGAAGGATGCGTTTTATACGCCTATGCTTATATCTTTTATACCTGTGTCGTAAAGCTTGGTAATCGTAATCCCCTATAGAATTTACCATTGGAATGTCGGAATATCTACAATCGACAAAAAAAATTTTCATTTTATCCTTAATCATTTCTGTACGTAAGGGAATTTTAACGCATCATGGAGAGATTTTATTGAAGTAAATCGAGGTTTATTCAAAATTATTCGAAGGCAATAGTTTTGCACTCTTTGCACGTGGTTTATATTACTACTACTAGTATAAGACCACACTGGGCAGGCATAGAGTAGCTTTGGTAATGAATCCATAAGAAGGTCATCGCCGCTTGATAGTTCTGTACGATTATATTTATGGAGTTTACGATCGGACTTGGAGTACGTAGCTATCGTTATAATATGATGGTACGATTTTACCGCGTGTTCCAACGATAGTAGGATTCCGTATAGTTCTGCGGACAGAGCGGAGAATAACGGCGGAAGTGAAGTAGAAAAGATCACATTTCGAAGACCACTGCGCAACCAGCGGATTCTGCGGAACTTGTACCGTCGGAGTTTTCCTTTGGGGAGATAATGAATTGTGGACGACGGCAAAGTGAGAGTGCTTTTTTGGGAACAGCGTATAATCGAAGCGACGTCTTTCAAAGTCCACAGGTGAAGGTTTTTTGTAGTGTTGCTTTCTATGTTGTATAGCTCATCAGCTTCTGATAGATCGGTATGAATTGATTTCGTAGTATCGGATAAAATTCTTTTTACTCGTGAATCTAATAATCTAGTTTCAGATGTACTCCGGAGAGATCGTTTTATACTGTTAGTTACTGGGAGGTCCGGATTTGCAATCGTGCGTAACAGAAAATTAACCACAAGGTGATCCCGTCGAAGCGATGGAGGCCATTCCGGGACTTTAGAAGCTTGATATTGGGGATGTTCTGAGCGCGCCTGTAATTAATCGAAGTGAGGCATTGTGGATAGTATCTAGTTTAGAGAAGTCTCTCTTGGATGCTACGGAAAAGAGGGGGATTCCATAGTCGCATTTTGAGCCAATCTGAGAGCGGTACGTCGTTAACAGTGAGGTGAGCTCCATACGATGTAATTTTTTTAGTAAATTTAATTTGGTTGTGCATAACTTCGTCAGTTGATTTATGTGCTCTTTCCGTGTCAATTTTTTGTCGAAGAAAACACCCAAGTAGCGAATGTGAGATGTAGTTCGAATAAGTGTGTTGTTTAGTAGGATATGTATGTTATTTTTACAAGATTTGCAAAAATAAACAGCTTTTATTTTTTCTGAAGGAAACGTCCAACCACTGTTTTGCGCTCTTGTAATTTTATTGATTGCTTCCTGAATAATGTGTTCTTCGTTGTGTTCTATGTTTGCACATACGCCTGTAGATATCTAGACGAAACAAGATGGGAGCCTCTTATGCCCTAAACTTTACCGACATATACATTATGAACCTTTTAATATTTAAACGCTTATTTTATATGTTATTATATGAAGGGAAAGATGGAATATTGTTTAGGATGAATTTCCAGTATACCGCTCTAGATAGATACAGGTGCGTTCATAGCATGCGCAAGAGGTAATTGCCACCCGAAAAATAATGAATCAACTTTGTAACAACTGAATAAGGTGCCGTATTTCATTTTTATATATGTCACAGTCCTGTGAAATTAATGCTATAATGAAATTTTTCTTTGAGTCACATAAAAGAATGTTAAATACCTTAAATGTGCAGCTATGAAAGTTAGTTATAGCGGGTCATTTATGTTTTTTTTTGTTTGTTACCGTTCTCTCCTTCGCTGGAAGTGACATAATTTTTAGTTTGTGCTCTTAACCTGAAGTAATAGAAATTTTGTTGCTTAATCGTGATTGATTGTGAAAATATTATACGCTCTGTTATTCTTCATATTATTTGTTTTTTCTTAGTTTAAATTTTCTGTCGAGCATTTTAGATAAGCAAGTATTGTTTAAATCTTAGGTAAAAGTTTTGATGCACGTACGCGTGTATTGAACATATGTATCATTGAATTTTACAATTAATAATTTTTATAATTTTGACCTTGTTTCAGTTCTGTTAATTTGATTGCATAAATATAAAATTGTTTATTATTTTAGAATCTTGTGTTTGTATAATAAAATTCTTTAAATGGATTTTTGATTAAATAGGTTCGGTGACAAAAAAAACTATAAAATATGCTATCTATTTCGTCACGTTCATTTTTCATATCTTCAAGTTTAGTAGTGACATCTGTGTTGTTTTCATTCCAAAGCAATATAGTACAACATTTTCTCAAAGATGCTTTTTTGATACAGGAAAGTATTTAAATGAAAAACCACGGACAGATGAATTAAAACTTGAAATATTGGCAACTAGAAGACACTTAAAGCAATCCGCATACTTTCAACAATCTTTAATCGACGATCGTATTACAGTAAGAAACTATTGTATACATGCAATACGCATGTCCTGTTTGGTTATTCAAACGGTGCACTTAAAAAAAACTACAACTAATTTAAAATCGTTGTTGCAGAGTTATACTAAATCGTGACAGATACATAAAAATTATTTATATGCACTCAGAATTAAATATTTTGTGCTTACCTTCTTATATTAGTAAATTAGTGTAGCATACATCGCAAAATAGATTAATTAATTTTATAGGTGATTACGACGTGGTCTAGATAAAAACAACGTAGAATTAAGCATTTTAAAATTCGATGTGTATGTCAATTACTTATTTTGTCTAGTTAATATTGCATATGTGCATGTTTGATGTGTATATATGTATATATATACCTAATCTATTTTCGTTTGCTTTTTTCTGTAGCTTAACATTTGTTTCTTTAATTTTCCATACTTAGTACTATTTAAGTCGACTGTTAAAGTGTACTTAACTTTAAGAATCTTCTTATGTATGTCTCATTATTAAATAAAATTATTCCGACGCTCCAGTGCATGTCTAATCTAGTCTGAATTTATCGCTATTTGCGTCCTTTTTTTTTTCTGTTTAGTTATTATTTTTTTAATTTATGTTTATCCTAAGTCTTAGTTTATTGGAGTATTCGTCTAGGTCTGTTATCATCAACTGCAAGTCCTACTCGGTTGTTCTGAACAGAACTGTATCGTTCACAAATCTGAGATTATTCACAATATAGTTTAACGTCCGTCGTAGTCCGGTACAAATGTTTAAACACAGTGTCCAAATCACGTATAAATAATTGCGATGAGATGGTATCGCCTTGTCTAACACTTCTTTTCACCTGGAGTTTTCCCTATTCCATAATCTGCATTGTAGCGAAATTAAAAATGTTCTTTAAAATTTCATTATAACTGCCATTGATTTCAATTAGGCTCGACGAATTCACCATCGCTAACAACCACTAATGTTTCAAATCGTTTTTATTGATCGTTTTCAGTAAACTGAGAATGTGCCAATGTATAACTCCACACGTTTCTAAAACGAGGAATATTTCGTATAAATTAATAAACGAATTTCTAGAATGAACTAATTTATCGATAGAACTTTGAGCGTATTTAAGTAATTACTATCTGAAGTAGATTAAAAAAAAATAAAGATCTTGAAAATAAAATACTTGTAGTATCCGCGCGTTCTTCGATACACGCTGATTACACTTATGCGACAATAATAATCAGACGGATAATTTACTCGTTCGGGCGGTAGACTATAATAACCTTGATTTATGTTACCACTTATAATAGTTCGTAAACAAAGCGTATCTTTACAACGTTCACTTTCACGATGGATATGTCGAGAATTTATTTACAGTCCGTTGTAAGCGTCTGAAATTATAACAGGCCGCCGGGCACGGAAATCGAAAGCTAGTTCTGAACAGTTGTTTGTATTCTTACATGGATCATTTTACGTTCGAATCGCCATCTATTACTAGAATGATCTTGAACTTGGCTGATCTAATGACGACTAGGAATAATAATAAATTCTTTCTTATACAACACTCGTAATAACCGACTATTACCAATTGTAATTCGACATGCCGTCCGAAATAAGTCGAACCGGATGCACGTTTGGTTATGTCGATTATAGATTTTTATAAATTATAGTAGTCATTTTATCGGCTAAGGTCGTGAACTACCACGATAAACTTTCTAGCGTCCGAACGCTATGTAATTATATATATAATGTACATGTTATATACGTATTACGTCATATTTTGCCCTTTCCGAAATCAATATTGAATATTCAAAATGTCAGTCGTTATGTCAACTTCAAATAGTAAAAAAAAAAATAGAGGATGTCCCTTAACCGATTCTTATCGACCAAAAGTTCGATAAATGACCGATCAAACGTCGCATCCTACTGAAGCTAATATTGAATGGTTTACAATTGTCTTCCTCGGCTTCTATACTTTCTCAGCACACTGGTATTCATTTACTGGCCAATTTGGATAAATAGCTGAATTGGCTAGAGGTTATCATTAAACATTCTCGTCCCCAATCAGATTCGATAGCAAATCATTAACGCTAAGCCATGGGGCCCCTAATTCCTAGCAGAGGGTGTTTAAACCGATGTTATCGTTTCTCACATCATTCATGTTTTGGATCTTCTTTTTAATTTTCATTTTTTTTATTAAAGTTAATCTTCGTTCGTCCAGATCTTATACATAATCAATTCAAGATCATCCACCTTTGTCGGGTTGCAGAAACTCTCGTTTCCAACTGCGTCAATTTGTTTCTATAGTTGTTCCTGATGTTTTCTCTTCTCACTTAGCAGAGATTTGGTGACTATTTATACGTAATGTGTAAAATCGTCGAATTGTATCGAAATGATGTTATAATCTATTAAGTGTTTAACTTTTATTTCTTCAATTTTTCTCTTTTTAATAATCTCCTCAGGAGACGAGATTGTATAAAAATCTTACAATATGTTGTAAATATGTAACAATTATTACGATTAAAATTGCGATTATTAATATATTATTAGAAAACATCAGAATAAAATAAATTTTAAAATAAACGGAGTGAAACTGAAATATTGAGATACACTTTTCTATATCATTAACTTAGTTTGAATTAAAAAAATAACTAAAATTTATAGTTAAAAGTATTATAGAAATCTGCATTAATTTTCCATGTTTACATTAAAGCGAAAGGGGGAAATCTTCAAAAGACACTGATACAGTGTAATAAATAAATTTATATTTTATTGACGCAGCACGTGCAAGCATACACTTCAGGAGAGCCAAAATCAGTGTGCGAGATTTTTAACCACTATATAATGATAGAGGCGCCCCTACACAAGTGCAGAGGCCCCCACACTTAACTTATTACGATGGAACGGAGGATGAAGACTACATAGCTCCTTCTTCCATCAAATAACGAGTATTGAGTTTATTGCTAAACTAACTACAAAGAAAAAAAAAAAAAGGTAAAATAAAATAATATCTTATAACAAACAATAATAAACCACAACTTCTCAGTAACGAGAAAACAACTTTATACAATGAAATTTAAAATCTAAAAGATATTACTCATACTTCATGAAGGACTAAACGGATAATAACTTATATCCAAAAACCTTCTTTATACAAAATTTAAAATAAACACTCCAAAAACTTAATATGAAAACGCTTAGATGGTAGATATTACATTATACAAAAAAAAAACAATATAAAATATAAGGAGATTAATGGCAATTAATTAGAACTAATTAAGAATAAATATTAAAATAAATAATAAGTAAGTAAGGGATAGTTGACCACACTGCAAAAATTATGCCGATTTTGGGACCACGGTTGATTTAGGCGTTAACTGCAAAAATAATGAAATTTTAAATTTCAATCGCATAACCTGTTCTGCCACAAAGGGAAATCCTTAACATCCCTATCAAGAGGAAATACATTCGTGCAGTCAATACCAAAATTGCGACGCAGGACAGTGAATGTTGGACAAACTAATAGAGCGTGTTGAACATCATGTTTATATTACACATAAATTTTAAGAGAGCCTGGAATCATTGTTGTCGGCATTATTTCAACACGAAGAACAATTATTGAAAATATTTTGGGAAATCGAGAGAATTTAATCCTTGATATGATTTTTTCCAGTGAACCGACTGGTATTTAAAATGTACTTCTGACGCCTATTTTGGATTAGCTGTAGCTATTTGTAGTTAGGGTCTGAGACAGAACACCATCGAACATAGATTGATCGTTGACTTAAGTAGCTTTGAATTAAAGCAACTAGGTTTTATAGATCATATATTTGTGCCATGTTGTGTCAAAGGTTTTCACAATATCGGGTAAGATAAGATTTTAAACTGATTATGTGATATAGTCGTGTACAGTAGGGTGGTGTTCTCTAAAACCAAACTGCTCCTGTGGTAAATATTGTCCAGCATTCGTATATTCCAACAACAGTTTGAGTATAAAGATTACAAAGTAAACTAATAGGGCGAATATTATCAATAGCAGATACATCTTCACCCGATTTAGAAATAGCAACAATTTTAACAGTTTTCCAAAACCGGGGAAAATACCATAGCGTTCACCCAAGTTGAAATTTTTAATCGCTATATTAAAAATATTATCACAACTAACGATATTTAAGCTTAACAGATTTAATATAAGAATAAAGTGTTTTAGGCGTGGCCAGTTTAAAAGAGTAAACTTCGTCGAGCGGTTGTAAAAGTGCTTACAAAGAGTATTTTTTATTTTTAACTTGTAATTAAGTGAGATGTATAATTATGAGTATTAAACTAATGATGAACCAGAAGTTCAATTTTTTTAGACTCATAAAAAATATAGTGATTTACTCGCGAGTCAAGGATTGGAGGAAGTGAGCGGGGTTACTTCCTATATAGCGTACAGGTTTTCCATAAACTATTATTACCAGCATTAAGTTCTAGGTTAACTTACGACTGGGATTTTCGTTTTTGTTTCTAATTAATAGTGTAGGAGAAAGTTCGGTAAGAAAGCCATGCAATCGTTGTGCATTGTGACCACGCGTACATTGGAACGATTTTTCATGTGTAATTTTTTTATGAAACTTTGGAATTTTATATTGGAATTTTTTTTTTTAATTAGAATAACAGTCTCCCAGATTATAAAGGAATATCACCGGAAGGTTAATCTCATTTCCCACAACCGGATCCGCATTGTTTACCGTCATCGTCAGCCTTTGCGTTAGCTCAACATTTACTACTGGCAGCAGCTTTAACATCTACCGATTTTTGATGCCCACCGCAACAGATTTTCATTTTATTTTTATCTTCCGATTTTTCATGGTTAGGTATAGCTTATCTTAAAAATTATATAAGAAAAAAGTATACACAAAAATTATGCCTATCCTTACGATCGAATATTAAAATAAATTCTAAATCTATTAACCAAACTGTTGCGGGTGATCTAAAATAAACATAGGACCAATAAATTTAATTCATTTTTATCAAAGTTTAATACGAAAGAGATAGCCTGTGTGCAAAAATTATAACAAACAATGCACTGCTCATCCGCCGCTCTACGATTTATTTGGAAGTAATTACGTTTATAATGATAGTGAAAAATCTTAACTGCTTGCAATATGAATATTATAGAGGATGTGGTCAAAATTGGCAGTTCCAATTATCAGACAAAGTTCAACATTCAATAAATATATTAAAGCTGCCTCACATCTGTTGATAAAAAAATCATCTGTTGATAAGAAATTGTTTGTCACACCGAAAAATATTTATGTTACTATTAAATCAATTAAAGCTAAACATTCTGTAGGGCGTGATAAAATTACATCTACGGTAATTAAGAAGCTCCCGTTAATGGATATCGTAGAATTTACGAATATATTAAACTGCCTGTTTTGAAATCAGTTATTTTTCATACGGCTGGAAAACCGCAAAATTTATTGCTCTTCTTAAACTATGAAAGGACATTCGTACATTTTGCAACATTCGGCCTATTAGTTTACTTAGCCACTTAAGTAAGGTCGCAGAAAAAATTATTTTAATCCAATTAAGGAAACACTCTCATGATAACAGTATTTTCCCCATTACTGTCGAATCAGCTTATAAGAGACTCCGGATAAGAGAAACAGCCGTTTATAGGGACAATCAGCAAAACCCCGAAATAAACGTATGAAATGAAGGTTGTTTTAGTTCGCTTTATTGGGACAACGAGTCGGTTGCCGGGACAATGATTAATAGACTTTCAAGGCAATAAATAGTGAGACGGGTGATAAACCAGCCGATATAAAATGACACTTCCGGTCATAAAACGAAAATATTCACATAAAAAAAAATTGAATAAAAATGTTTTAGTCATTTTTACAATTGGTTTTTGTTTATGTGAACATTTTTGTTTTTTCTTCGTTTTGTTTGAGTTGTCCTTGTGTTGACATTCTTTCATTGACGGTATACCGTTTTTTGCTCTGTACGTTTATTAATTATGCACTCTCCGATAGCTTATTATGTTCTTAGTTTAGTTCTGCAAAAACTGTATTTATTTTTTTTTTCTTAAAGAAAATTTTCTTTTCTTTTTTTAGTTCTTGTGAATTTTTTGTATGAATAAAATGTCGCGTAAATGTTTATCATTAAAGGAAAAAATTTAAATTTTAGACAAAATCGAAATTCAACCTCCCAATATGCCAGCAAAAATCATTGGCATCTCCAAAAACACCATCTCCCGTTTAAGAACAGATGAACAGAACTTACGCAAAAAATTGAGTAGTACTGAAAAGGACAGTCAGGTGGTGGAAAGGAAACGAAAAAGAGAGGTAAAAAAACCCAGAGGTTGATGAAGCTCTTAATTTATGGTTTAGCACAGTAACACAAAGAGGTGTGTTTATGTCAGTGGGCCAATGTTGAAATTAAAATCTGAAGAGTTTGCAAAAAAATGGGTTATGAAGAGTTTGCAGCTACGAATGGTTGGCTTGCTCGGGGGAAAGAGAGACATGATAGCAAGCGCTGATTTGACAGGAGCTGAACAATGGAGTTCAAGCAAAATTTCCAATTTCCTTCAAAGTTACAGCCTGAATGACATTTATAATGCGGATGAAACTGGTTTATTTTATCGAGCCACTCCAGATGGGTCATTAGTATACAAACAGGAACAACTTATTGGTTCGAAAAAAGCTATGGATCGTATCACTTTGTTTTCAAAATCTCAATGTAAGCAATCTGCCAGTAACATATTACACAAACAAAAATGCATGGATGACTTACTATTTTTTCAAAATGGTTAGAAAACTGTGATATAGAATTACAGAGAGATTCTAAAAAAATTTTACTCCTTATTGACAATGCAACTTTGTACCACACTGTCGTTAAACTGAAGAATATTCAAATTGAATTCTTACCTCCAAACACTACTTCACTAATTCAGCCACTTGATATGGGTGTCATAAAAAATTTAAAAGTGCAATATAGGAAGATGTTGATACAGCATATCTTAGAAACTATTGAAGACGACCTGGTAACAGTTTCTACAATGGCAAAAGATATCAGTTCCACAATAACAATACTGCAGGCTATACAATTTGTTGCTGATAGCTGGGGAAAAGTCACTTTTATGACAATTCAGAACTACTTTGCTCATTGTAGTTTCAAGGAGCCTGATTATGAAATTGTTGAAATGGAAAGTAATGAAACACCGAATGAATTACTACGTGTGACCAACTGTGAACAATTTTCAGGTATTGGCGTAAATCTGGCATGCTGTGACAATAATATTGAAGATTTGGATAACAAAATTATGGAAAATATCACAAAGAAGAAACAAATACAAGAATCAGAAAGTGATGATGACACGATTTCCTTACCTCCTGTATCTACAGCAGAGGCGAAAAAATGTATTGAAAAGCTCCTGCGGTATTTTATGCAACAAAATAATGAAGGTGCTCCTACGGCATCATTAGATGTGCAGATTTTGTTCAAAGCAGCAGATGAAGAATTTACACCAAACAACTATAGCGCATTTTTAGAGTAAATGAAGAATTTTTACAAATATCAGGTCAGGTTCTTTTACCTTATGTATGCCTCCTGTATTTTTCTCTTAATTTCCATATAAATAAATATTACGCATTAATAAGGTTATAAGTATGTTAATTGTTTACTAAACTGTATATATTCTAATACTCAATCGCTTCAATAAGAGATTTTATAAAATTCGCTTTTAGGGACAACCGGTTATAAGGGACAAATGACTTCCGCCCGATGTGTCCCTTATATGCGGATTCGACTGTATATAGTTTAGTTTTCGTCAAAATGTTTGTACGTCTCATCACTTATCCAGGGTAGCAGAGTTTGGGACACATAATTTTAATCATAATAAACACACTGATATGGTGCTTTTTAACGCAAAGCATTTGATACTACATGGCAAGCTGGCATTTCATATAAAATGATTAAGTGTAAATTCCCTCCTTATTTAATTAATTAATTAGTAGTTATTACACGCGACCGAACTTTTTATGAAACTGTTGGTGATTCAGTCTCTTCAATTGAAACGTGTTTAGGGGTTGTTCCGTAAGGAAGCGTGCTGGTACCGTTTCTTTTCACGTTATATTCATATGATTTTTCAGAAATTCCGAATGCACAAGTGGCACTCTATGCAGACGATGCAGCTATTTTTTTTTAGCATTTAGACCAACCACTATCCAGAATATGCTTTAAATCGGCATATCTCGTTATTCTCAGATATTATAATAAGTGAAAAATCAATATCGATCCACCGAAAATCAAAGCAATTTTCTTTACACGCAGACGACCAAAATGCAATGAAATTTGTTGATATTAGGTATTTGAGGAAATGAAACATAGTCATCGTTGAAGAGGAAGATTAAGAGACGCTCAAGGCGACGAGTATGAGGGACAATCAACTAGAATATGGGAAATGGAGAGGATAATGTTACAGACGGAACACACTAGAGCCAAAATTTTATTAATAACATACGCATGAGTGAGACGCGTTTGACCCAAGCGCAATCTGGTGATGACCACATCATCTCTGCAGCTTGGAAGCGAAGTTATCCAAGGATCGATCGAATGTTTGATTTGCCGCAGTTTATTAGTTTGTGACGTCAGCTTCCACTTCTGCCATAATGCAAGAAGCCCATTTATGATGTATTTCTTAAGTTCAGGCGCTGGAACTGGAACATTCGGAACAAGAACGTAGCAACTTCCACGGTTCCCATGAATCCCTTCGTTCTGAAGTTAACCACTAGTTACTGCGTTCATTATGGATAATTTATAATTATTCCTTTCTGTAGCGACATTTTTTACAGAAGATGTCGACCTTTGTTAAAATCTTGCTATTACGTCCTTGGTAAGCTATAAAGGCATTTCTATAAAATAATTGCGAAAAAAAATAGGGTTCTTAAATAATTTCAACACCGAAATTTATAGTTTTTATGTCAAAAGCTGAAAGGCTTAAATAAAAAGAAGTGGACATGGTAATTTTCGAAATTCAATTTAAGTCCGTTGAAGCGATTAAAAATAAAATTGTAAATTTTAATTTTTCGGACGATTTAAATGAACACAGGAACATGCTGCGGAGTTGTTGGCATCGGTAATTGGTACATATTAAAATCTAGAGCAATTACCGAATCGGTTTATAAACACGATTTAGAGATAGTTGTCGCGATTATATAACCGGTTAAAGTTGGCGAAACAAGTCTGGACACAATTGTCTTTCGTCGCCAAATTAAAAACCGATTTCTTCGATAGTCTCTCTTTTTTCTACTGCCCGTTTATAGAAATATTTTTTTTTCGTTGTCCTTTTGATCAGACGAAGATAGAATTATAATAAATCAGTTTATAAAGAAGCATATAAAAATTATACGAAATCAAGCGGGTGAGATATTTTCGTTTAATAACGATAAAATTATTTTGGACGTCTACGTTTATTTACTTTCTCTTTAAGAAAAGATAAACATCACGATCGTCTGTGTATATTTGAGTCAAAGATGAAATTATTTTTAATAACGAATTTTTAATTAACTGTCGAAGTAATGTTAGATACGCTTCCATTTTGTCGTAAATCTTCGTGTAGGGAAAAAAAGGAGGCTAACATTAATTTATATATATTAATATGTATATATCAGAATCCACTTTTAACGCCGGGAAGAAGAGAAAAAGAGACAGCATTTATAGATGAAGCCATAAATTACAAAGTTGACGTAATTATTGAAATAAGTATTCAATTATTCACATTGGCCGCAGGAAAAATGACGGAAAAAACCTCCTGCATCGTGTCACTAGTCCATACTGTTCAATTATTTGGGATCCGTAATATAATAAATACATTAGGTTAATTGACAAAGTTCAGTGTAAATTTTTAAAATATCTATATTACCATATATCAGGTATTTACCCTAAATATATGAATTACGATATACTAAGAAATATAATGGATGTGAGGTCTTTACACTACAGAAGGGAAATAGCCAAATTAAAGTTTCTTCATGATGTATGCAACGGTAGAGTTAATAGTGAGTATTTAACATCAACCATCTCCTGCGTTGTACCAAGACCAAATAGGCGATCGAATCGTTTTTTTAGTGAGCCGCGTGCACGAACAAACCTCGGTTTAAGTTCTCAATTGCCGTCAGCTTTCCGCTTGTATAATTCTCTTCTGAACATATTTCCTTGTATGGATATATATACTTTGATAAATTTCTTTAATAATTTGCTTCCCCGAACGTATATTTCGCGATGAGAACAGGAGTTTCGCTGTTGTCTATTCCAATGGTTCTAGATTGTTATCATGTGATGTGTGTTTGGTATATGTGTTCCTTTACTAATGTACATGTAGTATATACGTTAAGGTTTATATTGTATTTATTAATTTGTTGAAGATTATTCGTCCGTTTATTTCGAGTAAGATTGTGTGAATGGGGTGTGAATGATGTATGTTTTAATGAGTGTGAGGCTGGTGAATGTGTTCAATGTATTTTTTTTTTGTATTTCATTTTTTTTACTTTTAATTTTATAATTCAGAAAAAATTATTTATTGTATTATTTTATTTATAAGCCTACACTATAATTGGCTGTTAGCTGTTGTGTGTCTTCATTAAATAAATAAATAAATAAATAAATAATAATTCTAAATAGTAATATGGCCTAAATAATTAATTAATTAACAATAATAATAATAATAATAATAATAATAGGAGCGGAAATCAAAGTTTTGTTACCAGTATTAAGATATGACTCCTGATGAAATATGGGTAAAGCCATACGGATGCTTTTGTACGCTCCATCTACAGTCCGCTTTATGTGGCTAGTCGAGAGTCTAAAGTAACCCTTAAATATTTTAATTCTTTGGTCCGAGGGATACGCGCGCTATTAAAAACATTAGGTACCGATATTTGAAATCCCCTTGTAAATAGTTGACGTTTATACAAGTATAATTCTCGATATAATGTTTGCGACGTTTATATAGATATATCGATATTGATATGTCAAGAATACTTACTAAAGGGTATATAGAGCTGAATGTTAGTTATAGAATGTCTATAAAATGAGAACGACGGTACAGCCATATCGTTACCGTTTACTAAAGCGGCAGAGCATCAGCGTTAAAATCATCTCGACGCTAAAATTGGATTCTACCAGAAAAAAATATAATAAATAAGTGCTGTTTTACGAATATAAGCCCAGATTTTTTTATCCTCATACTTTAACTGTTTAGTCCTTGAAATGTACAACTTGAACAGTTGAACAGTTGCGTTGTAAAGTGGAATCAGAAAGTTTCTTAAAATGTCTTTGCTCGTGTATGAAATTCTTAATCGCGCAGATATAGATTAAACAATGACTGGGTAGCACGTACCTAATCCGTCGGTTGTCGCTCTCTTATGGATACTGTTAAAACCATATTTGATATAAATTTATCAATGTTCTTACAGTGTTATAGGGGATTACTTAAATTTCTATATTAACCCTTCACGTCTGACTGTGTCATATGCTGATCTAAGTTCTCTGAAGGCAGCGGAGGTTTATAACTTTTTCTAGTGTCCGTTTTTACCTTCCGATGCACGGGTTGGGTCTGACAAATCATTGCTATTTATTATTTTCAAATTATTTCCCATAAATATAAATTTGAGAGGTGAATTCTCGCATACCTTCCGCATAACGTCATTGACAAATAGTAATGATATCAGCAAGCAGTTATAGTCATGTGTGTGTGTGTTGTAGTAATAAATATTTATACAGACCCAACCCGTGCATTCCTGTTAGTTTATAGGTTTATTTTAGACCCAACCCGTGCATTCCTGTTACTTTTATGTTACTAGTTACGTTGGCCTTTTAAACGTAGCATCTATTAATTCATTTGTTGTATACATCGCCAATCAACAAACAGAACAAATTAACCGCAGATTATTTATGAAACGCTTATTAACTCAACTGGTCATGGACAATATGAAAAAACGAGCTCTAGATCAACATATACCACGAGCAATAAGACAAAGTGCAATTCGCTTATCAGGTACAGTACAAAGTAAGACACCTCCGCCAAATGGAAAGAGAGGTCGCTGCAAATATTGTAAAGACCGTAAAACAAAATATTACTGTAAACATTGAAATAATTGGCTTTGTATAGAGAATATTATTGTGTGGAAAAAAATAACGGGTAAAATTTTGTGTTTCTGTTAAGTGGTTACTAAAGTAAAGTTTAACATTTTAATGTTTTTTGGTTCATAATAAACATACCCTATAAAAAACGTATGGTTTTATTTAAATTTGGTAATATTATATATTTTTTTGGGTAGTATTTTGGGGCATATATAAATTTTGTTGTATGTATGTTTTTTTACTCATAAAAATATTTCAAAAAGTGCATTACGATTTTTTTGAAATCAATGAAAAAGAAAAAGGTTATATAATTATTTTTCAAAAAAATTAAATCAAAAAATAATAATTTTACGAATAGAAATAAATATTTTCAGTGCTGGGTCTAATAGACCCAACCCGTCTATTCATGCAACTTTACGGCACCCGTGTATCGGAAGGTTAATATAGGTTGCATGGACTGTGACTTGGTTATCGTAGCTTCTTTCTATTCCGTTTGAAGCCGTCGAATTAATTATTGGCGTCAATCTGTTACGTAGTACAGTCTCTTAAACAGTTTGTAGAAGGTATCCTATTAACCTGCAGTTATCTATTTTCTGCAACTTTTCTTTTTCTTAAGATGGCAATCGCTAGTAATAATTAAAATAATGTTGGTTAATTTTTTTATTGCCTTTCTTGAATGTTATATCTAGGTATATGCCGTTCTTACCCGCTGTTTTTGCTAATGTTATTGATCTTATATCGTCCTTAAACTCAGTAATCGTAAAAGGTTTCGCTAGATTGCACTATGTTTCAGCTCGTGCAGTACTTTTTAGGCTAACGATTTATGTTATTCACATCCTAGTGAATACTTATTTTACGCTGTGATATCTCGTGTGAACGTCTAATGGGCTTTTTGATTCTACATTCTCTCCACATATATATATATATATATATATATATATATATATATATATATATATATATATATATACATATACTTGTTTGCTTCGTCAATTTAATCTCTTCTGTTTTTCACGCCTTATCCAGATCTAATATAAGTCTATACCCTTATCTATTATTACTAGACGGACTGCTGTAGAAAGTTTATGAAAGTACTCTACATTTTTCTAATATTGTTTGTATTTGATCGTCTTTTGTAACGAAATATAGCTCTGAAATACAGACGGGTATCATATTGAGTTTAAAGCAGTAGCTGTGACTACTACAATTAAATAAGTACCCAACGTAAACAGCAGATGGTAGGTGGTAAGAATTCAAGGCGTGTAGAAGGCGATCAAGAAATAGGGAACCTGGATATAGAATTATAATAAACAGCTCGGTTATACACTCGTAAATAAAATTAATAAATTCCGAAATATACGTAAATGATATTTATTTCATAATCATTGGCTTATTTTGCCGATCATCGTGGTTACCTTTGATATATATATATATATATATATATATATATATATATATATATATATATATATATATATATATATTGTATGTATTATTTATTGTTTATAAACTTAGTCGAGCAATACATTTAAATTTAATTATTTTACTTTTTTTTTTTTTTTTTTTTTTTTTATTTATTATGTAAATCTCCATATGCTGTTTGTAACTACCAGGGTTATTACAGCATAAGGAGACGTGTGTTTAGTTTATATGTGTGCTGGGAGTCCGCTTTCTCTTACAAAAGCCAGAATGCTAACTATTGATTGAGGGTTGTTTGAAAGTATTTTGTGTATTGGGCCCTGTATTTTGTGTTTTAACCTGTGTGGTGTGAGTGTTTGGCAGTTATATATTAAGTGTGTGACTGTTGGTTCTGTTAGATGTCCGCATAAGGAGCAGTTTGTTGGTGGAGGGCTTTTGGTGTAAAGGTAATTGTGTGATATGGCTGTATGACCCACTTTTAGACGGTTTAGGGTGCCATATTCTTTTCTGCTTGTGCCATCTGGAGGCCACCAAGGTTCTATAGTTGGTTTTATGTTCCTAAGGAAGGTTGTTTGTGAGGTCCAGTCGGTCGTCCATTCCTGCTTGCTGTTGTTCATGAGTATGACTATTATTATTTTTTTAATCGATAAAATATCTGGGAATGATCCTAAATAATAATTTAAAGTATAATTAAGATGTCAAATATCTTTTGAATAATGTAAATAAGAAATTCTTTACGCTCCTCAAAATTCAACCTAACAATGGTGAAATTAAATATAAAGGACGTGTAATTAACTATAAATTATTTAATTATTGTTCATTAATAAAATTTTTGCCTGTTTACATAGAACTTTTCCAACCGGTGCTGCACCATTTATTACAGAAATTTTGCCTATTCTGAATTAATATATGTTTATTAATATTTTGATTACAATTGAATCTAACGTAAGGGATTTATTTTATCCACATTTCGGTTATGAGTTAAATTATAATTTAATTATAAGAATTCCTTTACTAAAAATGTCAATGTAATAATATTAGAAATATGGAAGAATAGATGGATTAATGTTTTACAACAGTTTTAAAGTTTTTCGCACTATTGAAAATAAATTTATAATTAAAGATGATTCAGGTGTAAATTTCTTTGCTGTTTGGGAACATGATAATTTCGGAGAGTATTTTGTCATCTGACTCATGTCCGTATTTTATTTCGGACATTGATCCAGTTGAACATTTTCTTTTTTAATATTCGTATACCGCTGATTATACACAAAATAAGTAAATTTTCGGGTTAAATTAATAAATAATTTATATGTGTAACTAAATTGTATAGGATTAAATTCGCATAACGTTAATTCATCACGCATTATAAATAATTATTACACAAGTTATAATCATATTCCGGGGTGCCACTGCCTTCTCCGTCATAATCAAGACTCTCGCACGATGATGAAAATCTTTATGCCGCGATCTGAAATCGGTTGATAGTTCGAGCGCTGCTCTAGCAGCTATGCCACAGCCCCACGCTGTTTGCTAGACGTTAATGAAATCTTTATAACTAATTTCATCGTGATTTTTAGAAGAAAGGACATCTATTTTATTTTATATTATTATTTAAAAGAGAAAAAAAAAACAAAATTGTACTATTTAATTCTTATTGTGGAACAAAAACACGCATACATATATATATACATATAAATACAGAATATTAGGTTTTTAAACAACAAAAAAGTATTTAAAATCACTAAATTTTATATGGAAAAAAACTAAGCTTTTTTATCAATTGGACATAAAAAAAGTAAAATATAAAAATATATACAATTTGTGAAAATATAAACGGAAAAATAAAATATAAAAAAATACTTAATTTAGATATTAAAAAATGATCGATTTTTCAAATTACTGTTGTTTCCTTTCGCTATATAAATTAAGTATTTTTTAGATTTTTTTCCTTTTATATTTTCATAAATTGTGTAATTCCAGTACGCTGTTCAATGTAGTTGGTTTTATTCCTTAAGAGTAATATATGAAGTTTCCCAATAGATACAGACTCGCGTTATTTTGAGTTCAATATTTCGGCAGCGACATTGAAAAACACGTATCGATGTCGTCGATAATAATAATGGAATTATTCTGCTTTTTGAAATACGTACTACAGATCTCTTTTTAACAAGTGTCGCATCCTAACTAGAATAGTCGAATCAAAGCTACCAATTTAACCGGAGGACAGAACTGATTGTTTTTCGTACGTGCGTTAAAAATCGATGAGCTTCATCTGAATAATGACATAGCATTATTGTGTAGTATCGTCGAATGCAGAAAGATACTCCGGGAAGAGGTGGTGGGAAAAGTAATCTTCGTCCAACGATGGTGTAGATACTGCCGAGATGTAACGACTATTGTGAAATTAATTCCAACGGCTAATATTTAATTGCAAATCCAGCTTATTACATTCAACCGCCGCCAACGGGGTTTTAATAAAAATAAACCAGCCGTGTTAATGGGGCAAAAAATAATCGCAGAGTCGCTAAAGCACCATCATCGATAAATCGAAGGGTTAAAATCCCGCAAGAACATCTTCCAGTCAAATCAATAAACAATTTTATATATATATATATATATGTATGTATATATGTGTGTTGCGTATATGTGTATGCATATAAAGTTGTTGAAATGTAAGCTGCTAAACACGTTGAAAATTACCGTTCTGTAGGAATATAATCGACGAATATATATATATACATACATATATGTATATGTGTAGGTAATATGATTTTATTTTATATATATGCATCTATACATATTTTAATATAAAAAAAAAAAAAAATATATAGGAATAAATATGTATACATATATATATATGTAGTCACCTTGATCGTCATTGATCAAAATGATAAAAGCAATTTAGTAGATCGGCCGTTGGCTGTATTCGGACATTCCGGATAGAGAAATATAATACATTCGTATACACGATTATATTTATATTTATGTGCGCCTGTAGTGGTGAAAGTATCTGTGTTCGTTGTTCTACTATTACGTTCCAGCAACGTTTTATTTCGCTGTTACCGTAGTT
Organism: Coronaproctus castanopsis; assembly: GCA_032883995.1. Lineage (NCBI taxonomy): Eukaryota > Metazoa > Arthropoda > Insecta > Hemiptera > Monophlebidae > Coronaproctus > Coronaproctus castanopsis. Next base: position 122,507,745 of record CM065052.1, on the reverse strand, counting down.
CGTTGCGGAATCGGATTATTCTAACCCAACCGCACATAATTATTAAGCCCTCTGGAACTACTAGTTCTAAGATCGTTACGTCATAAGCCGTTAGTACCAGTCAGTGTTTTCGGACAATTAGACTCAACATCTGTTTAACGAAAGTCTTATAGAGTTTACCAGACTGACGATCGCGAGAATGCAGTTGAAAATTTTGAAAACAGACCGAAATGTTGTCTTCGGCATTCTGGTAAGTATAAATTGACAAATTTGTCAGAAAAATCATTTTTTTGTTAAATGTAACGTCGCTTAGTAAATTTCAGTAATTTCTATTAATTTTGACCGTTTCACGCAACCGGTCATAGTATTCAAAAATCGAATTATTATTATTATTTCATCTAAGGAAAAATTAGATGTAAGTAGTGAAGCTGTGTGTCATTATTTTTACAATATTTTTATTACTGGCCTAGATTTAAAAAGAAAAAACAGATATAAATAAGTATTAAATTAAGCGGTTAATGCAGTATATTACAGAAACAGGATGAGGCTGGACAGCGTAAAAATATTGTGATCAAGGAGTAGCTGCGATGAATATGAAAGGCCGTAAATCTTTGTGTAGGCTGTACTGCGGACATTCTGTTAGTATATGTTAGACACAGATGTACATAACGGAGCTTGTGATCTATTAAGATTATACATGTGTTATTGTAGAGTTTTTACTTATAGTTTTCATTTATATTTATCTGTTAACGTTAAATGTTGATACTTGTATTATTAAGTTTTCTCACAAAAGCATAATTTCAAATTTCCAAACAATGTGCAGGTATTTACATTTGTAGCTGATATCGCGATAGTAATTGCCGACAAGTGTGAAAATACCTTAAAAAGCGAAATTTTCCAAGTTTATACAGAATTATTGGTTAAAACAATATAATTTAAGTATAAACGGTTCCGAGTCAAATTATATGTTATTTAACAAAAAATTAAAGGATAAGGGATTAAACTTAGCGCAACGCGGATTAAATATTAGCATGATTAGTCATATTAAATACTTAGGTGTAATAATAGATAACTTAAAATTCACTTCCAATACACTACTAGCGAAATAAATAAATTGTCGATTATATTTAAAAAATTGTATAATAATAATAACCGTTTAAATTACAAAAATGAAATGGCATTATGTAAAAGTGTGGTGTTACCCCAACATACCTTATGGCAGTGTCATATATAAAGATATGCTAAAAATTCAGAACATATTAAGAAGCTTTCAAAGAACTATAGCAATAAAATTGATTAAATCCGACAGAACTAGCAGATATTTGGCAAGCATTGTCATTGCAGGAACCCCATTAAGTTTAGGTATAGAGAAACATATTAACATATTTTTTATAAAAAATCATATGAATTCAGATGACGAATTCGGTAACGTAAAATATCGACAACGCTATTTCATTCATAAAACTTTTAACGTTTAAACAGAATAAATTTCAATGGAATGAATATAATGGTATATCTAAAAAAAAAATGTTTTCTAAGACATTGAAAAAATATTCAGTAATACATCGTTTATTTAACGTACAATTTATTACGGGCCGTGGCTTATTTCAAGATTATATAAACAAGTATAGCATCGTACACTCTGTGTAACAACATGTAACATGACTGATAAAGCACACTCTTTCCGGCTACAATCATTGTAATAAAGATTTTTAGCGATAATAGAGCAGATAAATTAGTAACTAAACTGTTTAAAATTTTTAATAATTTCACTAATCATCGTAGAATAAATGTGCACACCTAGTCTAAGTATACGGTATAAAAATTAATTTAATATTATAATATTGTGTTTGTTGAGATTTTCATAAACTCAATTGAACGGGTTCTGGACAATCTATTATTTCTACCGTATTTGTACTTCATTTGCACAATATATAAAACGATGTCGAATTGATTAGACTATAAGCAAACCCTAACATTAAACGATTTATTAAAAGAAAAATAGTTTTTTTTTTTTTTGGCACTAAGAAAAATAGATATTGCCCTCAATGAAATACCTGGCTCCAAATATATAAATTGGACTCTATACGGCTGATGAACACTTAGGAAGTTGCACCTTGAATGGTTATCCTATTTAAGAAGAACAAATTTCCTAATAACGTTATCCTTAATATTTAGTATTAACAAATGTATAAATATATATTCACAAATGATATACACGCGGTTGTAAATTATATACATATATATATATATATATAAAACAATAAAAACGTGATTAAACGTAAATTACTAATGCAGGTGCATGTTGAACGGTCGGTTATCGAAAACTAATTTGAATACACTATGTTATTTCGTCATTAAATAATTAATTAAATAAAAACTAAAAATTGCTATAACAATGCGCGAACAAACTGAGTCTGCCGTAGCTACGTCATCTCTCCGATGTTGTATGTGGGTCTTCCAAGGTGTTATTTTTGATGGATCGTAGTTTATTCGATGTTGGTGTGGAGTGTCATTCTTCTTGCCATAACTGAAATAATGATGATCTCATGTACCTCTTGAAGTCTGTGAATGGAATTGGTAAACTAGGTAAGGGTAATGCAGTTGGTGCTTCCTTTGGTAACCTGTCTGCTAGTTCATTTTCAGCAATTCCAGTATGTGCTCGAATTCAGAAGTATGCAATGGATCATCGTTCGGTATTTTTAATAATAAATTCTGCAATTGTTTCCACTATAGCATGTATACTGTTGTTAATTCATTATGAATATCGTTCAAAGTTGGAAAGAGTCCGAGCAGATTATTATCGGTGAACTAGACTCGAGTACAGTAACTCTCTCTCTCTCTCTCTCTATATATATATATATATATGATTGTTGAGAATATATTAAAAAACTGGTAGACGTTTATTAGGAGTTTGAAAACAGGAACTTTTTCTCTTCGTACGTAATTTGCCGTTTGTAACTATCGCGGAAAAAAATGATTAATAGTTTCGTTCATATTTCTATTCATGTTTAACGTTTTTTGATAATTTTATACGTTTCTAAAAAAAAATCGTAATCGATACGAATAAATCGATTTATTCGATTTTGACGAAATATTCTCAAAACCTGTCTTTAGTATATGTTTAAATAAAGCAATACGATGATAATATGAACGTGTATATCTTTGCTGAGGAGGGGGTTTCCCCCAAACCCGTCAAACGGGTGTAGCAAATGTATTTTTTAAGTAATTGTATATAAAGTTGCAGAGACTTCTTCGGTGATTAGGTTTTACAACTAGCTTATTGTTAGGATGTTAATTGCGACATTATATTTTAATACGGAAATTAGTTACGCGAATTTGCGCTTCTTCGCGCGTATAAGCTTATAATAACCGTTGCAAAAATTATTGTAGCGATAATAGCAACAATAATAGTAACAGTTAATAAAATCTAATCGAATGGAATTAAATTTTTTGGAATATAGTATGTAATATTATACATTTTTAAATCTATTTCCAGTTATTTACTGCAAACATTTACACATATGCGCAAGTTTCAACTGCTTACAACCATATACAAGTACACATTCATCGATGTAGGATAATCTACCAATAAATAAATGTATAAGTATACAAACACATGCGCACCCGCATATATACAAAGAAAACACATATTTACTATGCTCAATTAAGAATAGCAATAATTATTATAAAAGCAAAATGATGTACGGTAATAAATCAACCAGATACATCTTTATGTGTAGAGTTACACGCATAAACGAGCTTGTAAAAAAATGTATTAAGTTTGAAAATTCACTGTGTACATATAATAAGAAAAGGCAAAATTTACTTTGATTTTAATAAATAATCTAATATCTGTACCTACTAGAGGACGCCGATGAAAAACAAATATATATATGTCCGTCATTCACACACGCATTACACGTAAATGTATGTAATTTTACATATACATACATACACACACATATATATATATATACATTATCATCGTATTGTTCGTTACAAATATCATAATTAACCCATTGAATGTGACTTTTGTGTACAAAATGGGCTAGCGTTTAAATTTCTAGTTATAAGAACCCCGTTTTTTATCACGCAATTTGCTTGTTAATATACCCGCACAATCAGTTATTATCTTACTAATATTTTAAATAAAAATTAGTGTTATATTAATAATTTTCAATTAAGATAATTCATCGACAAATAGTTTTATAATGCTTTAAAAAAATTATTAATTCACGTGGATTGTTTCCATTATCCGTTAATATTATTTCATTTTTTCTTCTGTACGTAATATAACTTTTCTACTCGCTAAAGCAACTACGACATTAAACAGCTCCGTTATAAAAAAATTAGAATATTCATCATTTTACGTTTTTTTGTGTGTGTGTGTGTCGGGTACCATGTACTGCTGCTACGGCTAGGAGCACCCGATAGTAATTATCGGGTATTATATAAAGTTGATCGTATCTATATTTCGGAGAATGAAATTTTCCACAAAATCGAACATCGTGAAAATGTCGATCGAATGAAAGCGTTTAGAAATACTGAACGATTCGCAATAGTAATAGGAAAATTTTGTAAATTACGTTCAATTTTAAAAATCTAGTACAGTAAAACTTCTTTTATCCGTCAGGACCAAAGCGACGGATAATTGATTAGACGGATAATATAAATTCCATTACATATTACATACATAGAACTATACCAGATTGTAACTCATTTAGGAAAGAAATTTAAAAAAAAAAAATATGTTTAATTGGATAACATTTAGAGTACTGTATTTTTATTTTGAAATATAACATTGTGCAGTATAATTACCTAGAAAAACTGCACGTCATAGTATTTACATCGTAAAATAATCGGTAATTTTCTTCTGTTTCTTCGCAAGCTTTCTCTACGGCTAATTGTTTTCTAGAAGTTGGATCTGGGTAAAGTTTGCCTCCGCTTGTCCTTCAAACCAATCGATAACATTATTTCAGCTTCCGAATTGCTTAATTTCTGAGTTTTGGTCGCATTTTGATTCTTCATTGTCAACAATTTCACCATTACCGGACTGCTGAACGTTAGATACAATAGCCTTATCGGTCAAAAAAACCTTCATCTTGTTTATCGGACGTTAACCCTTTCAGTCAATGTTTTTGATTTCGAATTAAAATTTGTTTTTTCATAATTTTCGTTTCTCATATGTTAGAACTAAGATAATTTTCCAAATTTCATGAAATTTTACCCAGCCGGTCTCCCAAAAAATTATGTTGCCAATTGGCCATCATTTTGACTGTAGGGAAAAATATTTTCTAAAATAATACAATTTGTTTTCTAAACACTCTTTACATAAGTGATATACCAGACAAACAAAAAAGAGAACATCATAAATAAATTTTCCAATACAAAAAATATAATGTATTTTCCGATTTTAAAAATACGTAAGTATAAAAATATAAAAATAAGAATGAGATTTGTCAACATAAATGATAAATGATAAATGCTAATATATATATATGTACCCATTTGCCCACTCTCTAACACACACACACGTACACACCAATGCACGTGTGCGAATATAAACATATACATACAACATAATGCAAGTATAAATTTAGTGCAAAATACATTTACTTAGAATGAAATTGTAAAAAACAGTTTTTATTTTTTTGGAGGCATAATAAATGTACTTTGCATTTTGTGCAGCACCATCTACTTTGTCCTCTGCAACCGACATTTTTACAACTTTTTTATGTTTTCATCTATTTCTGTTATGAGCCCTTGAGAAATAATAAAATCATACATGAGACCACTTTGACCACGTAACAGGAATATTTTTATGCCCCATGGCTGTGGTTTGCATTTAAACGTGCACCTTAATAGCCGACTGTCCTTTGAATGGGACAATCTGTTCGTCCACACAAATGTATTTTTCAATTTCTAAACTCTTACATTGTTGCTGAATTCTATTATATAATGACCGAATTTTCAAACACTTTGTCATTAGCAACTTGATCCGTTGTATTATTTACACAATGAATATAATTCCGTAGCTTGAAAAAACGATTACACGTAATAGCATCAACAAATACTTGATGTTTTAACGTATTCCTCCAATACATTTTTACCGTTGGGCATTGTAAAACACCCATAAGTATATATGTAAACCAATGAATGATTCAATTTGTTTTTTATTTGTCGACTTGAATTGAAAATCATTCTGTTGGTATGCGTATAGATTAGTGCAAGTTACAAATTTTTCAATAATGATATCGTCTATATGTATCTCCGGAAATAACTGATTGGTGTTAACAATTCAAGCTGTTCATTCGTATCAATTTAACGCTCTGTAGAAATCATACTTTCGAAACCACAATTCTTTTCCTATTTAACATTTTTCTTACAAAAATCTGAAGGAACTAGCTGTTCTCTACATTTACCTAAAAATTTGAAAATACAATTATACTGTAAAATCTGTAATGGCACATTATGATCTATAAAATAAAATAGCTACAAGAACATCGCACGAAACATATCTTCAATAAAGATACATTGTTTACTTTTGTACAAAAAACTAACCTCAAGTTCTTCAATATATCTGTCGTATAAATTATCTTCATTTTCATCATCTGTCATGTCCAATTCTGAATCATCCGCATTTAGGATGTTATAAATATCACTATCACTTATATATGCCATTCTAAAAACACAAAAATACAATCCTTTATATATATAAACACCCATATAGTCATTATGATGCCAATTGACATCGCATATTTTTAAAAAAATATTTACAGCATTGTGTACCAGTAAAATAAGTACTGTTCCTTCAATAAGTAGTTTTTAACGAAATGTTGGAAATATCTGCAACGACTAAACTTAAAAAACAAATTTTAGCAAGGTAAAACAGTTCGCATAAACAAACACAAAAAACACAATATGTAAACACAGATATTTGGCTTCCCATACAACTATAATTTGAAAAGCGTGATTTACGCTAAAAGTATATCGATAGTGTCAATTGGGAACAATTACTCAACGGTTGTAAACTTCTATTTTTTTAATTAATGACCATACAACTTTTCGATGTTGGCATCAAGGAGACCTGTTACTTCTTCAGTTGTAATACACGGTACATATTGTAATTGGTTGCTTTTTAAAGTAAACTTTTATCGCTAGTGCTAGCAGTATTTAATACAACAGATTAGCAATGAAATTTTTTGATTTGACGACTAGCAATATATCACTATGCGCGTAATCCGATGCTGTAGTGTAAACTACATTATAGTCGAGAATATTGACGTTTTGGTTATTTTTAAGATGTATTTCTTTGAGACAGATAACAGACGGATTATATTCCGGTAGTATGAGCTTGAAGTCTTCGTAATGTAAATATATGCCATTGCAATTCCACGAAATAAATGTATCGTCCTTCATCTTAGTTTTGTTGGTTTTTTACTCAATCTATGATTAGTTACATAGATTAGGTTGACACATGGCTGAGTCAGACTCATTCAATTCTGTACCAGTGTTCATGGTAGCTTTCGCGTCATCTTGTAACATACCTTATAGTAAACGCTTCTTTAATTTTGTCAGTCTAATTATGATTGACCGATTATCTGTTATATCTGTCATTTTAATAATGCCTTGCACATCGTCCGTAAATTCGTTGACGATATTTAGTGGGTTACTTACTCCATTTACCATGTCCAATAGTAATGTGAAATTTTGGAAACCAGATATTCTTTGCTGGTGAATTTTTCGTTTATATTAACCTCGGCTGGTAATAAAAGATGTCTAGTGGATATTTGTTTTTGATCTTTTTAATTTTTTTCTTTGGTGGTTAAAGTATTTTATAGTTTCCCGTTACAGTTTGTTTTAATTGATTTTCGACACATGTCTCTAATCTAGATTATTTCCAATAAATGGACGATCGAAACAGTTTTAAAATATATTTGAAATACCAAGCGAAAAAGAATTAATACGTCCATATGGTCTCGAGCGTAAATAAGATCCCGTGGTGGGGGGTTATGGTACCTTACGAATGGCTATATCTTTTCTTCACCATCCGAAATTATATCGTTTCAGTGAAATAAAATCTACGGAGGTTCTTGATTCTAACGTATTTTTAAAGGAATGTGAAAGGCTCGTCCGCCCACAACTTGAAATCAGTTGAACGTACAAAATTCCTTTTCAAACCGCAAACTGGACTTGTGTATATATATATATGTATATATATATATATATATATATATATATATATATATATATGTATATACATATATATATATATATGTATATATATATGTGTGTGTATATATATATATGTATATATATATGTATATATATAAAACATATATATAATTGTTCCGCAATGACTTTAGCGAAAAAGTGCAAAAAAGAAAATTAATCGCACACTCCCTTTCTGTTACGAGGTAAAGTTCTGGCTCGTGCGGCTAAATAATTGTTTTTAGACAAGGTTAAATAATTACATACATCGGACAAATATCCGTGTACGATTTCGCTCGTATTATGCAATGTTCGTTATCTGTTGAGGTCGACTAGATATTTAATCCTAACGTTACGAATATCGGTAATCACCGAGTTAAAGGAATATATATATATATATATATATCAAAATTCATTTTAACGGAAGTAATGCTACTATCTAGATTGATTTGTTTTCTTACTATTTCATTTATCTCTAGTCAAAATTAAATTATTAATTAAAACATTTAACTAAATATTTCTTTATTTGTGATGTATTATTCGAATGATTATTTATATATTATATATATGTATATATATATCTCCTTTCAGCCTTCTGACGCCAATATTTGGTGTAGGCCTTTCCCGAATTCCTTTATAGTTGTCTGTGCTAGGCCTCACCCATCCATGTATGACCTGTCTGTTGCATTAGACCATCTATCCATCTTTTCGGAGGTCTTCTCCGCCTTTCGGAGTATAATTGCCAGTTCATTATTTCCTTCGTCCATCTTTCGTCTGTCAGTCGTGCTGTATGCCATCTCTAGTTCTATTCGTTTGTTGCTATACAGAATAAAATGTTCTCGAACTTTGTGTTTTTCCGTATATCGGAGTTACTGATTTTATCTTTTAATTTTATTCCAAGCAACTCCTGTTCGTCTTTCCGACTTACCTTATCCATTAATTCTTTTGTTAGAGGCCAGGTTTCCGCTCTATCAGCATTGGTATAATACGGTGATTAAATAGTTTGGCTCGATTTGCTTTAATTGATTTTGCTCTGTAGAATTTGTTCATTCTACCGTAAGATATCCATCCACGTTGTATTCTTCTTTTTAATTCCCGTGTGTATGGCTATTTTTTCCGGGTGTAAATTTCTTCCCTAAGTATACGAAGGTGTTTACCGTTTCTACGAAGCCTCCTGCTAAATTTATATTTATGTTTTGTTTTCTTCGCCTTCTTCAAATTTCACAACCGTCCTTTTTTTTCAGATTTATTCTCAAACCAATTTCTTTAAGAGTTTCCTCTAATTCCAGTACCATTTTCTGAAGTTGTATTTGATTTTTTGACACTACTTTAATGTCTACAAAAGGAAGATAAGTTACGGTATTTAAAAAATAATTACATAAGCGGTTGGTAACTTCTAGTGCACATATAATATGTTACGTTTTTCAAAATGGCCTGTACGGAAATTACGAATTTTGAAATTTCGTTCCCCGACCATAAGTACAACGCCATAAAATTTTGAAAAAATTCGAATTTTTCGATACATATCTAAATGTAAGTTGAAAATTTTTCACTCGAACGCATTTAGCTTAGAAATTTACTTTTCAGCGCGTGTACGGGTTGATAAATATAATCAAAAATTTTATATTTCAGTTACTATTTTGCTTTTAGGTACGGAAATATTTTTTAATCTATCATAGGATTGTGTTATAAAAAAATCCTATAGAAAACTTCATAAATTCACACATTATAAGGGCTCCTCTTATCTGTCAAAACTCGTATCATTTTTGGTTATAACTCCGGAAATTAATGGACCGTAATTCTACACGATTAAATTGGTTATAATTACGTATATAACCAGTTTTAATTTAGGCGATTTGTATGTAAATAAATTTTCCAAACATTATTTTATTAAAAAAAAAAAACAAGGAAAAGGTCGGTCAACCAGGTGTGCCATATATATATATATATATATATAATATATGCGTGCGTGCGTGTGGTATATATACTACGAGCAAATCATCTTGTGCTTTTTGGTGTTCACGTTACTTTTGTTTTTATTTAACATTTATTTTTTTTTCATTCCATATTCTCCCCTTCTTTTTTTTTTCTTTTTTTCTAACCCATTCCGGATAACAAGTGGGGCAAGTTTACTAAAGTTTTCTGTGTACATTGAATAATACGTATGCTTAATAATAAATTATTAACTAACAAATATTAATGTGTGCAGATTGAATTGTAAACTTATAAAATAACACAGAAATTACTTAAATTGGTTACATTATAAAGTAACGGTGATGATTAGTCACCATTACAATTTAAACATAATAATGAAACAAGTACATATTTACATTAGTAACATAAATATTATTAATAACAATACTACTATTTATATCATAACTACTATTCAAACGTTAGTTGCAAAATATCGAATACACAATGTAATTCTTACAAGTAACTCGCGAATTCAAAGTAAATATATACATATATACATTTTTTTTTTAATCGTTATCTTACTCATATTGGGATAACATTGTATTACTGAATTAGTTAATACCATTGCTTACTTGAAAATCACTACTACTATGATAACAGCTAATATTTATTAACAATTTGAGTAAGAAACTTGATAACTCTATTCATAGCTAACTTTTCCCTCATTAAATCATGAAAAAAAGCAGCATTCTGTCTGCATTATTTCTGTCTAAGATTAATGACGTATTTGCGCATATATTATACTCATCTCTTAACTGTCTAAAACGTTTACATTCAAAAGTTACAAAAGTTAGATGTTGTGCATTGTCAATGCTCATTGATCCGCAGACAAGACAGTTCGGAGAGTTTACTAATTCAAATCGAAGAAGGTAAAGTTACCACGTCCCGAGAGTACTTGTGCATTGAAAAAGGCGATATTCGGATTTTTCATTTTAAGTTTATTTATTATATTTGGAAAGCAGAGATAGGTTTCCATTGATATCCTCATCCCAACGTGATTGCCAAACATTGTGAATGCGATTACGAACCTTATTTTTTATTAATTTCATAGCCGGTGCGGTTCCTAATGTTTGCTTAATAATACTATTTGAAAAGTATTTAAGAGAAGAGACCATTTCTAAGCTTTTGACTATTCTATATTCTGAAATTATTGCTCCTTCTAGAAACGAGATTTTATTAATTATTTATTTTAATTTTTTTCGAACCGGCCAAATATACCAGATCATGTTCGTAGTTTATTCTTATTCTGTTTACATTACCACAGAGGGTGTTAATATTTCTCATTTCGACTATTAGTTCTTCCGCGTACGCGTTGAAAATCTCAGTAATAATGGACAACCTTGTCTTATTCCGCCAGCTATATGACGATGTTCATTAAGATTAATCTTGTCAAGTCGTATCCTGGTTACGGTAAATATATAATTATTTTAAATTATAATCGCCGTCGGACGTTAAATACGATTCGATAAACATCGTGTAAAATGATGAGATAATTTTCGTGTCCGTGATACGGATTATATTACGTCGCTGATTACTTTGCCGTTATAGACTCGGCGATAAAAACAGGAAATCTTACGATGGAGATGAAATTTTGAAAGAATTTTGGTAAAATAACAAATATATCATCGAATGTAACTTGAAATATAATTGAGATTCCAAAATCCGACTACTTTCCGATCGGTTCTAGTAAAACCTACTAATATCGATATTTTTTCTGCGTTCGATATCCTTAAACTAGTTGAATCAAATTAGAATTATTTATTCTTATTATTCAATCCGGAGTAAATTTTGATAGATTAAAAAAAACAAAACATAATAATTCAGTTGAAACTTAATTAATTTCAATCGAACCAAAATAACCAAATAATATATAGAACCTACTAACAGATATTAGACGGAATGTAAGTAAATTCAATCGCATTTACCTCATTTAAAAGTACATAGTTGGTTTTTTATTCTAAAGCACATCACATACTTTTCAGCGTATGCTGTACAAATTAAATAAAACATTAAATTTACCGCATCTTTACAGGATTTATGAAAATATATGTAAACATCGTATATAAAGAAAGAACAATATTTTATCAATTGCTTCCATTAATAAACAAATTTAAAAAATATATATTTTCAGAAAAGTACTGATTTATTCGGTTATTTTGGAAAAACCGAATTAGTCGGTTATTTAAAAAACCGGCATTAGTCGTAAGTCGGTTATGCTCATCACTAGTCGCAACTACAAAAGACTTTTGATTAATTTATTACGTCCTCTACTTTCTTTAAACGACCTTAAATATTCTTAATAATGGTAATAGTAATAAAAATATTTTTTAACTGTCTAAACGATAATTTATAAAAGTCCATAACTACTTTTCTAACATCGCGAAAACACGATTAATAACGCTCTCGTTGAGAAGTTGCTCGAACTTACAACAGCGCTTTATTTAAGAAATAAAATTAAATTATATTTGTGTTTAAATAAATTCCCGATGTAACATTCGTAACGAAACGATATTTTATTGTTTATTCGTGTTATTAAATCCAAAAGCAATTAAGGGAATTAAATTGTATGTTTATCATCGCGATATTATTGAAAATTTACATGAAAGTCTTCGAAAGAAATTTAGTGGCAGCCAGAAAACAGTTTTCCGTTATTTCGTAAGTTGATTTTAAATAGTGCACGTTAATATGAGCAAACATATTATAATTTACATTGTCCGTTAACTCATAAAAAAGGAACAATTCACGCGCCAAAATTTATTTTCAGCTATTTATAACAAAATATTATCGCGACTGGTTAGTTTTAAACATATGCAGAAGAAACAAGACGTATTTTTAGCAGCAGAAAACATAATATTTCATCTATCCAAAAAATAATAATAAAAAAAGATAGCTACTGTTAATAATTTTATTTCTAATAATAATTTATTAATAAGTATTTATTAATTGTTTATACGTATTTTGAAATGACGTAATTCGTTTAATAAAATACATATTGAACATCTTCGATCTATGATAAAATATTTTCCGAATATACTCGTTAAATACGAAATATTTTAAAATGGAACCTTATTTCTCAAATAGTCGGGCTACTTTTGTTAGTACGTAATGAAACGCGTGTAAGACGAAAATAATAAAGAAACTCATTAAAAGTATTTCCGAAAAAAATCCTATTTTCAATTAATTAAAATCTATATGATTTCTGGATTGTTTAAAGTTTGCGAATTTTACGCGTGTTATTTAAAAATAAAAAGAGAAATTACGTAAGTCTCTATCCTAGGCAAAGTTTACTTTATAAAAGTCTAATCTGTAAATCTAGTTTGTTTTTATGATTTGTTAAAAAAAAAAAATTGATGAAGATTACATAGTTAAAATCAACGAAGGCAAAATAAAAAAACGTTTTAATTGGTCATTGTTTTAACGTTAAATAACGATAAATACTGCGCTATCTGGCGTTGAAGAAATTAACTACTAGTTTTTATAATTTCCTAGCGAAAGCGCTATATGTAACCACGAAATACGCGATATAAAAATAACGTGAGTTGTTTATTTTGCGATATATACTTTAACCGTACCGTCGACAAGATTTTCTTATAATTCCAGGATCAACATTATTTTCAGAAAAGTATAAAATTACCGCATTTGCGTGTATACCTGCATAGTTGTAATTATAAAATTTAACCCGTAATAAATACGGTAATTTTATACTTCTTTGAAAATAATTTTGATTGCGATATTTTCTAAAAATCTTTTTAACGGTACGATTGAAGTATATTAAACTACTCACATTATTTTTTACATTGCTAATTTCGTGCTTACATATAGCGCCATAAGAAGTTATAAAAACACAGTAATTCAGTTTTTGCCGTAAGATAGCGCAGTATTTATCGTTATTGAACGTTAAATAAAACTAACGATAACGATTTTTATTTCGCTTTCGTTGATTTTAACCACGTAATTTTCATCATTTTTTTTTTATTTTAACCAAATTATTTATAAATAAATGTTATTTAATTAACGACTCGCGATTTAAATCGTTTTTTTTTTGTTTTTTGTTTTTTTTTTAATGTGAACTGATATAATTAGGATATTTTCAACGGTTAAAACAAACCTTAATAATATGGCATAATCAGATGTTCCAAATTTTTTTTTATGTCAATTTTTGTATCGTACATTTGAAACGTGTATAATACGAATTAATACGTTTCTCTTCTTCTTCTTCTTCTGGTTATCCTCAATGGATGATGGGGATTATCTCTCTGGCTTCCAAATCTGTCGGCTAACTTCCGCAATAAGGTTTCTGTATCCTGTCCATTCTTTTGCATTATCCAACCATGTTTTTCTTATCTTTCCTTTTCCCCGTTTTCCAGTGATGTTTCCTTGAATTATCAATTGTAACATTTCATATATGTTGTTCCTCAAGATGTGCCTGAAGTAAGCTATTTTTACGCTAACAAAGTTTTATTGGCATTTGAATTTACGCGGTTGAAAATGATTAATGTTGATGTTTCGTAATACACGTTGTCCTCGTTATTTCTGTTGCTTGTTATTCATGTTTCCGGATTTCGACGTCGAATTATTAATTATTATTAATTTAAATTTACGCGGCGCATAAAGTTAGATGCGATAAAATGGTCTATGGAATTTCCTCGTCTTTGAATAAGATTGGAAATGGTAGAACTAGATTAAGAGAAGGTCTTTGTGAGCCATTACAATCTAAAATCATGCGGCGAAATAGATAAAGGTCGTCTTTTTTCGTCTACCTCTATAACTTTTACTATTGCGTTCAACGACGAAATTTCTTTTAGCGACCGTATCCTGTTTCAGATTTCTGTTGTTGATTACACGTGTATAAGTTAGATGGAATTCAATAAAAATATGGCTATGACCACATCGTCTTGTATTCATCTCAGATGTTAGACGCTTGACTGTGATAGAACTTATTTGTATGAGAAGCTGATCCCCATCGTTTTTGTCCGGCATGCTGTTTATTCGTTTTTGATAAACCGTCAAAATTAATTATGTTGGAAAAGTTTTGATATGTAGGATTAATAAAAAACAGAATTGAATGAATTTTAAATAAAAAGCCGATTTTCATTTAAACTAGTGTGGAATGTAATAGAAAAGTAATTACATTTAAATATATAAAAAAGCTTTTCGTTGTTATTAAGTAGATATAAATACTTGATTTAGATGTACAATATTACAAAAAAAATTATAATACCAAAATAAAAAAAAAAGATTGATTATAAAATAGTCTGATAGTGATGTGGTAGACAAAACAATCTTTTCACTTTGCTATTTTTTTGTAAATACTTGATTTAGACGTACAATATTTAAAAAAAAAAGTGAAAAAACAGATTGATTATAAAATAATCTGATAGTTCTTCTTTTCTTGTCCGGTTCGTTATGTTTAATTATTATCGTACTAGTATTCAGCCGGACTTGTCGTTTGCCTCAGTGACATCATGCATTGTACACCTCGTCGGATTTTACACCAGTATGTGCGATATTGTGGATTCTTTAATCCATAGGTTTATCGGTGCTTTTGCAGGTTGTGACATCAGTGTGTTAGCACTTTTCATGAAGCTTTTTCTCGATTTAATTCTATATGCCACCTCGGATTGACCATGCATATGTCTCTTCTCTCGACGCGGGGCCGCCTTTTCTTTGTTGGCTATTACATGGCGCCTTATATTTGGTGGCGCTATTCCGCTCAGGAGATAAAGGTTTCTTGTTGTCGTTGGTTTTAGGCAACCTGTAATTAGACGGGCAATATCTACATGTTTTGCATGTACAGACCTAGCACAAGCAGGATAGCCGTACTCCGCACCTGAGAAACATGTCAGAGTTGTAGTTCTCATAACCATAGCGTTTAACCCCATTTTGAAGTTATGAGCTTCTACAATATTCCGTTTCCAGTATTATAATGAGTGTGGTAGACAAAACAATCTTTTCACTTTGCTTTTTTTTTTTTTTTGTAACATTGTAAATATAAATTAAATGTTTTTTCACGTTTTATTTTTCTTTTATATTTTTATAATTCGTGTATATTTTTGTATTTTTGTTTATCAACAACGGCTTAATAGCCGAAAAGCTGGTATTTTTACGTGCAAAAATTTAGTGATTTTTAACTAGTTTTCTTTTGTTTAGATTGTCGTTTTTTTATAAAATTACCGGTACTCGATGATAGTACAAGGAAATGGCGAATGTTTAATAAATTCGTAGTAAATGAAAATATTTCTTTTTATACTTAAATATACGCGTTTGTTTTTCAGTTTTATTGTATTCGCACAGATACGTACGACTTACGACGAAATATCTTAGTTTACGAATTTCTCATCGTCATACTTATAAAATATCGTCGCGATTCGATCTATTCAATTAGCGACATAAAACCGGTAATAACGAAAATTATTTTACAGGTAGCCGTGTTCAGTTTTTGTCACGTGATAACTGGTCAACAGCACCATACGCGGCAATTTAGTCAACATCAGTCCGTTCAAACGCATAACGCTCTCGGTGAACCGGATTACGATTACCAAGATGGGACATCAGCTGCAGCCGTTTCAGAACCGAAATTTGTTTCGAGACAGTTCGAAACCGTTAGCGGTGCTAGTAAATCTAGACCGATCGTTGCCCCCATATCGAATGTTCAAAAAGCGACGCCGGTACCGATTTTGAAGCAAATTAATCGGTATTCGTAGTTTTTTTTAATCGTTAATTAAGAATAACTATGATTATTAAATTAAGCGTTATGCAGCGAACTGATTGTCACGAAGGTAAAAATTAGAGTGAAACGTGAAGGGAAACGTAGAACGAAAGAATTACCTTTTGAAAAAGCGAGGATATTGTCTTTCCGAATGAAATAAATTGATTAATTATCGAAAAGGGAATCCTATATTTAATACTATAACTGGGGTTGTATGCGGCACTTCAAATTATTTAGGGTAACTGCCTTGTCGACATGTATACACGTATAGGAATCAAAAAATAATTATCGCCAATAATGGCATTTTTTTTCTTGGGTATCTACCATCGGTTTGCCCACTATAAACGTCTTACAAGTAATTTAAATTAACAACAAGAAGAATAGAAACCTATATATATATATATATATATATATATTATATATATATATATATATATATATGTAAATTAAATCGGAATTTTATAATCAATATATATAGTATAATAAATAAGAAAATATACAGGAATATAAAAGCATTTTAGCTCTTAGTTAATCTATTATTATTGTTTGCGATTTATATGGGTATTAAACCTATACAATAACTTTAAAGGAAAGAAAAATAAACAGGAAAGATGAAAAGTTAATATTAAATTAATCTTCTATCTTTCACGTCTATATATATATTTTTTTTTCATTTAAAATTTTAAGTATTTTTTTCAAATGGTTCTTATCAAATGCTTTTCAAAAACGTAAGTCTCCTTCTGTTTACATCTAGTCGTTTTTATTATTATTATTTTTATTATTTACCTTATTGTCTACGATGGTAGACGCTGTGATTATCGAATTGAAATTTATGAATTTTCAAACCTTTTTTTGACAGTTTTATTATCGAAATTCATAAAAAATAACGGTTGTAACTCTCGAGGCGATATCAGATTTTAATAAAATTGAAATTATGTTGGATTTCGTCAAAAAAGCGTTAGTTAGTACTCGTTATTTGGATGGATATATAAAATAAATAAGTGTAACTTCGATATATTTATAATCTGAAAACAGAAGTATCCGATAATACTGGGGTAAATTTTATATTTATAATTAGTACTTTGATATATAAATTCTTTCACCCAAACGATCTAATTTAGCCAGAAATGTTCTATCCTCCAACTTTTTTGCATGCCCTGTAACCGTTTGATGTTCCGCCACAGTCGACTTTTCTATACGCTCATACTTGCAGTTCGCTACATACTCTTTAATCCTTACAGCAACGTTTCTGCCTGTTTGTCCCACATAGCTAAGAATACACGGGCATGGTATTCTGCACACGCCCCTACTTCCCCCCCCCTGGTATAACATTCTTTGCATTTTTAGCATATTACCCAATTTTAGTTTCCTGTATAATATTTTGCCCAAAAACTATCCGTAATGCCTTTTATAAATTGTAGGCGTATCGTCGGGGTTATTAATATACTGTTTTACTTTGATTCATAATTTTCTTTTTCTTTTTGCACGTGGTTGTTCTGAAATGATTGTATTTAATTCTGAATATCGATCGCGAAAATAGTTTTAATAATTATACATTTGAAACTAATTTAAGACAAAAACAAACAACGAATTAATCAATCTGCAGTTTATAAAAATATGAAACAAGTTTTCATGCTCGGCAAGACTAAGGTTTCTTTTTTTATTATTATTTTCTGTTTATGTAAATATATATATATATATATATATTTATATATATATATATATATATATGCGGTTTTATATAAATGGGCTTACGACGTTACACATACCGGACAAGTGAATATAGGCAATTGAAATTGAAAAAATTTAGTGTTCATAACTGCATCGCCGCGTGTGACTAGTACTTTAATCAAAAATAAATTAAAAATTAAATAAAGACGTTTTTAATTTCTACGTGAAATCAAAGTAAGTAATACGTTGTTTAAATTGATCACTTTTTTATACATTTTTCTTCGTTATTATAATATCTTTATTAACATTCTATTTTATAAATTATTTTTTAATGAATTATTTATTTCAATGATTACCTATTAAATTGTATGCGTAACTTTTAAAACCAATATATCACCCCTTCAATTATGTATAAACGCGCTTTATGCTAGCAACACTTTTTTAATTATTCACTTTGTCACAATGGATACTTTACATCGTTTATATAAAAGTCTAATAATGATCATGATAAAATAAATAAGGAAAAAATTAAGAAAAAAATATAATGGCACGCGATTTCTACAAGCAACTCCAAATGAAGTTTTGTAATTTTGTGAAATGTCAAATTAATAAAATAATTACCCCCTTTCAATATTTTACTAAACCCGATCGATGATAAAATTGTAAAAAAGTTACGGTCTAAGGAAAAGGTAAAAAGTCTACATACACAAAAAAAAATATATAATGTAAAAGTGTTGTCAAAAGAATAGGGGGGAAAGCTCATGGTTAAGAAGTGAATTTTATATATATATATATATATATATATATATATATATATATATATTAAATTGCAATCTGGCTGTTGTAGCCAATAAGCGACTGGAATATAGATCGTGACATGGGAGATGTCATTCAAAAATGAGTCTCCGAATTATCTCCTCGATCATTCAAACCGGTGAGGATGGTCTATGGGTGTTCTAGGTTCATTGACACGATCTAATAAATTAACCGCCAGCTGGTTACACTACCCTATGGAAGTAACCTTTACTGCTATCGCGAACGTGTGAAATGTGCGTCTGCTACGCGAATGTAGCTTACCGAGAAAAACGTACAAACGCATACACAAATCGAAAACAGAAACAAGTATATCTCCGAAATTTTCGAATTAGAATCTTCGTAAGATAAAACTAAAAGCCATGCAAATAAAATCTACCCAAAATAAAAATTTCTCTTTATAAACGCGTGCAAATCCTATGGAAAGAACACGTCAAAATTATGTACATATTCAGGTTATCCGAATTACGTCAAGTTTAAACATATTAACGCGGACGTAATATTTACCCGGTAACCTAAATCAGTTTTATTTTATCTTTTTTTCATCTGTTTATCAATTATTATTGTTACGTCGATACGAATTTATAGATTTAATGAACCTGACGAAATACAATCACGTAATTAACGTAAGCGCATAAAATGCGTTCCAAACTGCAGAATTAATTCCCACGCGTTAATAACAACGCAACGATGTGGAAGTATTTTCTTGGACGAGTGCTGCATGAAAATGGGAAGTGTTGATATCGCTCAAAGTATTCAATCGCTGTGTTACATTTATACATATATACATATATATACGCACGGACATATACATATATATATATAATAATACATATCATGTATATATTTCATCACTTAATGCATTTCTGTGTATGTCGTCAGAAATACAGTGCAAATTTACGGAATATATACGTAATCATTTCAATTGCACAGAGAAAAGTATTTTGCGTTTTACTGGCTTCTGTTGTAAATAAATTGATCTAAATAACATCACTTCTTGAATCCCATACAAAATTATATATATATGTGTGGTTGTGTGTGTGTGTGTGTGTGTGCATATATAATCATATATAATATATACACATAGATGTACATTTTTTTCGTTATTAGTTCAAAGTTATATGTATAAAAATAAAGTTATGAGTTTTCAGGTAATTTTCTCACGTAATTATTAATATAACCACTGCGAAATATTATATAAATACATTGATATTATCTTCCCCGATGTTCAACAGGAGTTTGACCGGGTTTGGTCCCCTGGTCTGCTACATAAAAATTAAATCTGTGCTATCTCACCCAATCTCACCCTGTCTCGCCCAATTTACAGTTTGTTAAAATCGTATACCGAGGACAAATACTTTCAGGTTAAATATCAAAATGCATTATCCGATGTTTAACCAGCGAGAGCGGGGTAGTGCTCTTAGATTCACGTTGAATTTGTTGTATATTTTCCTTTGACCGCTGAAGTAGAAGTTGCGATATGCGAATGATACTGCCATTTTAACATCACACCTTTAAGAGACTACACTATTGAACAGGTTTGTCAAAAAATGGTCTAATAAGTGGAGTATAAAAATGAATAAAGATAAAACTGGTCATATGATCTTTACAAATGTATTTGTATCGGGCTCCTCATTAATCCTCAGTAGTGATACTATTGCTCAAAATGAGGTAGTCAAATATTTGAGCATGCATTTGGATAAGCGACTGATATGGAAGAAAAACCTAATACCCGAACGAAACAAGCTTCATTTAAAACTGAGAAAATTGTATTGGTTAACTAGTAAAAACTCTAAACTTAGCCTCCATAATTAATTGCTGGTATATAATACAGTTTTAAAGCCCTATGGACACGTACGGTATTCAGTTCCCGGATTTCAGAACCAAGCTTTAAGACAAATAACATCAGCACCCTTGTGTGTCTCAAATGTTTCGATACATCGTGACTTACATGTAAGTACTGTTCTCGAGGAGGTCAAGAAAAGTACTCAACGTTATTTAATAAGGTTGAAAAGGTATCTCATAAATTTGCTCGATAACTCGGAAGAGTTGCGGAGATTAGATCGTGTTAAACCAACTGATCATTTAACCGTGTTAGGGGGAAAATAAAAAGGGCGAAACTACCGACTTCCTTCCGTTCACATATCATCCATCAAATATCAGCTGCTTGATGGCCACCAGGTTGGATAGTTGTGGTGTAAAATGTACTAAAATATATATCATCATTGATCGTTGCCGAATGTCTTGACTAACTACTGTATGTTTATTTTTAAGTACAAAATGAGCTGCTAGATAATATTGTAGATATAGGTAGATAGGTCTCGGTTATACGTATAGAACGAAGTAGATAACCAAATTATATTTACACAGTAATTGCATCTACGTCGCATTCTGAGAAAAAATATACAAAGCCACGTTACATATGTTTATTCGACAAATTGATTGATGTGTTCAAACGCAGCATAATTTACTCGCTAATGGCGCGCCATTATTCTTTATTCTTACCGCGATGGATGGAGAAAATAATCTGATCCCTACGACAAATCCATGTTGACTTTGAATGTTTATTTGCTTTTTGAACATTATTCGAACCAGCTCGCCTAGAAATATAAAAAGAATTAAGACATACATACATATATATGTGTGTGTGTGTGTGCATAATGTGTGTAAATAAGTGGATCTGAATATTTAAAGACTGGCAAGTGGGGAAATGGAATAGTAGGTTATGTGTATATTAGTCTCAATTTACAAATTTCATCATGCACCCCGAACTTACAGAGAAAGTTAATTTAGTCTGTCTATTATTTACTATTGTCCGTTGTATGCATGTATATATATATACCTATATACATATAGATATATAAATCAATAGAACATAAATTACAACAATTTGTAAAATAATTTGAACTCTGTTATATTACGATATAGGTTGAGCGAACTGACATCAACCGTTCGAAGTAAAATAATGGCACCTCCCCCTATCCGTGCGTTCCGTACGTGAGAACTACCAAATACGCTGTGATTACGAACTAATCGCTATCTTATTGTTCCTAAAAAAAACCTCATTCGTTTTAGTGCCCATTAGACATGGTCTTGTAATTTTAGATTATCCTATTTACCTAGTCTACGTGGTACATGTAACACCGCTTACAAGTTCACTCTCAGATGGTTATTCTTACTAACTCATCGTCAATTGTACGTCACTAGAGTATGTATTTTGATCGGTAATCATCCTATTTCTTTGTTTATACGTGCTTTCATTTATTCGTTTCAACATGTGCACTATAAAAGATACACTCGCACAAAGTCGAGTATATTTTTATGTTAATGTAAAAAATATAACAACATAGTCGGAAGTTGCGCTCGAACTAAAGATGAAAAGTGACGTATTAGACAAAAACCGAAACGACTGACATACGTGGTAATCACAACGAGAACGAGACAAATCGAACGGAAGCACTGTAGGATATTTTACATTGAAACGAAAAGTAATTATTATTAACGATTACGTTACCAGCCAGTTGTTATATTTGACGAATTCTGCTGAATAGCATAATTTTTATGCGCAACAACACTGACTGGTTTTTGTGAACACCGAACTGCTAATCCATATAAAATATTTATTATATCTTCATAGTAATTGCAATTAATGAAATAAAATTATTAAAACGATTTAACAAAAAAACGAGAAACAATCTTGTTATATTCCGTTAAGAACATAATTTATTAGCTATTTAAGAATGAGTCCTGTTTAAAATGCGCATGAAATAATTTCACTCATTTCTAAACGTTCTAGCCTAAAATTTGTAAGAATTCTTCAAGGGTTACAAGCAAAATTTTATCGACTTATGTGACTATATATATATATATATCTCATCGTCATCATAAAGCTAGGATCTCCCATTAGGAGGTTGCACATCACGAACGCTATATACATCGGCATCTGGCTGATTCAAATAATTCGACGAAGTCTTTCGTTGGAGCTAATTCCGTTCTTTTACTTCATCTAAAGTTGCTCTCCTGGAATTTTACCCTGTAGCCCTTCTTCTAAAATTTTGCGGGCGATATATTTAATTTTCTCCGTTTATATAGGCCATTAATTGCAATCCGTTGACTTTTCACCTATTTAACACTTCTCGATTGGTTACCTTATATACCCACGGAATTCTGGAATTCTCAGCATGCGTCTGTTTGTCTACATTTTATCGACGTGAATTCTTTTTCCGCAGTCGGCATTTACTGTCCAGATTTTCGCTGGATACAGCAACACAAACGTAGCAAGGTAGCATTCGTTCTCTTCTTTCTAGGTCTATCTTGTTGTATATAATATTCATAATGTATTATTCATTACTGTTGCAATTTCTGATTCAGCTCGATTAAATATACGCTCAAGTACAAAGTAGAAACCCGCCAAAAGTAACAGAAAAGAAAAACTGCAGTTAGATACTTTTTTTAAAATGAAAAATTTTGCGATACGTCTTTCAGTTACCTACAGTTTATTATTAATTTCGAAAAATATAACGAACATGATTTTACGACGTGATGAAAATATGTTTTACGATTATATAGGTGTTTATGTGTTTTGCACTTTCAATATACGGGCAATATAGATTGTTGATTACGTAATTACAAAAAATATATATACATAAATTATTGATTCGAGCCTGTGTCAATTCTGCGGACAGCAAGAAGAATCTTTGACACATTTGACTTGGACCTGTTCAAGTTGTGTAGAAGATCGTGAACGAATTTTTTCGGTGTGCATTGCACAGTATGGAACAATTGCCATTTGCAACTTGTCAAATATTAGCAGAACCATATTCACCTGCAGTAAAAATGTTATATAAATTTATTAAAGATAACAAGATTTGTATTTAATACTATAAATATACATATGTATATTATTATATTAAGAACCTACAACTAAACTGATCAGTGTTATCTGGACCAAAAAAATTATTAATTCTCTGATTATAAGATACACCGCCTATATTCGTAATTAGTAAAATGGAAAAACAAAAATTAAATGTCTACAATTTCATTTCTCGGGTAATTTCATATTATACTAAATATCAGTAATTACTTTAATGTGATTGTATACATAATAGTATCCAGGAGGATACTACTTTACATGATTTTTAAGATGCTTGTGTATATATACATACATACATGTATATATATATATATATATATATATATATAAACGAGTGTATTCCTCGTAATTTCACAGATTTTTTGAAGAAGTTAGAGATGACGTGATTTCCTGTAAATTTAATGTAATTTTAAAATGTGCGGAAATTCATTTAATAAATAATCTCGGTAAATGGATGTCATATTTAATTTGTTAATTTCGTAATTTGGATTCATTACCTTCGTCTGATCGCTATATTTATTCTCGAATGTGTGGATTTACTATATTAAGTAAAGTCGAATCAACTCAAACGTTGATGGGGGAAATCGCTTAAACGATCCTCATATACTCGAATATTGATAGAGAAACAACTAAATGACGCATCCAGGGCATGGTAACAATAGCTCCGTAATTAGTTCCCTCAGCTTC
Organism: Coronaproctus castanopsis; assembly: GCA_032883995.1. Lineage (NCBI taxonomy): Eukaryota > Metazoa > Arthropoda > Insecta > Hemiptera > Monophlebidae > Coronaproctus > Coronaproctus castanopsis. The sequence continues at coordinate 122,482,825 of CM065052.1, read as the reverse complement.
TTTATTGGTCCCGTAAGATGGGTACTACTTTATCAACCAATTAAATGGATAGTTCATTTACCTAGAGGCTTTTTTAGGCACAGAAAGGATCAGTGAAGCAAGGAGAAAATTAAATTAAGCGAGGTGACCAGAAAATACACCGACAGGTTGAAAAAAAAATTACGGCCGCAATCTATCAAAGAAGACTTCGATTTTACTGTCGTATGTTTAGAATACAGTAATCACGTGCGTTAATTAAAAATAAAAGGGACATTGCAACCAAGAATTTAACGAAGATATTGCATATCTGAGCCGAAAGTATAGACGAAAAACTAACCTTAAAGGAAACACTATGGAAATGTGAGAAAGGACGAATTTACACTTTATCGAATCCAAGAAAGAAGAAATGGCTTTGTCGAAACACATGATGATGGTTTAGAAAAAAAGGACAAAAATGACATCCCACTTGATAACGTGTCCAACATTATAGAGTGACCCAGAGAAGACGGACGGTTTTGTTGTTTTTCGAATAACTCAAAAACTACTCGGACTTTGAATGAAATTTTATTTAAAAATAGGAAAACCAGAGATTAACTTACAATCTTTTTGGAACACAATATCGTTCGGATGATCGTCATTTGCAACAATGCATTCATTCAGTCTTTACAAAATTTTCGAAAACTTTTTCGAGCATAGGTCGCTGAATTTTTGAAATTTCTTCAAAAATCCGAGTTTTTTTAGGTCTTCCAGACCTCGCGGATGTGTTTCATAAACTCGGTTCTTAAGGTATCCACACACAAAAAAATCGCGTAACTTTGAAACCTTTTCGAAACTATTCACCCCGAAAATAACGTTCCACACAAAACACGCGCTCCATGTACAGGATGCCATGATAACTGAAACTAAATAAAAACGTATCTCCCGTCTGTACACTACACGTAGAGCACGCGGTTTGCTTTGTAGCAGTGTTAATGCACTATTCAAAAAACAAAACCGTCCGCCTTCTCTAGGTCACCCTATATATATATATATATAATTATGTGTGCGTACACAGGCACACTCTCCGCATATATAACTATATATTTATGTGTGTATTAATACGTGATTACTCTGCTTCCTTAGACATAACGAAGACGGATCGTATACGTACGGATTCGAAGGAGCCGACGGAAGTTTCAAAATTGAAACGAAATCGTCTCAAGGCGAAGTGTACGGCAAATACGGTTACGTTGACGACGGCGGTAAAGTACGCGTAGTCGAGTACGGCGCTAATAAATACGGATTTCGACCGTCCGGCGAAGGAATTACCGTACCACCGCCGGTTATACTGAATGAAACCGATTCGACGAACGAATATCGTGAAGAATCGGAAGAAGAAATACCGGCGCAGTTGAATAAACATCATATTCATCATCATCAACAACATCAAACGAGTCCGCTTTTCCGAACGGCTCAACAAAAACGGAAACAATCGTTCTATAATAGTTCGCCGGCGACGGAATCCATACCTAGACCGACCGCCGGTATTACTAACCGTTATCTGGTTAATTCCGCCGAACCGGTTTTCCGACAACAACAACAACAACAGATAGAAATAGCCGGATACGAAGGTAACGTATCTCCCAATATCTATCGCGAAGAAAACGCTCAACAAATTATACCGAAACGATTCGGTTCTATTTCGTACGCGCAGCAAGAAGGCACCGACAATCGCGAAGATGATTCGGTTCGTTTTAGCGCGTCTCCTCGAACGACGTTACCGATACCGAAAATTTTCGACGATTTTCAACAACCTCAATCGAGAAACGCCTTTTATCAACAACAATCGAGAATAATGCCAACCGGTAACGTAATACATCCGGCTCCGGTTGTCGAACCGGATATTTATAACGGTTCCGGTGCTAGATCTACTCTCGCCAGACAACGACCACCGTCGTCAGCGGGAGGTGGCGTATTAGATCAACTTTTAAAACAATATTCTCTTCCTCCGAACGGCTCACCGGCAATTCACGACACTTCGTACGGTGTCTATATTGAAAATTCAAATTTGACGTAGAGAATTTTTTAATTTTTTTTTTTTTAATAGTTTATATACATATATACATATATAAATTTTAATTTCTTTCCTTTAATATAATAATACCCGGTAATTTAAGTTTGGACGGTTGAAATACATTTTTATAGTTTTTTAATCTTTGGGCAATTATATATTTACGTTCATTTTGTAATCCAGAGGACATTTCGTTCAGCCGTTAATTGAAAAGAACGAATATTAGAACTATTTGTTTTTTTTCAAAAAGAATATTTAAAAAAGTGAGAGAAAATAACAAGAACGTTTGTATATATAAATCAAAGAATTAAACAGATATGCATGAGTGAAATGAGTGAAGATTATGAATTCGTACCGTCTTATACCAAAACTATATATATATAATAATATTATCAACAAAAAATAAAAGTTAATAATTAATTAAAATATATTAAATTGCAGTAAAAATGTAACAAATCCGTTATATATATATATATAAATAGGTGGTAGGGAAGTAAATTGCTACACATAAAATTGTGGATGTATTAATGGGAAAGCCTCTAACAAAGTTAATATAAAGTATAGGAAATACCAGATTACGTTTCAGTCTTCTATGCTTGTATCGTTTTATTCATAGTTACCATCATCATCGTGGTTCGTTCCGAGCATCGTGATACTATGGATCTTCATGAACAAATGTGTTCTTCCTTCATCGGGTCCGATCTATTGCTCGGTATATTACTTCCCGTATTGATTCAGCTCCTGCAATTTTTTTAACTCTGTCGAGATTTAGAAGTCTTCCTCTTTTCGACGATCTTCAACCATACCAGTCATGATTATTTTTCCTAGTCCATTTTGTTCTGTGATATATCCGGCGAAGGTTTGTACCCGTTTCTGTGCTACGACTTGTAGTCTCTGATCCATCTACTTCTTGGAGTATGGACGAGTTAGTTCTTTATCGAAATTAGAAGATTAATAAACCCAGAAAAACGAATATTGATCTCAAATATATGCCCTAGCATCCCAAACTCAATCATTGAAAATGAACTAAAACAATTAAATATATATCCCAACTCACCTATCACCTATTTAAGAGCAGGATTTAATGTAGACAAATTTACACATATACTAAGCAACCGAATACAATTTTTTATCAACCCAGACGAAATAAACAAAATACCAAACTCATTGCTAATTGAGTACGACGATACTGAGTACAGATTATTCCTCTCTAGCGAATCTGCTTTTTGCTACATCTGTAAAGAGAGAGGCCATACCACCTCCCAGTGTTCACAAAATAAAGATGCCCCAGTGACAGAATCGGGCAAAGATGTCCAAAATAAAAGTCAACTCATCACTGAAACAGCCGTTCCCAATAAAACAACCGAAAACACGAACCATCCGGAGGGTAACAAAAACATAAAACGATCTATTTCAGGAAGCTCATCAACTATAAGCAAAAATGAACCTGTGGCCAATAATCAGTCAAATGAAAATAAAAAAATTATACAAAAAAGAACTAAACGCGAAACAAATAAATCTGAAAATAAAATTGAACCATTAAATTTATCTAACCATGTAAATCTAGACCCGAAAAAAATGAAACACAAACAATTACCAACTCCCAAGAAAACGATAAGTATAAAGCAGACTACTTTCAACAAATAGTTGACAACTTACTAGAAATCCAGGATACTATTAATTCAACTAATCAATCATTCACGCAAACATTAAAATACCTTAACAATATGTACGAACACCCTGATAATATAATAAATTTTCTTGAATAATATGAAATCGACCCGAACAAGTTCCACTTAATCATAACAGATATACATAGTAAAGCCCATAATAAAAATTTAGAAAGAAAATATAAAGATAAAGGTACTATATAACATCGGCAGAAACAATTAGACGAGAAGAAGTAGTATTAGCCAGATTGCGTATAGGACACACAAGGCTCACATCACAGCACTTGCTGAATGGTGATCCTCCACCAAACTGTTCCACATGTAATACTCAATTAACAATAAAATATGTGCTATTAGAATGTAAGCAATATGATAAAGAAATATTTACAAACTGAAAAATAAAACAATACAAACAGTTAGGATAATCTCCAAATAATTGAAAAACTCCTAAAATTCCTCACAGTTACAGGCCTAATTCATAATATATAAACAGACGCAAATGATATCAGTACTCGAGCGTCTTTAAATAAAATAAATAAAAAAAAAACAATAGCGCAGTAATTTCTACATTTGCTGATGACACAGCAATTCTAGCTACAGATAAGATACAACATACTACTGAAAATCTACATTTAACAATAAACGAATCAAGCGCTCGGTTGAAACATTGGAAAATTAAAGTTAACCGCGAAAAATCGCTGCAAATAAACTTCATCCTGCGGGAAACAAAAAATATTCCGATGATATTGAATCAGCGGATAATCCGACAAAAAGAGTCAGTCAAGTACCTAGAGATTCCAATCGATTCGCGTCTAAATTGGAAGCACCAAGTCCGGCAGAAATTTCTGGAAATAAAAGCAAAAATGAGAAGTATAAGAACTCGATGCTATGTGTTGAAAATAAACCATTTTTGTATATGGTCATTGTTAAATCTATTTAGATTTATGGAATACAATTGTGGGTTGTACTAGTTCATTTTTTTATGAATATATGAATAATACATTCCAGAGTGTTGGTCTGAGGGCTGATCCATGAGTAAACTGCGCTCAATATTTCGAGTATTTGGCGATTTGATAATTAAATTAAGTTCATCAGTACGAATAACACCATCAGGGCTATCATTAACGCAGAAAAGTCTTCGACTTAATACATGTAGACATCTAAGTATAACCAGAACTTGCAATCTTCTACCTGAAATTCACTAGTCGCACGATTGAAACAGAACAAAAATTTACACTCTGGAGTCGTACCGAAATTTATAATTCCGTCAACGTGCGACTTAAAGTTACAACAACAAGAATCGGTTAAAAATTGTTAAGTCGGTACAAGGTGAAATGAATCGTACTTTAAACATCGCAAGAAGAATGCGTAAGACGGATACTACAGGTTTTATTTTCATAGTCCGTTGATCACGCGTAATGATACGCAATATTTGTTTATTACGTGATGCATGTATGTATGTTATTTATCCTCGTATCCAGAAGCAGTCGTCAGTTGCAGTACGAAGTATAACAAATGTCGGTTCGTATATATTATTCTATGTACGAAAACATAATTGGAGTGTAAAAGTGAAATGAAGACAACGATAGCTCGCTTATGATTCATACAAGACTACTAAGAAATAAACCGCATACGAAATATCTCATCTGTTCTCACGTCATTACAGAATAAATCAATGAATCTCCGTACACAGACGACGCTTAAAAATATGACGACGTCTTTGCTCCACATAATAATGGCACACCCGCGAAATACGCGAATAAATTATACATACATACACACACATACACACATATATATATATATTAAATACACTAAGTTTGAAGAGAATATTAAAACATGTATATTATAATTTGAAATGTATTTGTGGTTTTCTTTCTATTATTGTACCCGAGTGAGATAAATTAATAATTTTTGTGTAAAAATCCAACATTTCACACATGACCACAGCCAAACTATTCAATGCCAGTCGAGTCGCGCAATAACAAAAAGATAAGCAAATATAATTTGAAAATTAACAACTAACCCGAAATTAACGGCGGCTACTAAAAAAAATTTCAAAGAGAAGTTAAATGTAATATTGAGAGGATAAATAGTAAGTCTCATGTATATAGTAAGGCCACATAGTAAGGCCACTCTGAAGTGCACGTGGGCAGGACAGATAACCAGCGGGGAGGCTAATAAATAGACAAAAAGAGTGTTGGAACGGTGGTCGCTTCGTAATAGAAGAAACTTTAGCAAGCCGCGCAGAAGAAAGCGGAATGAAAGAAATTGAAGAGTACCCACGTCCAGCAGAGGATCGATATAGGATATGTGTATATATACACATAATGTATGTAACATATAATATATATCTGCGCATGTGAACGAATGTGTTTCCCTTTAACTTGTAAGACTTGTAAACAGTAAATCACAGGAACCCCTTAATGAAAAAATTTAATCTTTATACGTAATTATATAGTCAATGATTAATGGAAAGTGGAACATCATCGTTACACACCTAAAACGTTTTTACAACTGATACGAAATAACTCAAATTAGTACCGGCATTATTTCTTCGACGGTACTTTTAGCACTTTCAATGCTATGAAATTATTTAAATAAATAATAAGGTTCTTGTTTTTATCTGAATTTTCAATCCAACATCGTTGCTGAATTCCTAGAATAAAAGTAGTTTCCAGTCTTTGAGAAACTAGAAGAGAATAAATTAAATTCCGCGGGTATTTGCTTACATATATATTATTGATGATGATTATATATACATATATATATATATTTATATATATATATATATATATATATATATATATATATATATATATATATAATGAATGTGTAGTTATACTATGTGATGTTTTACGAATTTGTTCCAGTTTTTCTTATTGTTGCGTTGACCGCATGTAGGTACATAACATTGGACGACCGCACCTTATTTAACACCACATGATTCGTTTCAGAATCCATTCTTAATATAATATTATTATTATTATTATTAAATGGTCAATCCTCTATAAACGTGTTCGATTTAATAACTACCAACTATTTGTATTAACGGCTTATTTAATAAGAACTTGCTATTTTTCTTATAGTGTACTCGCTGATATTTCGCAAAATAAACACTGCTTACACACATATATATAATATATGTATATATATCGGTCAAGATTTTGCTGTCCGCATCCAATCCGGTCACACATATTTAGTGAGAAACTATTCTGTACATTTTAGAGCCTAGTTATCTGACTATTTCCGCATAATAAATATCTGTTTCAATACTTTTATTAAATCATCTGTTCTTGACCATGGTTTTAATATTTTGTTTTTAATTTTATCGAATTTCGTTACACTTATCACAATAGGTGCTGGATATATATTTGAAAAATATAAATAAATTTGCACATACATTCCTTCATCATTGTTGGCTGTTGTCGAACATCTTGATCTGCGCATTGTACGTTATTTTTGAATATAAAATGCGCTAACTTCAATGCGCTAATTACATGTAACTTACGATGCTGTACCGAGTGGGGGTGCCACTGTCATCTTTGTAATAATTAATGTTGTACAATGATGAAAACATATCTGTCTATCTATCTATTATATATACATATCTTCTTCTTCTTCTACTCCTCACTCGTTTTCGAGTATGAGCTTATCCTCTAATTATGATGCGGTTTAGTCTGCTAATGACAGTGCTGGTTATGTGATATAAGTCCTATTCGGTGTGTTGTGACAAATTTACATTTATTACACTTGAATACGTCACTGTGATTACACTTCTTCTGTGTTACCGTCTTTGTATTTATCTTTGCAGCGGGTGCCTGCTGGTAACCGTTCTCTTAACTAACGCTGTCCACTTGATCTGATTTTACGCCACGATTTCTGTCTTTTTTGCTATTTTCAGGTCTTGCGCTACAACATCTTTGAAGCGAAGTTTCGGGCGTCCGTGAGGTCTGTTTCCGTATAGTAATACGCCATATAGCATCCTTTTGGGTATTCGCTCATTTCCCATGCGAATAACATGACCAGCCATTTCATGCGTTTCTGTGTTAAATATTGTTCTTAGATAAACAACTGGATTTTGTTAATATGCATTTGTCACGCGATTCTTCCATGATATTTTGATTATTCTGCGTAATAGTCTCTGGTGGTAAAATTCAAGTTTACGGGTTTGTTTTTTCATTATTGGCCATGTTTCGCTCCAATATAGCATGACTGGTATTATCATAGCTTTGTACACTGCTAATTTGGTTTATATCTCTAAATTTCGATTGCAAAATACTTTCTGTGTTAATTTGCTAAATCCAGCATTTGCATTTCTACCTCGCAATACAAATTTGCATCGTTCGACACAATACTTCCCAAGTATTTAAATGAATCGACGATACTTAGCTGATTACCAGACAAATAAAAATTAAACATACTGCTGTCACCTGGACTACCTCTGTTTTATTATGATTTATAGTCAATCCAAATTCAGCGAACACGGACACGAAACAATCGAGCGCTTTCTTTGGTTTTTGCGGATTATTGCCAAAAAGTACCCAGTCATCAGCATATTGTAGACTAATGATTTCGAAGGTGCTGGTTGCTGAACGAGTTTTATATTTCGTTAAATAATATAGGCCTTCATCGAACTGGAATTTTACTTTTATCCCGGCTTCTGATGATAAACGTTGTTGTAAGACCATGTCTATCATGCCCATATAGAAATTGAAGAGCATAGTACACGAATCCCTGCTTTACGCCAGTATTAATATCAAAAGTGTCGGATCGTCCATCGTCACACATGACTGATCCTTTTGTTTTATCATAAAGTTGAATTATCAAATGTAGTATTTTTCGTGGACATCCTACTGTTTTTAATTACTGAATCAAACGCCTTTTTAACATAAAGGTCATACATAATGAGGTATCTCTGGTTTTCTCTACTAATTGTCTAAGGGAAAATAGCATATTTGTAGCACTACGATGTTGCCTAAATCCGCATTGTTCTTCTGGAAAATATGAGTTCAATATAGGTTTCAACTTATAATGTAAAAGTTTACTAAATATCTAGTTAGCTGTACATAAGAGCGCAATTCCCCTGTAATTGGTACAATCTACCTTATCACCCTTATTTTTGTACATAGGAACTAAAACTGCCTGTTTGAAATCAGCTGGTACCGTCGCCATATTTTAATAAACGAGTTTCGCAGACATTTAAGCATCATTTCTTCTCCTATTTTATATCTATATCTGCTGGAATACCGTCAATGCCAGGAGATTTATTGTTTTTTAAGCTTTTGACGGCATTTGATAATTCTTCCAAACTCGGAGGTTCATTTATTTCTATCCTATCCTCCATTTTAGTTATAGAATCCAGTACGTTCTTGCTGAAGGTGGATTCATTGTTGAGAAGTTTTTTGAAATATTCTTGCCATCTTTTTTTAACATCATTTCTATTACGTAGCAGGTTTCCAGATCCATCCTCGATTGCAACTTTCCGTCTATATTTAGGGCCGTAGATAGCTTTTATAGCGCTGAAGAAGCCTCGAGAATCATTTGTGTCTGATAGTAGTTGGATTTTCGCTGCTCTGTTTTTCCACCACGCATTTTGCAATCGCCTGGTTTCCTTTTGTGCCTGTACCTTAGCCGTTTTAAACGCATCATGTTTCTTTTTATTTATTCTCTTCGCTTGCCATGTCACGAATGTCAGCCTCTTAGTTTCCAAAACACATTTTTATTTCAGACGACGTATCTTCAAACCAATCTTGCTCTTTCTTTCTTTAGTTCATTTTTAATCAGATTCCAGTATTATTCTACCGAGGTGTTATTATTCTGTTGTACATCCTTAAGTGGCTGAGTAATTTCCGACCGAAATATTTCCACAATTATTTTTTAGTATATTTATATTATATCTTCCTATTTTCACATCTTGGAGATTTCTTCTATTTACATAGTACTGATGGTGGTTTCGTCGGAATCTGAACCGAAAACGCGAACGTACCATCGTATGATCTGTATCGCCGTCAGCTCCGTGCATTACTCGCGTTATTAAGCATTCACGTTTCATTCTTTGTCGGGTAATTATGTAATCGATCATATGAGGTAACTTGAATCTTGGGTGTATCAACGTGCCCTTGTATACATTCTTCAGTTAAAAATTTGTGTTTGTTATACATAAGTCGTTTGTTGAGCAGAATTGTAATAGCCTTTTTCCATTGCTGTTCACCTTTCCGATCCCGTGCAGGCCAATAACACCTTTCCATGATTTTGAGTCCTGGCCAACCCTTGCATTGAAGTCACCTAGTATTATGATATTTTCTTATGTACGCGCGGTGTCGACAACTTTTTGTGATTGTTCGTAGACTATGTCCTTTTCTTCTTCTGGACTATCCAATGTAGGTGCGTATACGCCGATAATATATACACCAACTGAAGTAAACGAAGAATATGTAAGTATGCGAGAACGCTAGTTGACACGATGAAAAGAAGGCGAATTAGGTTTTATGGTCTCATAAAACGGTCGAATCCAACACGGTTAAATAACCGAATGTTCACTTACATGCCGAATTTTAAGAACAAATGGAAACGGTTCGAGGAGGTAGAAAACGATTTGAACGAATTTGGTATTGAACCGAGTGATAGCGAAGCCCGTCATTTATTGAGGAAACCACTAGCGGAATATGGTAAATTTAAAAACAAGCTGAAGTTGTGCACAAGCAAAAAGTGGACCGAAGAGCGGAATGAACAACATCGACAGCAAATACGACAATTTTGGATACAGAAGAAAGTTGAAAACCTAAGTTAGTCTATTCGAGAGAAATATATATATATATATGTAGATAAATAAACAGATATATAGATAGATAGATAATACTCCATAAACGTTTAGAATTGGGTGACGCAGAGAAGACGGGGGATTTTATTGTTTTTTGAATATCCCAAAAATTGGTGGACAAAAATGTTTGAATGAAATTTTATTCAAAAATAGGAAAACGAGAGATTAGCTTACAATCATTTGTCGAACATAATATCGTTCATACGCCTCCCATTTGCAACAATACATTCATTCCGTCTTTATACGAAATTTTCAAATACTTTTTCAGGCATTGGTCGCTGAATTTGTGAAATTTTGCGTTGTAGCAGTATTACCTACTGCGGTATTCAAAAAAACAAACTGAGTTACACTATACAATCATTATATTTATATTGTGCGCGTGTGTACCAATAATCGATTAATTTGATGACAGATTCATAACGTAAACTTCGACTAATGAAAATTTCTACTTGATTTGATTTCTTCATAAGTAATTGCTGGACATATCATCATCATCATCATGTTGCGTCTCCTTCAAAGGAGGTTGCGCATCAAGGATGTTGGTATTTTCATATTTTCCTGAATCTTGCTGCAGCTACTACTTCCCTGATTTTGTTGAATCCAGTGTTTGATGTTATATATTCGAATCTTTTCCTTCCTCTTGATCTTTGTCCAAGTATTTTTCCTTGTGCTACCAACATAAACAGCCCCTCTTCTCGAAGTTTATGACCTATATATTTCAATTTTCTTTTCATGATATCTTGTACTATCATCAGCCTGTCTATGTTGCATTTCTTTAACACGTTTTTATTGGAAATGAAATCCTTCCATGATATCCTTAACAATCGTCGATAAGTCCACATTTCGAACGCGTCCAACATCATTCTGCACTTTGCGTTAATAATCCAAGTTTCGGCCGCATATTTTAGCACAGGCCACACGTAACATTGTACAATTCTTTTCCTTAGTTCCATTGACAACTTCCTGTTCTTCAAAACGGTTTCCAGGTTCATGAAAGCTTGTTTTGCCATTGCAATTCTTGCTCTTATTTCTTTGATATCCCTTCCATCATTTGTAATTATTGTTCCCAAATATTTAAATTGGGTTACATTTTCTATTCATTTGTTGTCGATTTTTATTTTTATTTTGGGGTCACTACAGCTAGTCTTTGTAAATTTCATTATTTTGGTTTTTCCTGTATTTATCTTCATACCAAATTTATTTCCTTCATTGTTGATTGCATCCAGCATCTTCTGCATCTGTCCCTCTGTTTCTGCAATTAAAACCTTGTCATCCGCATAGCTTACGCTGTTGACTACTTTTCCGTTTATTTTACAACCAGTTTTCTGTAACACGTCATTCTTCATTATTTCTTCAACATATGCGTTGAACAAACGTGGCGGCAACGGGCATCCTTGTCTTACACTCTTCTGTATTTTGATTCTTCTTTCAGAGTATTTATTTTTGATTTTAATATTTGCTGACTGTTCCCAGTAAAGATTTTTAATTATCTTGATATCATTTTGATCAAGCTCGTATTTTTTTTGTAGGATATTTATTAGTTTTGCATGTTCAACCCTATCAAACGCTTTTTCGTAGTCTAAAAAGCAAGCTATGATTCCTTTGTTCGCATTTATAGCACGTTGGACGATTAACTTCAGCAGCGCTATGGCATCCCTTGTCCCTCTGTTTGCTACAAACCCATATTGTGTTTCACTTAACTGTGCATCTATTTTCTTTTCTATTCTCGAATTTATTATGCTTAATAATATCTTCAGTGTATGGCTCATTAAAGCTATCGTTCGATGTTTTGAACATGATTGTGAGCAGCCTTTTTTAGAAATACCTGTTGTTATTTATACATACAAAAAAAAATATATCGAATCTATAATACTAAAAATAAGGAAATAACGTTATTATAATTAATAACATTTTTGGAACAATTGAATATTTTAATAATTGAATAACCTTTACTTAGTACAACAGATAACCTAGTACGGAGATAAAACAAAATGTAATAATAATTAATATATAATAATATTTTTAAAATATTTGATTATTTTAATTCACGTAGAGCGAGGATCTCATTTCGACGTTTTTAATTTATGTATTACGTTAAGAACTTTTTGAAATCCTTGTCCCCGTGTTGTATATGATCTTGATCTTTTTCTCTTCCGGTTTGGTAGAAACCAGCCTCTGTCCCTAATTCATACTATGTATTTTACTTTAATTTTAATTTAAAGTTCGAGACGCACACACAAACATATATATATATATATATATATATATATATATGTATATGTATTTAATCTTCATTCCAACATATGCAAGTGACGCAAATTTATTAGTAAATTTGTTTACACAGGTTGCAGTGATCCGTATATTGTGGTTATATCAATTATGTTTACAAAAGAAAAATAGAATCCACAACAGCTGGCTTTTCTTGAACTAATTGTCATTGTTGATGTCGAAATGAGCTAAATTTACGATTTTTAATTATATCAAGGATCGCAGACACACTGCAAATTTTTTTTTTTAATAAATGAATTTAAGAATATTACGAAATATTCGAATGATATTTAGAAAATTGTAAAACGAATGACGACGACAATGTAATAAACAAGTGAAATTATAAGTCCTTTATAAACGAGTATCAGGCAGTTAAAATTGTTCCAAATATGTATGTCAAATATTAAGGAAAGTAATTCATAATGATCCGAAGATGTGCAATACACTGACAGATATGTAATAATTACGAATGCAACGCTGTTCGTAATAAATAAATAAACGTATATATATATATATATATATAATATATAATATATATATATATATAAAATATACACTGGCATACAGTTGTCGGACGTTTTTCATTTAATGAGTATATCTACAGCGCGTTATGTAAGAAACTGGTAAAGCTTACATTACCAACATTCCTGTCATTTACGGTCTTATAGCGCATAATATCGGTTAATTAAATCGTATACGTTAGCTATGTTAACAGCCTCCGACAACATCGTTTCCTTATGATGTCAACATATTGTCTTCCACTACATGTCCCTTCCTGATTACGACCATATGTCACAAAATCTAACTGGTTTACAACTTTGGGGATGGGGGGAGATACGTTTCGTAAATTATTATTTAAGTGGGTTGAATTTCGATTCGTTGAAAATGCATCGGTTTTTCAGGACTCGCTTATTATCGATTTAAATTATAAAATCTGTTTCTCCACCGACACCGACTGTCGAAAAAATTCGAAGATGTAATCAGATTTTTTTAAAATAAAATTTTATCGTATACATTTCCTTCGTTAGTGAATGCCCGTAAAAGATACCGTATAAATATACGAAAATTACCGTATAGTACCGAACTTTTGCTCGGTATTTTTTTTAATTTTATTTTTGTAAAATAATGTTTTTTTAGGAAAATACATTTAGATAATAATCACACAGTATATAACCATAACTATTTTAATCGTGTACGATTTCGTTTCATAACCACTCTCGATGTTATTTTTTGTTTTATTAATTTTGGAATTTTTCGATATGATTTTTTTCTTCCTTAAAATAATTCTTCCGTAGATGATAAAATATTTCCCTACGGTACTTTAAATTGAAACTATACTAGAAATATAAAATTTTAAGTATATTTACTGAAACATGCGCAGTAAACATCAAATTTCCATTACATTCGACCGGTTAATGCGATCGAACTGAAATTTTTAACACGTACATTTAAATAAATATCGAGAAAATAAGGATGGGAAAAAAACGAAATTTACGAAATTTTGTAGGGGTGTTGTACTCAGTGTCGGGGCCTAAAATGCCAAAATTCGTGATTTTCATAATAAATTACAGGTATGTACAAAATTTCATCCAAAATCGTTGGAGCCGTTGAAATTTTACGATAACTGAAAAAATTCCCGAGGTTTAAAAGTAATTCTCCTTCTGTTTCTTCAGTCGTGTGCGTGCGGACGTCGAGCCAATCATCATGAATTAGTGGATTGGAAAACTAGCTGTCGTCAATTTTCTCTCGTTATTTATAGTTCTAAGAAAACTCCGTAAATACTCTGGTATATAATTTTGATTAGCAGCCTAACTAGGATGTATAGACATACGCAGATCTAAACATAATCTAATATTTTAATTTTGCTCATTTAGATAACCATTAAGTTTATATTATAATTTCGACTATTACTTAAATTTTAATTTTCGTTCAGTTTTTTTTTTTTTTTTGCCATTTTTATGGCATCTTATCGATGTACAAAAAATTGCACTGAATATGTTCAAAATGCTATTGACAACATAGTTGAATGGTCGCATAGATGGAACAACTGTAATCAATGAGCAAAAATGCAATCACATCATATTTACCAAACGTCGTATTGCGCGCGATAAATATAAAGTTACGATAAATTCTAAGTCACTATTACAAAGCGAGTCTACTAAATATCTCGGTTTTTATTTGGATCAAACGTTAACCTGACTGAAACATATAAAAGCTAAGAACATCGAGCTAAGATGCAACAATTGCATTGGCTGATAGGCCCTCGCTCGCAATTGAATATCAATAATGATATTGTATAAAACAATATTGAAGCTATATAGAGCAGAACTATGAGGATGTGCTTCGGCCACTAACGTAGAACGAATTCAGCACAGGCAGAATAAAATATTACGGTTGATAGTTGGTGCTCCATGGTACGTCTCCAACAGGATGCTACATACCGACCTACATGTGCGATATGTCGCTGAAGAGATTAAATCGGCTGTTCGTAGACACTTATCAAGACTTCAACACCATCCAAATTCATTGACAGCTAACCTACTTAATGAAGAAATACCTAACAGATTAAAACGGAAAAGAATCATAGATCTGATTTGAGTACACTCTAATATTACTCGAAGGCGGTTGGATTTGCTAATGTGGGCAAAACCTCCATCTCCTGATATATACCTACATAAAATTCAGTACATGATTTCGTTTTAATCAATTCTGGATTAGAGGGGGGGATTTTTTTTGCGGGAAATATAATTTTATGCCACCGCATTACGTAGAACGTTTATTCGATGTTAAAGTTTATTATAATATACTCAGCTGTTTTAATTGTTAGACGCCTCTCGAAATAATTCTTATAAAATAAACGATTTAAACAAATTCTAAAAAGTGACTGACAACGATATTTCTTTGTAAGAAAGCTTCTTACTCTTTTTATGTAGTTCATCTCGTGCGAAATATTTCTGAAATTACGACTAATAAAAGTTGAAATCCGATTCAATTCCCCAATAGTAAATATCAGACAAAGACCGAAGATTTTAAAAGTACCATGTGTAAATAAACACATTTGCGCGATAATAGGTACAAACTACAAACTTCAACGTAATCGCTACTACAGTAATATACTACAGATTGCGGAATTTGATGGAATTACGGATCTAGTATAGTTGTTCGTAACTTTTATTTATATACGGACGTATTTTTCGAAAACACCTTTTGAAACATATTATTTTACTCTGTAATCTAGAATAAGAATATGTAAAAAGGAACACGAGCACGTCGGCAGAAACATCATTATCGAGTCACTCAAAGGTAACGATCTAGAATTAGAATTTAACTAAATCAGTTTTATCTATGTTTGCATCTATCACATTTATTATTAGCCATCTAACAATTAAACGAGCTAAATAGATATAATGAACCATAACTCCCCGTATTAGCAGGAATGATGTAGTGGTGTAAAATTATATTTCAAGTAGAAAAATGTTTTAAAATGTTAAGCAAATTCAAGCAAAATAATAATTTGAGTTATCTGTAATTTTAAAATATTCATAGTTTGACTAGCCCCGCGGGGCATCTGTAGTAAGTAGTCATATGACCGTCATGTGGTGCTAGTTCCACTGACAGAGAAACGAAACAAGGACCAAGTGAGTTTTGTACGTCTACGTCGCACAGGAATGAGCTTAATTGATGGTATGGAAATTAAGGGAGGTTCACTTGCCGAAGTTGTTCTTCCCAATAAATACCGTTGAGCATTATATTGCAGCAGACTATCAACAAGTCGTTTGTGGCACATGTGCCCCAATAGTATTAGTGAATAACAATGTAGATCGAGTGGGCGACTATAAGTGATTTCCTTCGGCTAAGGCCGGCAGAAAATTCAGAGAAATCGGATATCTCCTGTATTTATTTCTTAATAATGATGGCTTGTCAAAATAAGAATGTAAATATCTATATGATACATTCGAAAAAGTGCATCGAGACATGCTCACTCGTGTTTTTAGTTTCTTTGTACGGAACTATACAAGAGAAGGCAAATACGCAAGAAACTCGAGATCACGATCCTTAATAAAGTTGGAAAATAGCAGAAGTCTCTTTGTTGCTACTCGCAATATTATACTAGAAGGTGGAAAAATGTATAATGAAATGAAAGAAATTCACCGCTTGGTACATCCCTTAATAAAATGAACATAAATGGCCGGAAATGCAACTATTATCCGTGAATACGTGAAATTTATATATTCCGAATATGGAAAAAACGACAGAATTATAGATTCGGTGGTCCTTGACGAACGATTCGGTAAATTCACAATTATCGTTATCATAGTATCTAATAGAGTTATGAAAATACAATTGAAATATCTCAATAATATGCATCAATTAGTGATGAAGATGATGAGGAAATTAATATCCTATATTATACTTTGCCGCGATCGTGGATTTAACAGAATTAATCAACGTGTCAAGGACGTAACGTACCGAAGAAAAATTAAAATGAACTTGTTAATTATACAAATAATCAAATTACTATATTAATCCGTGTTTAAAAGTAAACAATGATTATAAAACGTATAAATCATACGATGGTCTGCCGTGTCGTAATTACCGACGGTTCTAATTGAACTGTTCCCACGGGTTTGGCGTACATTTACTTAATTTTCTTGTATTCGTAATAATTTTATAAGTATTATTTTTAAAAACGATCGTTCTATATCAGACGATAATCCAAAATGTTATACTTATTTTAACGAAGGAATAAATTTATTTTCAATAGTGACTTTGTGTGAATAAAATCACTTCATGTAGATACAATCTACATAGCTTAAGAAACAAGGAGATTGCTGACAGATTTACTTAAGTCATCACACCAACGGTTTACCCGTCTATCCGTGTTTCTCTTCTTGTCAATTGACCACCATTCCAACACCCGTTTATCCATCTGTTATCTATTCTTCAGACTATGTGTCTGGTCCGTCTACACTTTATTTTCGCCATTTGCTCCGCATCATCATAGAGTCTAGTCTTCTCTTATTCATTTAGATTATGTTCAATAGTAGTCTTTCTTTGGCTACTTGTGTCTTCCTTATCTTCCTTAATTTAATTTTTGTAAACGTCCATATTTACAAAACATATATAACAGCCGGAAAACACCAATATAATTTCCTTTTTGAACATATATACGTATGCATTATATATACATATGTCTATACATGCAATTATATACGTATTGGAATCTGGTGAAAAATCTCTGAAGTGAATATAATATTTGATGTCAATCGGTTAGATTCTTTATTTTATGTTCATATGTATCAATATCTAAAGGGTTATCTGGTCGTTCAGCCCTACGACTAGATGATCAGATTATGATCCTTTAAGGCAACGACGGACCATCACACCTATTCGTGGATCCAAATTAAATGTCTCCACTGGTTTTCTTGGTTTGGTAGAAGTCACTCGGGCGTAGTCTCCAACTAACATCATTCTTTAATGAAATTTTCTTTATTTTACGTTCATATATATCAATATCTAAGGGGAATTATAAATTGCACATTTGTACACCTAACGTATATTTTATATGCACGCGTTTATTCATCTGCATATATTTCTATTCGTATCATGTGAGAATCTCTAAAATTATCGCGATATTTATCATTGGTATAATGGAGTATCGCTGTTTCCTGAATAATGCTAATAGAATTTATATTATTGCTACCATTTATATTATTGCTATCATTTATATTATTATTATTAAAATAATCCGCATTATTATTATTATTATTATTATTATCCTGATCTTTCTGTTGCTTTTCCTTTGTCCTGCCGATGTATTGTTAACCGGGAAATAAAAATAATTTTCTCATTAGCACGCGATCGAAATTGCAGTAGCCTCAATAGTTCGACGTATTGGAGTCAGTCGCGATACGCCTTTTACTCCGTTGA
Organism: Coronaproctus castanopsis; assembly: GCA_032883995.1. Taxonomy (NCBI): domain Eukaryota; kingdom Metazoa; phylum Arthropoda; class Insecta; order Hemiptera; family Monophlebidae; genus Coronaproctus; species Coronaproctus castanopsis. The sequence continues at coordinate 122,464,104 of CM065052.1, read as the reverse complement.
ATAGCTGGTAAAACAGTTTTATTCGGTGGTTACTTAACAATAGCTCGTTTTATACACGTAATACGGGCACGTACCTATCTATCGTATTACTACCATTATCGCTACTAGGGATACATGGCTATTTTATTCTGACAAAGATTTTATTATCGTTTATAGCCTTGAACGTTATCCCCACCACATAAAAATAAATTGAAGATTATTCCGAGAAGGTGGTTTTGATAATAATACATCTTTAAAGATCGTTAGCTCCCTCTTCGGACTCCCGGCGATGGCGATTAGTTTTATATCGAAAAGTAATGACTGACGTTGGGAGAATAATAACGCTTAAAAAAGATTAATAATCGCGAGTCAGCCTTTAGGCGACGATGACGTCATTATTAATTACTCGTCGAATTAATAATAATAATAGTAATAGCGATTCTTTTATTTTTTTTGTCTTGTAAATTCCATTGGTACGATTTGAAAGAACTTTACGTGTCACGCTGTTACGCGATCTTTTCAAATACCGTGTAATTCATTTTAACCTCCATCTTTGGGAAACGTTCCAGTCCGATGTCTTTTATCTGACGTTATTACATCGGACTTTATATATTTTAAACAGCGATAATCTTTATAAATTCATTCATAACCCGTATTGGTTGTTGCTCATTTATAGCAAAAATATATATATATATATACATAAAAAGGAAAATGAGAAAAATACATATGTATAATAAAATATATATATATTAATATAATAAAATAAAAATAGAAGAGAAAACACGAGGGAATGGATGGTCTGTAAGTGGCACTAATTGATTAATTAAATATTTCATTATTTAATTATTATATGGATTATATATTTTCGGAAATTACGGACTTTTCCTCTATCGTGTTGTTTTAAATTTAAATTTAAATTATTATTTTATTAACTCGATATCAAATTTATTATTACTTTAATAATTTCTTATCTTAAGTAAAATTATACTAATTTAATTTACAAATTAATTATGTTGTAATTGTAACTTACTACTGTACCGGAACAAGTGAAAATATCATCGATAAAACCAATATATAAAAGTGGCGACCACGGTTATTGCAATAATTATAGCCCAATAGCGGTGAACTCAGTTATACCAAAAATACTAGAGAAACATTAACAAATTATATTGAATAGAAGAAAATAGTAGACAAAGAACGATATGGTTTTCTAAAAGATAAGTCTACACCCGTAGCTTTTGGGGATTTTATAGATGAGATAATGACAAATTTTGAAATAGAAAATAAAGTAATTGTAATTTATATTAACACTAATAGGGAATCAAATAAATTATTAAAGAGTTAACAGAGGAAAATGAAGTCGATATCAAATGTGAATTGGTGAAGAACAAGATATAGAGGTACGAGTACCATAGAGCAGTATTGATCATTATATATCCATCCATCAGGTTTCCATGAGATCATTTTCACGGTTGGGTCACTCAGCTCTCCACGATTAGTAACAACCGCAGCTAACATGAGGTATAGATGCTGACCAGATAGCCGCTCCACAGACGACAGACGCTTCTAGATTTAAGTTTTGTTTTCTGTTAGGGTTGTCTTCCTTAGCCTTTGGATCCAACCGCAAGGCAGCGATTAATTACTGAGGAGGTAAAGATGAAGGATTTTGCGGCGAATTAAACGCACCAAGAGGGAGACAGTTAGAGGGTTTATGCAGACTTTTTTTGGACAGTTCCTCACATTATTTCGACTGACGTTTTATTCACATATTCACAGCTAAGCTACAAATCTAATATCCACATCTGTAGATGCGCGCCCCGTCTCGGTTCGGTTACAACTCTGGTCCGGATATATATATATATATATATATATATATATATATATATAAATAAATGATAAAAAAAAAACACATTAAAATATAATAAACTGTTATAATCTAGTTATAATTATAGCACATAGACATACAAAAAAATACTGAAATAAATATACAAAGTAATCAGTTAATTATAAACAAGTGGCTTCGAGATATAGTAAACACAACAAAAACAAAATATATGATTTTGAAACCAACAGTAGAATTTGAACCATATAAAATAAAAATTAAAGTACATTCGTATGAATTTATGCATTATGCGATTAAGAATTATAAATGCAAGACACTATAAGAAGTGGAAGAGTGAAAATTGTAAAATATTATAAATATTTGAGAGTGTTTGCAAGCAAATATCTATGGTAGAGTGTGCATATAGAATATATATAGGAAAAGAAACGAATTGTGATAGCAACAATGTGTACTGTAAGAAAATAGGTAAACAAAAATATATTGAAAATAGAACTTGCATAATCCACATTGTATAACTAGCCATCCGGACATCCACTTCTTTTCCCATTACTCTAACAGAGATCCAACGCACTTTATCTCGTAATAAAAGATCCTCCCCTGGTATTGGTGGGATCACCTTTCAAATATTAAATAATTTGCCAACTTCTGCCATACGTATATTATTAAACTGCTTCAACTATTTTTTAAACTTTGCTTCATTTCCCGAGGAATGGTCAGAATTCATCATTATCCCCATTAAAAAAATCATACCACTTTACCTAATTCTTCATCTTACCGTCCTACATCTCTGGCCTCTTGCCTAAGAAAAATTTTTGAAAACATTCTCAAAAACAGAATAGCCTGGTGGTTGGAAAATCGTCGTCTATTTCCACCTGGAATGTACGGCTTCCGTAGTAATCTTAGCTCTTTAAACTGCGTGGCGCAATTAGTAGGTGATATCTACAAATCTTTCATTTCCAAGAAGTATTTAATAACTTGTTTTTTAGACATAAATAAAGCCTTTGATAACATCTCAATTCCTATCTTACACGAATCTGTGACAAACTTGGATGTCCCATCCCCATTTAAAGAAGCATTGTGTAACTTATTCACCAAAAGACTGCTTACCTTCTTTCTTTCCAATATGAAACCAACAAATCGTACGGTGTACTTAGGTATTCCCAAGGATCCGTTCTTAGCCCTATTTTATTTAACATAGTATTGTTTAAACTTCTCAATACACCCCTTCCAGATACAGTGAAAATTTTATCTTTTGCAGATATAATAGTTAACGTCATGCACGATAATCTAGATAATGCTATCCAAACTCTTAATATATCGCTTAGATCCATAGTCCAAGTTTTGTCTAAATTAGGTCTTACTGTTTCGCACAACAAATGTGCTTCGATAATATTCTCATATAGAACCGTCAATACCGACTCACACGGACTTGTGTATAACAACAATCTCATACCCTTTGTTCATTACCATCAGTACTTAGGATTTATTCTTGATGGAAGGTTAACGTGGAGACTGCATACGGAAAAAGTTTATACCAAGGCTTTTAAAAGAATAAATCTTGTAAATGCACTGAGTCATACTCCTTGGGGGACTCCCTAACTCTACTACTTTTGTATAAAAATTTCATACGTTCTATTCTCGACTATGGCAGTTTTATTTTCGGAAATGCTTCTAATCACTGCCTTTCTAGGCTAGATAAAATTCAAAACGAGTGCTTACGCAGATGTTTAGGAGCACTTCGTGCTACTGCTGTACCTGCTCTCGAGATGGGGGCAAAGGTTCCCCCTCTATCCGTACGAAGAATGTTTCTGTCAGATAAATTTCTTCTAAAAGCATTCACTCATATCGCCCCCTCTTTGTATATTCTATACTTAGAAATTTTTCACAACTGGCGTTTCTCTATACTACGACGTCCTTTATTATGTCATTCCTCTGGTCATCTTTCCAGGTACAGTGATATTCTTCTTCCATCCTACCCGTCTCCCTTCTATACGTTTCCTTTCGCGTATAATACCGTTAGCCTTAATGTCAACATACAACTGTTTTCCTCATTTAAGAACAATGTTCTACCACTAGCCGCCAATTATAATTTTTACTCCTTGATTAATAGAAACTATCCCAACTCTCTTCTAATTTTCACTGATGGCACGAAGTGCTCTTTTTCAGTCGAAGCTGCATTCGTAATCCCCGCTCTCAACATTTAAAAAAAAATTACCCTTAATAAAATATGCTCCATCTTTACTGCAGAAGCTACAGCTATTCTCCAATCTCTCCGATATGTATCTGTAAATCGCCCATCTACTAATATTCTGATCCTCTCCGATTGTAAAATTTGTTTGCTGGCATTACAGCACTCACAGCCCAACTCTCGTTTACCATCAATTATTTACAAAATTTCTAATTACATATACCGATTAAACTCTCTCGGTGTAAGAGTTAAATTCGTTCGGATCCCCGGGCATAGCGGTATCCGTGACAATAATCTAGCTGATCATTTAGTCACTTTAACGGTTACATTAGGGACTTTTTTGTTTTATACTCCTCCTATAGATCTCCTAGCGTACATTAAATATGCGCATAAGGAATACTGGAAAAATCTGTGGTCCGATCCATTTACTGTAAAGCATTATAAATCCATTCAACCCGACATACCTTCCAATCCATAGTTCTACAATATTAAAGTTGAAACGATCAAATTGCAGGGTTTTATTACTACCATTTGTCGACTGAGACTCGGTTGTAGTCGCCTTCCTGCTTCGTTACACAAGTTGAAACTTATTAGTTCTCCTAATTGCTCTCATCCTATGGATACTTATTTAGTGGCCGATGCAGACCATGTTATCCTAGAGTGTTGCCATCATAGTAATTTTCGCGTTGCATTTTATCAAGCTCTTCACAGCCTTAAAGTTCCATTTCCTATAAATATTGCATTTCTCTTAGCTCTTCACAATGCTGAAGTATATACGGCCCTATACTCCTATATTTTAGATTCTGGTATCATTATTTAATTCTACACATCCCTACGTTACTTCTTACTCTGCCTAACTTATAAGTAGCCCTTTCTTATTCATTCCATAATATACAGACATGGGTAAACTGTATGGAAGCCCCCCAAAAAATCACCAAAATATACAGTACCAATGAAGGGGACAAAATACGGAAAACGGACAAGTTATATTCAAATTAATTACCGTGCGAAAATTTAAAATAAACTTAACAGACAAAGGTATGAAAAAGGGAATAGAACCATACAGCTACAGAATGTTGCGGCATATATTACATTAAAAAAATGAATAAAAAATAAACATGTATGGGAGAAACAGATGATAGTTTAAACACGAGCAAACGGGAGCAATGTGAATGTGAATAGGTGAATTCATAAATAATTATATACAAACAAATATAAAATAAGCGCGAATATCATGAATGAATTAAATCCGTCGACACAAACTAGCAGTTTGACCCAAAACTGTAAAGAAAATGACTGAGGTAAACATTGAAAGTGTAAGCGTGCGTGATTGTTACTTATTTTATAATAAATAAATATAATTTTTAAAAAGTAGTAATGATAATAATAATAATAATTATTATTATTATTATAACGGGCGAATAAACCAAAAATGGTAACAGGTGAAATTGTTTTATAGAGGACAACAACGCGCTAATGTAATGGTCACGTTTTTTCTGTAACAAATATTTGTCCTCTTAAATGTAAACGTGCGTCTACACGTTCAGTGCGAAGTAATGGTTACATAACTTTCAAACGTGCGAGCATTCCGACGAAAAATTTGTTTTCAATTATAGCTGTATACTTTTATACATATGTGTTAAGTGAAAACTTCTGCTGATACATTTTTAAAAATATATTTTCTTGTTTGATTTTGAAAAATAAATATGCATACAAAAAAAAACAGACACAGAGAGATAAGTTCTAAAGTATTTTGTAATATTTAAATCGTTGAACGATCTCGATTTCCAATGAAAACAGAATATGCGCTAATATCTTAAAATTAGGCGAAGATCAACACGGCTTCAGAAAAGAAAAGGTTACAAGGGGAACAATTTTGGGTTTAAAATTAATAATTAAAAATGAGGTGGAAATGAATCAACTTGAATACATTGCTTCTATTGACCGAGGAAAGGCTTTTTGACGGATGCATTGGGAATATAGTAAAAAAATATCGTGAAGAAAAAATTAATCTTGATAAAAGAAATATAAAACTTAAAGTTACGTTGCATCAAAACCAAATAACGAAAATAAAGATAAAAAAGAATCGAAAATAAAAAATGTAAGATAGACACCTGTCCTATTAAATATATAGACATAAAACACGTCAGAAAACAAGGGAAAGAAGAATGTATATTACGGGAATTATAACCATCTCCATGTTTGCAGACGATATTACAGTGCTGGCAGAAAATGAACAATACCTAGAACGCGTCTTAAATCAAACGAATTAAATTTTTTAAACTCCCAACACGAGGATAAACAAAAGAAGATTCATTGATAATCATAATAATAATAGCGTTTTTTATTTCCCAATATTTCGATTTGTACTCGATCGTCTGAACAGCACATCACTTGAAATCGCTCTGCTTTTATACATTCTGATTCTGTTCTTCCTTTTATTATATTGGTAAATGTATAGTTTTGTATCACCTATTATTCGTGTCTCCGTCTTCTTTTCCCGTTTATTTATTAGTCATTCAATCGTCTCTATCAAATATCTGTCCTTTCTTATTACGTGTCCCATCCGATTTAATGATTCTTCACTTATTTAATCTTCATTAAGCGGCATTTTTCATTAACCGTTTCAGCCGCAATGTTCCCCATATGGTACATAAACTTTAAACCTGTCCGTTGTTTTTTTTTATGCCAAAAATATTATAAAAAACATTAACAATTATCTAATGTTACCTACAAAATAACAATAGTTTACGTTTTCATCTCCTTCAGGTATTTTCTTGTGCACAAAATTCTTTATGTGTGCGACTGAACATTTTCGAGTAGGTCTGTATTATTAATTTTACCTAACCCTTTAACTTATTCCATTTCTCTTCAGCACCAGATCGATCGTTCAATTGCTTTTATCTTTTTTCATTAATAATCCAATGAAGAAGACACAGTGAATCTTCCCAAAAATGATCTGAGAAATTACCGTCAGTGTTTAACTTAACTCCCAGATACTTCAAAGATGTTGTCCAGCGCATTGGTTTATAAATTAATCTTACCGTGGATTGACGCTCTAGTTTCCCTCTGACGAACATATACATCGTTTTATCTGTGGAAAAATCATACTTAAGAAGTCAGCTCAATTCGATAGAATCTAAGTGACTTGCTGACTTAACGCTTCCAATTGTCTATGAGTGTCACCAGAAAATAAGTTGACAACATAATCAGCATACGCTATCACTTTTGTCCCCTCAGAGCATTGAGAAGTGTTTTTTAGAAACTTTCCAAACCCGGTTCTACATTTCTTTTTTTGGGGGCAGCCCTCAGTTAAAGTCTTCTCTAGTGGTATAGTAGAAGCCTTAAGGACCGCAGATCTTCCCCGGAAGTAGTCTTTCAGTATTCTATTAAATAACAAGGAATCTTAACTGCGTGGTGACTTTTTCCCAGTTCATGCGTTGAAAAGCGCCTGTAATCGCTGACTCTGAGTAATCGCTGACTCTGAAGAGACAGCGTGACTGTAGCTAAACTTAGGAGGCGATAACCAAGAACAGTCAGCTAACTCTTTCTCCAAAATAAGACAGAAAGCTTATCGGCCTATACGAAGAAGACAATGAAACAGCTACACCTGAAACAGGCTCTTGAAAATACGAGGTTCTTAAAGGTGGACAACCTTCACTTCCACCAGCCTTTCAATTTTTATCTCTTGATAGGCAGTAAGAGATTTCTTCCACATTTACTCCAGTAACTATTTTATAGGCGGCGAAATTCAGCTTACTGTCAAAATTAGTGACCACCGGAGAATCACTAAAAGCTACCTCGCTGCTAACACCCTGTTCTCACAAAACTGAGTCAACAAATAAGTAAATGCAGCAAGCGGGTCGGGCAAAATTTTCTTTAGTTGTCGTTATTTCTGGGCCACTATCAAGTAATAAAGAATTTAAAACTTCGCGGCGAATATTTTTGTCACGCAAAACCCTACTTTCAGCATCAATAGAACCCTGCGAATTGTAGAGTTCTCCTATCGTGAGTAAGGGCGACAATAATGTCCTGGCTGGTCTTAGAGATACAGTGCCAAGTTGTGCCTTCCGGAAGGAAACCTTGACGTTTCACACCTGCTTACAGGGAGGCGGCTCTTTTTTCTTAATGCTCGCAACGCTTTTTAAACTTATAGTTCTATTCTATGTTGGCCACTTCCGTCCAAACGGCCCTAGGCAAGGCGGAGTGGAGGGCACAATAATATTGATTAATACTTCTTCAGTTTTTGAAGTACTCTTGGGCAGACGCTCGATGGGTTAATTCCCACCATCATGTTCTAATATATGGCTTTTTGAGACCGCTTAGTAGGGTCCTTTAAAGAACTCTGATCTACTAAATTTATTGAACTTTGATATACACTAGATTTGTTGTTTACATGAGGATTTAATGTGCGTCCCTTGAGAAGCGGACCTAATAAATCTTCTACAAAACAAACAGTCGCCTTAGTGTTCAGGGCCCAAAATATGACTAGTCGTCGGCACCCGCACTGGATAATATAAATAACTGTAATCATTAAAAAAACTCATTAAAAAAATAAACCAAATAAATAACAAAGAAAAATTCAACCGCAATAGAAAAAATAATAATTTTATACATATAAAAACTTCTTAATCATCGATATTTTCTTGGCATAAATCTCTATATTTTATTTCGGTCGAAATCAATTTCGCAGAAATCGTTTATAACTTTCTTCTATAGCGTATATTATATTGTTATAAGTACTTCATAATTGAAGTAGACGTATGAAATAGTTCATTTTATTGCGTCGTAATGTATACATTACACCGGACAGGTATGCCAGGAGGCGGACGCAATTTGAACTAGTAGTTATTGTTACACCGTACTTACTGGAAAAATGACGGTTAATAATAACACGTCGTTCCTATAACAGTTATTATTATTATTATTATTATCGTTATCGTTGCGTTAACTGCCGCAACGTTTAAGACAGGTTTTGGAAATCGGGGACGTAATCGCTACGGCGGAGTATCGTTATTATTATAGTTGTTCGGTATATACGAAGCCGCGTTTAATTTATAAATCGGAGCAAGGAGCTTATTATTAAACGACGCAGCGGCTCCAGCAACAGGTTCGCCGGTATCCTAGGGGGTTCTCGATTGATAAAACTTTCGGCTTGTAGTATAACAACAAAACGGATCTCTCGTAGTTAGTATGCAGGTGACGTTCCAATCGTTGCAGTCGTAAGTAAGAACTGAAAGAAAAAGGTGACTTTAATAATTCGTTCGGAAATTTTCGTATTGCGCGCGCGCGTTTTAAGTTTTGAAACGGTGCGCAATTGCGTTTTAATTTACGAACTAATCTGGTTGACGTAGGTTTGGTTAATTGTATTTGAAAAGATTCTTCATGTTGAAGGTACGTATATGTAATATATAATTATTATATATATGTAATTTATTTATTAGAAATACGTTATAATTTAAATATTGCCATTTAGAACGGTAATGGATATAAATAGATTTTCATTTACGACGAAATACGATCCAGGATGAAATAAATTTTAAGACCCGGTCTTTTAAGATTTCCGAGGGTTTTTTTTGTGTTTCTTAACAGAGTTAAGCTACATTATAAGTTCTTCTGGAATATATACGAAATATAAAATACATCTTTTAATAGGCATGCACACTTACGTATAGTTCTGTTTCGGTTTTTATGTACAGGGAAATAATTAATTATTATAATATTATAACGTAGGTTCTTAAGTTTTCTATTTCTGCATTAATCATCAGCTTACTAAATTATCTCGTTATTATCCATTTCTCTTTATATTCAATACAATATACATGAGTAATTGATTCCATTGAAAATATTGAAGAGTGGAGTTGATTAACGGACATCGATGTATACACGAAAGAAACGAATTTATAGGAAAATTCTCTGTTTCGCTGTAGAACTTGGATCATTGCCAACCGTTCAGTGCAGAAGATGACAGGATATATATATATATATACATTTTTGCGATAACATATAATAAGTGTGTCCGAACTAAGTGTTCTCTTCATCCATAAAAAATAAAAATTCTCGAAACATAATTTAACAAATAGCATATATATATATATATATATATATATAATTTTAAGTTTTCATGGTTGATTGCCTTACGTTCACAATAAAACCGTGTCAATTTTATTACATTGTGACGTTTCGAAAACACTTGCAGTTTTCGTTTTGAAACTGAAATCCTAAATAGTATATAATATACGGAATACAATTATATATATATATATATATGCATGTGTATGTCGGGAGAAAGACAATAGCAAATCAACCTTCTTAAATTTCCAAGGGCAATTATTATAAATAATCGAATTGTGGAGCGTGGCTAGAAAATAATCAGATAGTTTTCTATTGCTTACCTGATCACAGTATCACGGACGGTGTAATTAATATATAATTCCGCCTGTGACTATCTCAGTCAATCGTGAAATGAAGTCGTTCTTCACCATCCCTGAAGGAGTAATAGCGCCGCTGCTGACCAGCACCGTGGGTCCGTTCACTTCATGTCTGTATAAACATGAATATGTTAAAAATCGTATATATACATATATAGGCAGGTAGATATATGCGCACACACTAACTTATATATATATATATATATTTTTTAATAACAATCATATATTTTGGTAAAATTGCATGTATAAAGGTTCTGCTATATATATCACACCGAATGTTCTAAAAAATGTGAATAAACAACAGAGAAAATTTCTTCTTAGTATGTCATTTTTGTATCGAACTGCTCCCATCTCAGCTGCTTGTGTCATTAGTGGTGTCCTCCCATTAGATCTATATATTGCAGGCAGAGCAGTCACAAGTGAATTTCGTATACTGCGTGACTTGAATTTGTTAACAATCCTTAAATTTGTGGATAATAACATGCTACAAGCTCTTCAAAATGCAATTCCAATGAACCTGTTTAAAAAGCATGTTTCCCAAATGCTTTTGACAGAATGGCAAAGGAGGTGGGGTGCTGACATCACAGGAAGGAAAACATAACATATATATATATATATATATATATATGTATGTATATACATGTAGATATTAATGGATACGTCGTATATCGATCTTCGAGTTAGTGGCATCTTTTTTACTTTACGTATATAATAAGTCAAAGTCAGTTTTGCCACATATACTTTTTAATAACATATCCTATTTTACTCTGCTGAAATATTATATTTTGGATTACTTTTCACGGTATCCCTTTCAGATACTACGTCTACTATATGGAAAAATGAAATTTCAACACTAATAATTTTTTTTTGTTTTCTGGTTGACGTGAAATATTTAAATTTTAAAAATATTTATGTAAATACATTGACAATTATCTACAGTTCACCTAAGAATAAACAATTGTATAAAATTTATAATTTAGTGCCAACGTTTTAAAATATGTGATTGGAAGGGATATGAAATGTCGTATTGATAATTCCGTCGATGTTATAGTTAATTACGTTTATTTATGTAAGTCGATAGGCAATGTACTTTTTTTTAAAGTTTTTAATTAAAAAAGTTTTCCAAATTTACTTATACTTTACGAAGTACATGTTGAATTTACTTATTTAAATTATACATATTCAGTATGAAAACAAACTTAACTATATCGGAATTTTGTCATTATCATCATCCTTAGTACAGTACTAAAACTGGTCAATTGCCATAATAGTAAGCTTGAATTTTTCCCGGTCTTCGTGTAGATATTTTTAATTCACCGTAGTTCTTTAACGCGATATCTTTTAACGGGGTTGTTAGAAATATGTTTCTCGTTTTTTCGCGGGTTCCTTTTTCTTGAATTTTTCTTTCGTGAATATTCCGAAATAATTCTCCATGCCTGAGTACACGAGTTAATCGTGTTTTTCCTACAATAACAACTTTATCTCTTCAATTTGTAGTAGTGCCTGTTTATTTTTGATTTTTTCTATACAGCTCATTCGTTCCATTTTCCTTCAAGCCTATATCTCGAACACTTGTAACTGATTAATATTCACTTTATTTATTGTCAAAATTTCAGCACCATAAAGAGCTATGGACCGCACGTACAACTTTCATATTCTTTTTCGGAGATTCAACTGTATTAACTTTTATCTTAATATGCCTTGTTTTTCTTTAAACACATATTTTGCTGGTTCAATTTATAAAATTAATTTCAATATTAAAATATAGGCCTTCTGTTATAATTCGGCCTTAAGTTTTAAACCTCTGGACTTGTTCAATTATTTCTCCATCAGTTTTCATATAAAATGGGCTCGGTTTCCAATCATCATTGATTTTATTTTTTTCATATTTATTACCATACCTAGTACCTGACACACGTTTATATTATTATTCATAATAATAGTAAATTGTTATAAAATAAATTTTATTGTAATAATGACAAACAAAATTAAAGATAATACATATGTAAACACAAAAAACCCTAATCATGTACATAAATGCACCGGTACCGGACACTTTAAAACATAATCACACGCACGCAACCGCGATGTAATGCTTTGATAAACTCAGAAGTTAAGTTGTAGACCACAGATCCGGAGTAAAAATGCGACTTATTAACGCGAGGTAGTATTTTTCCTTTTCAGTGCCAGTGGTTCTTGTTTTATCTTTTACATTTTTCCCACCTCGAAATGATTTTTACGTTTTATTACAGATTTTAGAATATTCAACTAGTATAATTTTCGCCCATTTAAAATGGGTTTATCCGAATTATTATTAGAAGTACGCGTGAGACTTTTTATTTTTGCAACGAATACAACGGTTTCAGATGGTATTCTGCTGATATTCCTCAATGAACAATTCGATAAGTTGTATCAGGTTCATATAAATCTATATATAAACGAAGTAAATATTTTAAAGAGAAATATTGTTTCAAATAATAAATAAATCAACTTCTGTATCTTCCTAAAATTATAAATCAACTATATGATTTATCCCACGTTAATTTACAATCAAACTTAATTCTTAAATATTCGATTTCATATGATCTCTATATCACACAAATATTATATAGACAAATTTTCACATAAATTAGACGCCTGATATAAATTAAGTACTTCGTCTTCTGAGAATTTACAACTAATCGATTTTCAATTAATCACTTTTATACTCGATCAACACTCCCTTACGTAAGTAAGTAAAAGTGTATTTACAATATTTAAATTTACATGAACAACAAACTTAGTATACTTTACCTCTCACACCACGTGACTCCCTTACGTCAGATTTTGTAAAATATAGAGAAAACGTGAATTTACGACTACTGCTCTATCATCGGCATAGTTAAAAATCCGAACCGAAACATTACAAACCGTTTATGTACGTCAAAAACAAATGTGGTCCTAATATACTGCTCTATGGTACACCCGAACTTGTAATTACCGTTCGACTATATATCTCGCTTATTTTAGTCACATGCTCTCTATCTACGTAAACCAATTGCCCGTTATTTTAAAATATACAATTTTATTATCATTAAAAGTCCAAGTACCATATAAGAGACATTTGATTGAAAAGATTAATTTTAATTTTTTCCGCAATGCTTACAATATTGCATAAAAAATATAAATTCGCTTACGTACTACTAAAAATAATAATTAGTCAAAGCGCTATATTAAATCTGCGTGAATAAATTCGTAATTTCGAATAATTCTTGTAAAATGTATTTCTAACGTATTCTTCTTCTTAAATCCGTTCGAATAATATTATACCGGACCACCAGTTCGGTTTTTTACAACAACACACTACAATTGAATAGCTGCATAAGGTAGTTAGTATCATAGAGAATTCATTGGAAACTAACAAGATAGTGTTTACCAGTGTTCAACAGGAATTTAATAAGGTATGGCATGTTGGTTTATAGCATAAGTTGAAGCTACTATTTCCAACAGACCTCGTTAGAATCTTATATTAGTGAAAGATATAATCACGCGTTCTCTGTGCCTCAAGGTTCAATGCTTGGACCCACGTTGTATTACAGCCGACTTTTCTAATAACGTTCAGGTAGCCACATTTACCGATGACACGGTACTTGTTTCTTCGGATATCGATTAGAGTTGAAAACTGGTTAAACAAATGGAACAGAAAAGTTAATGAGAAAAATCTGTAAATATACAGTTTATACTAACGGAAAACTTGTATCTCTTCCTGTTAGAATCAATGACGCAGAACTATCAATCAGAACAAGCGTAAAATACTTAGGCTTCGACTAACATATCGAAATCATATTGAAATGAAGAGGAAAGAACTAGATGCACGTATTAAAAAACTATTCTTGTTAATGGCCAGAAATAGCGTGATGTCTGTTGACAACAAACGTCTTATATCTATACTGCGATTTTAAGGCCTGTCTGGATATACGGGGTGCAGTCGTGGGGTTGGGTAAAGCCGACAAATGTAAGTACTATACAGACTGCCCAAATTAAAATTCTTCGACTCATAGCAAATGCATCTTGGTATGTAGCAAACCAGATAATTCACCGTGATCTAAACATTCCTTATATATGTGAGGTAATTAAGCAATATGCACAGAGCCATGCGGTGAGGCTGGAAAATCATTTAAATACTTTGACATCAACGCCGTTGTACAAAGCCGATTAGACGCTTAAGGTGTAGAGAACCCCTGAACTTGATCTAAGGTCTTAGTTACTGGGTGTGTACCAGTGGGTACTTATAACCTTCCTGTTACGCTTTTCTCCTAAATACTTTTAAATTATCTTGTTGATCAGCTTGCAGTAAATATTAACGGAAAAAAAATATATCGATCACATCTGAATTTATACGAACAAATCGTGAAAAAATATTCGTTTGTAATTTCGAATAATTCTGCAAAACGTATTCTTGTTCTTACGTCGTTTCTGAACGAAGATTAGCAATGATTTCACCTAGAAATCTTCTCAGATGTGTTCTGCAGTCAACAACGCAAATTTCTTATCCGTGAATTCCGTTCCCTATCTGGATACCGCTTACCATAAATCTTTTCTTCAAAGACCAATTATTTCTGTAGTTCGTATTTTTTCTACTTTGCCTCAGATAGCTCATGTTGCTTTCCTTAACTATCGTCACTGGCATCTTTTTCTTCAAACCAACTTCCCGCAATTATTCTCCTACTGTGATCTGTTTGTAATGCTTTAGCGAGGGCCGTGTATTTTGTCCGTACAAGGCTAGACAACCTGTTGCAGATATAGAAAGAACCAAGCAATCTCTGGACCCCCCGAACCCCTATGTATGGGAAAAATGTTGCAACTCCGCGTTTGAAGTCTAGAGGAAGCTTTCTAACTTCGACAAGCAATATGGCGTTAAATTCTAATGTAGAACAAGCGCGAGAATATGGCAAGACAAAGTCTCGCGATTTCAATGTGAAGGGAAAACCATCGGAAGGTTTCAATGAAAGCTGGCGAACATGGAAAACTGTACATCGGATACGATCAGGGTGTGCCCGAACAAAACGGAATCTAACAAAGTGGTCGCTGACCAGGGACGGACATTGCGAATGCGACGAGATGCATGGCACACCTACTCGAATGTGAATTGACTGGTGTTAGATGCACGATGAAGAATGTCATTGACGCGGGACGCTATAATGTTGGCGGAATACTGGCCCGAGAAAATTTAATAGATATTAAAAAGTAGTTTAAGTTATAATTGGCTCGGACACGAATAATAATAATAATCGAGGCTCAAATCGAGGAAATCAATTTTAAAAGGAAAAAAAATCTGTGCCTGTGGGGCCAGGGAAGAAGTGAAACTTAAAGACGTTTTCCCCAAAAGGCACTTATTTAATAAACTCAGGATTTCCTACAAATTTCACAAAGAAAAAGAAGTCCACCTATGCTCAACTTGTTGTATAGATAACTCAAATGTTTATGTTATCAAATATACATAAATCCTTTGTATAGCGAAGATTTGAACGAAATAATGGATAGCCGTGCGCTGATACGCGAGAGAAATAACACGAACGCGCAAAAAATATTTTATAATTTCTACACGTGTTCGTACATATGTAAAGTTAATATACACGTATATGAGTACAGAATGCGGGAAAGAGTGGAGGAAACCAGTACACTGTGAGAATAAGCCTGACTATGTGCCTATAATGTATAAGCCTTTGGCTCGTTCACTCGTTTTAGGGGTAATAGTTTCACTTCAAAAATGTAGTTAATCCGATAGATAAACTTCTTATATGTTAATCCGGTCATTTTTATTAATTCCTTAGTAGTTTTTCTTTAGATTTGAAACTGAATGAAAAGACAAATGATTAATTCAAAATTTATTATATTAAACCAAAAAAGAAAAATAATGATTAATTGAATTAAAGACCAGATGTGTTTTTTCTTTCCTTCAATCAGAATTACATTTATATTATATTTCAGATTCGGTGATTAGATTTTGTTTTTATAGCAAAACAGTTAAATCGTTTCATAATTTGCGAATAATAACTTTGAAAAGAATAATGATGAAACATTGTAGTATCTTCCGTAATGGTTATAAATCGATTTTTCTTCCGTTCCTAATAAGTACGTCCACATCTTGCGATTTCATCTTACGTTATCTATTGTGACGTTGATTAATGAATAAATCGCGATAAACCGTCTAAAGATTTTCCGCCTTAATGATATGTAGATACGTCGTAAAAGTCCGGAACATTTAAACTATGCGCGATGTACCTTTCGTGTAATGCGGAATTATCATAAAATATACGTAATCGTAAGACGACAGAGAGGATTTAGTAGATCTCGTAGTAGGTGAAACTAAAAACGATCGTCATATAAATTGTAGCGGTTACACGTTTCTCGTTTCGAATATTTTTCACCTACCGTGGATTATTAATATTTTCGTTACACCTTAATTTCTCCTTATATCTGTCAATTGCGTTTTAGATAGAATCGGCTTCCATTTTCAAACTGAATCTAATTTCGTCTGTTCCCATACATCCGATTCTCACAATATCGCAGACACGAATTACAGTTTTCCCTTATTATACAACCGGCGAATTATTAACCGTTAATATTATCTTAATTATCATCAAATTGACGTACTTTCAATTCTATTCTTCTTCGTATTTTATGGAGGTAAACTTGTAATAATGGTTATAAAACTTCATATAAATTTTAAGTTCTTATGTAACAGAAATGGTCAATTCGGTTATTAATTATAATCTAATTGTAACAGACTTAAGCTCTCGCAAACAAGAAGTACTTTACCAATTATCACGGGATAGAGATCCAGTATCCCTCTTATGGTTTCCAGATCTCGAGGGAATCGTGGAAAACGAAGCGGTGAATAGGGCAGCCCATTCTATACTGTGTTCCCCAACAACCTATAAAGCGCCGCCTTCTCCAGTACTGCAACACAGTCCTAATATACTTCATTCACTACGACTGGCAACATCGAAAACGGACCTCAACTATAACGTTAACATAACTAAAGACGAATTTAATATTGCCCTAATGACAATGCGGCCCTCAGCCGCCGGTCCAGACGGAATCCACATTTCAATAATAAAACAACTTAATTCATACTCTAAAGAAGCCGTTTTGCACTTTTTTAATGGCAAACTCAGTCGTTTCCAGAGGCGTGGAGAGAGGCTCATCTTATTCCGATATTAAAACAATACAAAAATGTATTATACCCGGCTAGCTACAGACCGATTTCTCTCACAAACACCTTATGCAAGTTACTCGAAAGAATTGTTAGTAATAGATATGGCAGCTAGAAAGCTCAGAACTCTTGGATCCCTTACAATTCGGTTTCAGGAAATAAAGAAGCTCTCAGAATCCATTAGTCAAACTTACAACAGATATACAAAATAATTTAATAGAAAATAATTTTTTTTTTTTTTTGGCAGCTAAACTGTATAAACATTACAATCTTAGAAATAATTCTAAATAGGTAATAATTATGATTACTGGAAAAAAAAATTACTGTGCGTTGCAAAGATAGCCCACTGACTAGACTTTGATATTTATAACATGTATGCCTTACATTAGTTAATACTTATGATACAAGGAGGTTGTTTTGAGACGTTTCAGACGTCTTATATCTTGATCAGTAGGTAAAATTGATGAGACCTCTGGATTCGGATGATTACAGAGCCTTTGATTATGTCGGAGAGCCAAATCGGCGATGACTTCATTAACCGACTTAATTCATAAATCTCTGTGCAGTAATTCGTTTCGCCGAAACCAACTGGCACCGGTTATCATACGAATGAATTTATTTTGGATCACTTGAATAATTCGTTTATTTAATGATTTAGTGCAACCCCGAATCTGGACACCATATGTCCAGATTGGCCGTATAATAGTTTGATAAATAGTCGTTTATTTTCTAACTTCATCTTGGAATGTCGCCCTATGATCCAATACAATTGGCGTAATTTATTCTTAATCTGGTGAACTTTTGCATCGATGTGAGCTCTCCAAGTTAGCTTAGCATCCAGATGTAGTCCCAAATACTTTTCGGAATTAGCAACTGGTACTTCCTGATTATTTATAAAGACTACGTACTGCGGGTCCCGCTTACGCAGGGCGAAGGTGACATAGACAGATTTTTACTCATTGAGCTTAATCTTCCAAATCCTCGTCCAATCTACTATACGGTCCAGAGCATGCTGGAGGTGTATCGTTGCTTCTGCTTGGGAGTCACTAACTGACAATATTGCTGTGTCATCAGCGAACATAGCAATTGTAGTTTTTATCGTTGTTGGTATATCTATTGTATATACAAGATATAATATAGGTCCTAAGACGCTTCCTTGTGGTACTCCCGCTTGGATTGGATAAAGTGAAGATTTTGCATCTTCATAAGATACGCGGAATGTTCAGTTTGATAAGTATGATGTCAGCAGACGACACCAGTTGGCGGGCAATGTGTTACTCAATTTGTATATAAGGCCTTGATGCCATACACGGTCGAACGCTTGCGCGATATCAAGAAATTACATTAGAGACTCTCGGAAGAAATAAATAAAAAATACTCTTAGGAGAATAAACTGATTTAGAATAACTGATTGACCAGCAAACAAACCGATGGCTACAATAAACACTTTGACGATTGTAACCATCAATATTTCAGATAATAATGTTTAACGGAGGAAGATCAGAAACTATGGAAGATTATTGTGTATCCTAACGATCGGGACGGTCAAGTGTGACCAATACGGTTATGATGATGATTATTACACACACACACACACATACATAAATATATATTTTATATGTACAAAATCAGAAAAAACATAAAAACAGCAAAGTCACCCTCGTTCATAAAAATTTGAAATTCCAAGTCGGCGAACTTACCCTGGAAATTATCTAAATTTTTGTGAATTCTATTTTATACATTTACCAAAATTTGTTCGACAGACTAGCAGATGTTAGACGCATTAAGCAATTAAAGCCAAACGATTTAGTTATGTAAACAATACTTAAGTGTACAAATAATAGAAATTAGCTATTAAACTAATATTCTATACATCTTTAATTACTAATTAGTCATATATTTAAATATTGATTATTTAAGATTGCAATGCACATTTATATATATATATATCATTCCTATAACACTTCGAAAAGTGTGAATACGACTGACCAAGATGCATGCTGAACATTAAGTTGCACATCTGTCACTCAAAATTCACCTTGCATACGAGCCATATTAAAGTATTGAACCACTGTTGAATC
Organism: Coronaproctus castanopsis; assembly: GCA_032883995.1. NCBI lineage: Eukaryota > Metazoa > Arthropoda > Insecta > Hemiptera > Monophlebidae > Coronaproctus > Coronaproctus castanopsis. The sequence continues at coordinate 122,444,384 of CM065052.1, read as the reverse complement.
ACAACACGCATACGTATAATATATGTACGTATATACATTTTATTACGAACGTTTGTAAACACACACATACATGTATATACATATGTTCCTATAGACATGTATACATATGTGTGTCTCTCTCTCGTTGGGTCTGTGTATGGAGTGCATTTAAGCATAGTATAAATAGTGAAAACATTAAAAACACACATCATATATAGAGTACACATCTATCACACACGCGCTCTCTCTCTCTCTCTCTTTATATATATTGTGTGTGTGAGAGAGAGAGAGAGAGCATCATAGCAAACTATGTGAGTTATCGCGATAATGTAGCAAAACTGTTTTATTTTTCCATTTTGAACTATTCAATTTCGTTCAGTCTGATTTCGTGATTTAAAATTGATATCATGGCCAGGATATAATCGTCTAATCGAATGTAAAAAAAAAAAAAAAAAAAAAAAAAAAAACTATACCGAATAAGCTTTTAACTCGAATTCAAATTATTCAAATGATTAGGCAGAAAACATCGAGTAATACTCCCGTATTAAAATATACGAAATTGTAATTCATATTATTATTATTATTTTTGCAATTTTAAAGGATATAATTACACTTTAAGCAAATAAAACTACTTCGACCCATAGTTAAAAAAAAAATAAATAAATAAACAAAGATTTATTTATTCCCGTCTAGTTTGCCCCGGGCGACATAAAGAAACGAAAATGAGCGATTGTGATTCGTTAAAATGAATAAACAGCCACGTTAGTTTAATATTCAGTTAAAATAATAAACACGTCGTGGATGATAGTTTAAAACTGAAATATTTTTCTACAGTGGGGTGTGGGCAACTAAATGTTTTTTTTTTCAAATGACCAACTGTGAGTGGTATACATATATACATATATATATATATATATATTATATATATACGCGGCGGGTACTTTATTTATCCGCGAACAAATTTTTACCGGAAATTATCCTTTATCATTCTGTCAGACGCAATCGCCAAATTGCCTAGAGAAAGGTACAATTTGAAAGGGAAGTTACTTTATATCGCTTCAACGCAGAAGGTTAAATTTGCTTTTAAATGTTCTGTTCCGTTAGTTTTATGCATGCATACATATATGTATATATATATATGCGCGATATTGTCTTAGGAACAAATTTGGCACGGATAATGTTTGGCATGAAAAGTGCATATACAAACCTGACCCAAGAAGAAAGTATACGGTCAATGCATTCTATCTTTTTTTTGTAGGTGTGTACGAGAGGAATTGTCAGAAAAGTGTGAACATCGCGAAATATTGGACTTAAAGACGAATAATACCGTACTTGAATCAGATAGTAATCGAGAGTGACGGTTATTGTAGGACATTCCAGCCGAATGCGAATGTAGTTGGGCTGTGAACATCATAGATCGTGAAAGAATAAGGACTAACTTAATATTTGAAAATAGATGAAAAAAACTGGCTCAGCTTTAGTCTACCAGTGAACAGAGACGTAGGTGTATTGCGAATACGCGTATGTATGATTAACGAAATTTTGTTATATTATATGGGAAATATTTGCGAACCATTATCGCGATTATTTTACACCAAGGCCGTCTTGCATATAACGTATATTATATATATATTTTTTTTATACGTGAATTCTAGAATTCAAACTGGAATCATTAGTATTTCTAAGTTCGTGAATTTTTTCGGATAATACAATGTTCTCTTGCTGCAATATATATTTATATCCAATTTATACGTTTCACCAACATCAAAATTTCGTCAAGTTTACAAACTTCTAATTTGACGTTCTTATTGGAGGAATGTAAATTTGCTTTTGCTTTATGACTTTCTGGTATTTTTTTTATAATTTACTATTTCATAATCTAATTGTTTGTTTAATTTTATTTTTTGGGGGGATATATTTCTACTTAATGCAAACCTCTCTCGTAATTATGAAGATTCATATATTATACTAATTATGTCTTAACGTTTGAAGTGACTACAGTTTCCCTTATCGTGTATTATGCAATTGATGGAATATGTTGACTACGTAAGTCCGGCACATGTTACTTTGATAAACAATTTTACCCGCAAGTATGTGTAGTCAAACTTTTAATATAATTTTTACAAACACACACACACACACAATCATCTATAATATATATATATGCGTGTGTGTATATATATGCATATATATCTACGTTCAACATAAATACGATACGCGTTAACGCTAATATCCTAAACTACTGGAACTGATTTCAATGAAATTTTATCAATGTATATTGTTTGGTTCAACTTAAAGGATAGAATAGTTTTCATATCGATAACTGACTTATTATTTTTAATTGGGAATTATAGGATTATTACAAAATTGAACGGTAGAAGCCAAATCTCCTTGAAATCTCGGTTATATAAGTATTTAATAGATAGCGCTGTGTTCAAATTCATAATAATATTGCTTTAGTGTCCCAATTAATGTCACCTACTTCTATATATATATACGTGCGTGTTTTTTTTTTGTATAGCATTGTTTTGATTTTATTTTCATTGTTCTGTGCGGTGTTTTATATATTACTATTGTAATTCTACACAGAATGGCGCTGAATAAAATTTAAATTCATCATTATAAATGAAAAAAAAAAATGTAATTAAGAACTTTTATATTGCTTCTCATACTTAACCGTGTGATAAATAAAATATTTGTTAAAACTCTTGTGTTTATAAGTGTTTCTTTAAAAATCTCGAATTTATGATTTTATTAATTAATAATAATTGAATTTTTTAAATTCTTTAATTTGTGAAACATGGCAGGGTAATTTACTAGTATATATACATAATTAAAAAAAACACGTATATATATATAAAGAGAGAGAGAGAGAGAGAAAGAGAGGAGTTGAAATAAAAATAATTACACAAGCGAAATCAAAAATATCGGTATCAATACAAGGGCAAGCTTGAGGTTGAAATACTACAAATTTTACTCGAGTTAATTAAATTCAGCCGTTAAACAGAATTATCACCCTGCTTATAATTATAGTTTTATAATAATTTCTTTTTGCGATAATTTGAATTTTTTATTCGCCTAAATCAATCACGACATACATGAACAAGTGACAGTAAACTTTACATACATGTGTGCATGTATATTTATACTTAAAATCTCGCAATTACTGAGATTCAAAAATATATTCATTTTTTGGTTTAATATCACAATTCTGGGAAGTTGTATTTTGGAACGCATAATTATTTTTATTTATCTACATATTTACAACTCTTTGAAAACGATTTTATGTGTATATATATATATATATATATATATATATATATATATATATATATATATATATAGCATTATGTGGATGATTATTAATATTTCCGAATAAGTGTCTGTTAATTTGAATTTGACGATTTTCAAAATTGTTAAAATGACACCGTATTACAGTTTTTTTCCATTACAAATTTAATACGTGTAAATTATTACGAAGCCAATCGTTCGAATCTAATTATTTATTATTATTAATATTTTTAATTTCTCCAAAACGGAATTTCTTCCATACTTTCGACTTCGATCTGGTTCTTAATGAAAGTCAATTGTTCAGAACGGTCGCCAATAATGTTCAAGTTCAAACTTTCACTTATTGTCATTTTCACGAAAGCTACAATCGATATATACATAGCGAAAATTTGGCATCGCCTCCCATAATTTCTCTTCGTGTTTACATTTTCGTTTTTTAAAGAATTATTTCGACGTTGTTTTACTCAGAATGTCGTAAGAACATTTCGATCGATATCTATCTCCTTATTAATCTTTAGAGCGGTCATTCTCGTTGTTATTGAAATTTCGTCGACGCTAAAATCACTCCTTCCCGAATTTAAATCTAAACATTTTGAAGAAAACTGTTACGAATGCGTTTCGTAAGGAACATAATTCGATTAACTCAGCCATACTGATGACCGTTTTACAATTTAGAATAATTAATTTAAAAAGTTTATGTCCAACCGTCCTACGGACCTTTATTACATAACTGAAATATATATCCCGATGTCCAATTTTATTGCCTCGAAGTCAAAAATAATCCCGTATTAATTTTATCTATATCACTTTTTCTACCATTCTACCAATAATTAATTTTATGACAAAAAACCCTGAATATATATATTATATATATATATATATATATATATATATATATATATATGGGGCGACATAGCATGCGACAGACAAGCGATCGAAATCCATAATAAAATGGTGCCGTCTGAATCTGAAGCAGCAAAGAGGTATACTGTCAACTCGTTGACAACGTAATGCAGCTGAAATAGGGGGAAAATTTAAATGAGAGTGTCACAGGGTATGAGTTTGGAGGGAAGTGTGGAAATCCAACGTGCAGCAATAGATTGATGAATCCAAGGGTAATCGTTATATACATATGTGACAAAACAATATATTACAGATAGAAAATTAAACTGCACAATGATTTCAATTTGATAATTGAATTTCTAATTATATAAATATAAATATCTAATTGTGTTGACAAAATTATTTGAAATATTCTCATATTTATTATATGGAGAATTCTCGCGGAAAGAACTATATTCAACTTTTATTTTAGCCAGTAACGTTAACTTTGGGTTTAAGGGTACACGTATTTAATATATGTATATATTTGCGTCTATACATTATGTATATATATATATATATTCGTGCGTATGTGAGTGTAAAGCCCCAGCGAATCGGAAATTAGAAAGAACGTCTCGTGTCGATTAGAAGATTAATAGAATATCAGTCAAATGATAAGCAACCTAATATGTGATGGTTTGCTATACTTCTTTACTTTCTCAGCAATCTGATTTGTCGATTAATAAGTTATTTGATTGGAATGATTTTTACCCTAAATGATTCCCATGTCTGATAGGATTCGAACTTAGGGTGTGCAAGCAGAACTCTCATTAATTATTACTGTACACTGAGACCATATATTGGCTTACCTAGAAAACGATGATTAAGATCGACGAAAATTATTTCGATAACGTCCTCTACTAATTTTCCAGTAAATAAGTAAAACTTTCTTGACCTTATTATAATATTCATACTTATATGTGTATATATAATTCAGGAAGTACACCAAAAACGTGTATTTAATTAGTAGAATTAAAAAGTTTGCGTAGATAAACATTTGAATTATAATTAATATGAATATTTATATACGTTTATCAAACAGTCGGAATATGTGGAACATCGTATAAAATCGATAGTTGGAAATAATTTCAAAATATAATGAAAGAAAATATAAATCCTCGCATTGAACAACAACACTACCTTACATTTGTGTTTTTTTTTGGCTATATAAAACAGATGTGTAGCTTCATTTTCGTGTCTATTATTAAAATGAGTCACGTAATTACATAAATCTAAAACCAATTTTGGATACATTTCGGACTATGAAAAATTAATAGGCGTTTAGAATTATAGAATTCTTATGGCGAGGTTATCGGTTTGTTGCAATTAGAATAAAGGTAGTTCAATATTATAGTTCCAAGTGGTTCGATTTATTCTCGATGTTATTTACCGAATAAGAAGTACAGAAATACTCTGGAACTGGTGCTCCCAAACCCATAACAAAAATGCAAAAAATTTTTCAACACGATTTTTATTCGACGTAGTCTCCCTTAGATTTAATACAACTAATAATGCGATCTTTCAATTTGTTTAAGCCCTTAGAAAACCCCTCGGTTTCGATCGCCTTGAGTCGGCTCGTCACAGCTGCTTCAATCTCTGCATTCGAGGAAAAATGATTTCCTTTGAGGTCCATTTTCAGCTTCGGGAGAGGACTCATGTCTGGATAGTATGGGGTGGCGAAGCACTGAAACCATTTTTTTGACCAAAAACTGGTCGTTGAGGCGGTTGTGTGCGCCGGCGCATTATCGTGCAGCAAGAAAAACGAACAATCATTCTACAATTCCGGCCTGACGTGTGTGATTCTTTCACACAGGCGATCCAAAACATCATTTTAGAATGCGGCATTTACAGTGGTGCCCTGAGGAACAAATTCTTCGTGGATAATACCTTTTGAATAGAAAAAAAACGATCAACATCACCTTGACTTTCGATTTTTTAAAACGAAGTTTCTTGGGTTGCGGCGAATCTTTGCCGCACCATTCCGCACTTTGAGGTTTTGTTTCATGGTCATATGTAAAACACCAACTCTCGTCTCCCGTGATTATTTTCTGAAGAAAATTTAGATCTCTTTTCCGATCATTTTAAGTACGTTCTTCGCATGAGAAACTCGCTGCTGGTTTTGGTCGTCTGTCAGCGAATGTGAAACAAAGGGCGCGCACAGCTTCCTCTTCTTTAAATCGTTCATAATAATTCGTTGAACAATCGTTTTCGGAATACCAGTGAGGTCTGCCACCAACATACAGCAAGCTGTTCGATGTTAGTTCAACACAGCGGCGACACGAGCGATGTTGTCAGACGTTTTCGTGGTGCAATGCCGCCCGCTCATCTCCTTGTCCACAATCGACTCCCTACCCGACGTAAACGCACTAAACCATCGAAATGCTGTAGTACGACCTACTTCAGACTCACCATAAGCTAATTTTAACATATACGTTTACGCCGCATTTTTTCCAGCTTTAAAACAAAATTTAATCGCGGTACGTGTGTCATAGAGTAACACCAAACTAAAAAATTGGAACTAATCTTCCGAATGCTTTAAAAATTTAACCATCTGTAGAAAAAAGATGTAGAAAAAGTTCCTAAATTTTCGTGAAGATCGCGCCACTTGTTTCGATTTGACAGCACCAGTCCCAGAACTTATGCGACTCAATGTGTATGCCAAACGATATCTGAGACAGAAAAAAGGTATCGAAATGATTTGCTTCTTAAGACGTTAGCTAATCGTAAGCGTAGAAGTCCGTAAAATGTTATGGGTGAAATTAAACACGAGTCGATGTCAATCCAATTAAATTGTTCCGTCAGTTTAATAATAGAAGCATCGTTCCGTTCTGTTGCGATACATGTGATACATGTTCACCGGTTTAATATATCCCGAATAACTTGATTACCATTGTATATAATCAAAGAGTACGAAGTAAGTGAGTTTAATCTGCTTTCGCACTATAAAACCATCGTAAAATAATTGATTATTATTTAACTATCAAATTGACAACTGGAAAAAAATATATCAACGTTATATATATATATATATATATATATATATAAACCATTATCTGGTAATTGAAATTTATAACCGATCTGATTCGTACTATTTATATTCGTGTATGTATTCTATATTTATACACAGAAAAACATATATATATATATATATATATATATATATATATATATATATATATATATATATATATATGAATGCATGTATTTGAGTATTTTGGTGTGTGTATACATATTTGTACATATATGTATATAAATCTGTATATATTGCGATCAGTGACTTCTTGTGAAACACTGGCACGATTATTGTAAGTTCGATTATCATTCTATCTTGCTTCAGATGACAGTTTTCTTATTTTTAAAAATATAATACCAGTTGCAGTCATTTCTACTTAGGACGAACATATAGTAATTCGAGTTACATTCTTCAACAACCGATGCTGATTTTTTTCTTTTGAAATTCTATTTCAAAATTTTTGGTTCATAACTTAGTCCATATGTAGAAATTTTAACATATAGCGCACTATAAACATTATTTTTCTCCTATACCGTCATAAGTACCCAGCATTCAACCTCATATAATAATAATAACTTCAAGTACCTTTTATGGATTCAAAGTCAGGCGTAATTTAAATTAATAGATTTTCCTTTAAACAATTTCTTTGTGAAAATAAAATTTTATCATTTTCCAGTCAGATTTTAATTTCAATATTTTCATCAGTTCCTTTATTGAACCGAGTATCCTAGACTCGAAATTTAATATATACACACACACAAAACATATTATACACATTATGTATATATATATATATATATATATATATATATATATATATATATATATATACGTATAAACAACTAAAGTCCCATCAACTCTAAAGTTGGCAAGAAACGTCTTTTAACGGATGTTCATCATTCCGACTACACTACTTTCCGAAGCCGTGGAAGTTTGCGGAAATTATAACCGTTCTACTTAATTACAAAAATCAGTTTAAATCACTAAAAGTATATTTCGTTAAATTTCACGAAGCTTTTCGGCAACTACGCCATTATCAAGCGATATTTAAATAAAATGAAGATTTAAATATCGCGTGATAATGGCGTAGTTGCCGAAAAGCTTCGTGAAATTTAACGAAATATACTTTTAGTGATTTAAACTGATTTTTGTAATTCAGTCATAAAAAATCACTACATTCCACAATCAAAACTTTATAATGGTTCTGGTAAAGATCCGCACTAGGTCACCTCGTATCGCTGTGGAGAAGTTAATTTTTAGTAGATTACTCCCATATATCCGATCGGATAATATTATACGAAACCACCAGTTCGGGTTTTTGCAACAACACTTCACAATTGATCAGCTGCATAGGGTAGTTAGCATAATAGAAAATTCACTAAAAACTAAAAAGATATGTACAGCGGCCTTTCTTGATGTTTAACAGGCATTGATAAGGTCTGGCATGTTGGCTTGTACTGTTACCCACATATCTTCATCTCTTATTAGAATCGTACATTACTGATAGATATTTTAATGTACGCTATTATCACGAGTCCTCTGAGTTGTATCCCGTCTATGCGGGTGTGCCTCAAGTCTTAATGCTTGGACCCACGTTGTATTTAGTTTACACAGCCGATTTTCCTATGACTGGCAGTGTTCAGGTAGCCACATTTGTCGATGACATGGCACTTCTTTCTTCTGATACCGATCCAAATACAGCGAGTTGTAATCTTCAAACAGTACTCATTAGAGCTCAAAACTGGTTTAACAAATGGAATATAAAAATAAACGAGAACAAATCTGTAAGCTAAATCTCCCCCTAGTAAGAATCAATGACGCAGAAATTCCAATCACAGGAAGCGTGAAATATCTGGGCTTACAATTGGATAGCCGACTAACATATCGAAATCATATCCAAATGAAGAGGAAAGAACTAGATGTACATATTAAAAAACTATTTTGGTTAATGCGCGAAAATAGTGTGCTGTCTATAGACAACTGTACATAAGGGGTGCAGATGTGGGGTTGCACAAGGTCGACAAACATAAGCACCATACAGACTGCCAAGAATATAATTCTTCGGCTGATAAGAAATGAGTCTTAAGTATGTAGCAAACCAGATCATTCACCATGATTTGAACATTCCTTATGTGTGCGAGGTCATTAAGCATTATGTACAGATCTATGCTGTGAGGCTGGAAAATCATCAAAATACACTTGCATTAAGACTGTTGGAGGATACAGCCGGCGATATCAGACGTTTAAGACGAAGAAAACCTCCGGACCTAATTTGAGTTCGTGGTTGCCGGGTGTGTACCAGTGGTTACTATACCATTTCTGTTATGCTCTCCTCTTGTCAGCTTGCAGTAATAAGTAAGATAAAAAATTTTGTTTACTTACATTCATTGATGAACACTCCGACGCATACAAACATTTCGATAGTGTCTTATTTTAGATGTTATTGAAAATGATTTTTTATTATATATTATATATATATATATATATATATATATATATATATATATATATATATATATATATATATATATATATATATATATATATATATATATATATATACATAGTTAATTAAAATTCTGACTCTTTTATTGTAACGTTTAAGGAGAGTAATTAATCCGCTAACGAAATAATTATATCCCTGTACGCCTAACAAGAATATTAATAAATATTAGAAAAGTAATATTCCCGCTAAACCGATTTCGTTTAGGACCTTTATCAGATTTTGAAGCGAAAGTGTATTAACTTCAGAAGCTCGTAACACGCAACCTGTCGGACATCATGTAATTACAAGCCCCGATTCTCTTTTTAACTTTTACGTTCTCTCGATTTCGTTACCACGTCCTAGTTAGTCCGCAACTTGGAATTCTTCTGAATTTCTTCAATCGATAATTACCGCATTACTTTGCGCGTTGTAGGTTCAATTAAGTCATATCGTGAAACATCCTAAAGGAAAACAATTTTTGAAATCGAAATAATCGACAGTCTCGTTCATTCGAATTTAATCAGAATTAGATATAACGTTTTTACGTATCGATTCGTGTCACGACCCATTTCAGTCACAATTTCAGTTCCAACACGACACGATATAATTGCTCATCGTTCAGTCTTTTTTTTAACAGTAGATCGATCGATCAATCAATCAATAATAGTCTTTTAATAGTTTATTCGAAAACACGCGATAAAGTTAATTTCGACGTACTACGAACCTATCGCCTAACATATATCGAATACATACATACATACATATATATATATCGATACTGTTACGTTGAAACGATTCTCATGATTAGACTATCTGTAACGAACTTACTACCGATCGATTATATCGACTACTAGCTTATGTCTTAATACGAACGAATATCTGATAAAAATTAACAAGGTACCGACTACTTTATATGTATGTAGACGTGTGTTTATGTGTGTGTGAGAAAGAGAGTGGTTGGAAATTTGACGCGACTATAACGAATTTCAAGAACCACATAATTTATAAAATTAGGGAACGTATGTCATAGAATTTAACTTTTTGCGAGTACAATTAATTTGTTATTGCGTACGTGTTGCTGATAATTAGCGGGCAATGAACGCTGTATTTCCTTGTTTTACATTAATATTTATTATGTAAAAAACTGAATTGTTTAAAAAAAATGTTTATTGAATTTAAATTTCCACGTTCCTTTGACACGTTATTAGCTATCACAAAACGTAAAAAATTATGCTTTGTGGGATGGTTAAATGAAACACGTTATTTGGTAGTTATCAAATTTCTATACGTTTTTATAACGAGACTACATTAAATATGTCGACAGTTTACCGTATTAAACAATAAATTTACGATATTAATATTTTAAAAAGTAGTCGCAATAACATGCTCGTGTATTTTTAAGCAGTTGTATTACAAGAACCGTTTTTATTATTTATTAAACATAGCGTATCCTTAGGATACAAACGTGTATTATCATTTTCGATTTTAAATTAGGTCGCTGGTTGATATTCGAAATTGTTTTATTATAGTCGGTACTTGCCGTTAACCGAATTACATTCTCGCGTTAGATGATAAAGTTATAATGACGATTAAAGACACGCAAATCTACCGGCAAATCTGACGTAATAATAATAATAATAATAAAAAATTGGAATGTTAGACGAGATTCAGAATATGATAATGGAGATGACGTGTATGCTTGAGTTAGACTAAAGAAACGAGATGTGTATGTACTTTTTCTCACGTAATGTCGTAATTTTGAAATTCCCATCGCTTTTCTAATAATTTCCTTGAATATGAAATAAAATATAATAAAAATGAATCGCCCCACAGCGTTGTTTAAATTTGCATATTCTTTTTATATATATATATTTATAAAAGTATATCCGAGCTGATAATAAGGACAGAAGAATTGCGTAAACACTGGTTTATCTCGACGAAGCTACTTATTAATCTTCAATTGTTTCCGTGAATGCGATCATGCATATATATATATATATATATATATATGTATATATAGGGTAACAAGCAATGGAAAAAAATTAGGACAGAAACTAAATAATAAAATCATGTATTTTAACATAAATAATGACGATTAATAATAGCAACGGAATAATAATTTTTCACAAATTTATTTCTAGTTCCTATTTGATTCAAAGTAATTTAGACACATAAAATAAAACGCCTACGCGCGATAGTAATACGTGAATAGCAAAATACAATCTTGTTCACTCACGTCACAAACATATCACACATACGCGCATATACATACACACTTCCAAATTCTCCTTACACGTAACACAATATTTCCATACAATGATTATACAAATACAATAAAACTAGTGTGCATTATTGAACCAAAAAAATAAAGCTTATTATATAAAGAGAAGTGCGAGTTCGATTAATTCTATAAATTCAAATAAAACCTAATGCAACAACATACGATACAAGAAGATTCATATGACGATATATAATATATATATATATATATATATATATATATATATATATATATATATATATATATAATGGTATAGTAAATACATTAAAATCGCAATTAATGCTCCTGAAATATAAGAACGCTGATTATATATAAATAAAGAATAAACATTAGTGCGTCTTAATTGTAAATATAGTTCTAAGGTAAAGCAAGAATTCATTAATATTTCAGTATACTTTGATGTATCGGAAAAAACAAAATTAATCACTATAAAAAATGTTATTAACGCAAAGCTTTCCGATAACCACATCATTAGAAAGCAGATAGAATCTTATGCTTGATAATGACGTGATTGTCGAAAAGCTTTGCGTTCATAAAAACTGTTTATATTGATTAACTTTGTTTTTATTTTGTTTTATTAATTCGTAAAATCACTACTTTCCAATATATATCAACATATATTCAAATGTTTATGAACTCTTGTTTTACCTTAGAACTATGTTTATAATTAAGACACACTAATGTTTATTCTCTACACTTAAAATATATATTTAAATAATCTGAACATATTTTACACAGTATTGTCATCTTGATTATTGTCCTTAGGTATAAGTACACTTGCATAAATAGAATACTTTATGTATTCATTCGAGATTTACATACAGTTCTTAGCTCTTTAATACACGTACATATATCTGTTCTGTGTCGTTTAATTTGGTGACATCATATAACATTAACGTGAAAACGTATGGACTACTTTTCTCCATTCTTCCCGACAAATTGCCTTTCTTACAGCTGCAACCAGTGTGAGTGCAATACTTTGTTTTAGTCCATCTGTCCATCGAACTTCGGTTTCTATATTCTCCTGGCATTCCTTGTAGGATTGCATGTACGAGTTGTTATTCCTTGTTATAATGACAGGGTAGTAGGCATGAAGGTCAGACAGACAGGATGGGAACTGTCTATAAAACTTTGTCCCCTAACAATGCTTTACTAACCGAGCGAGTTGAGGTTGCCCGTGTAAATATATCTCACCTGCTATCCCACTAGTAAACCGCTATCTTGCGGATATGGTTTTACCCATTAACCCTCCGTTATTCGCGCGCTGTCCATTGGAGCAGTACCATTTTAATTTGTCGATATTTTAGAAAATAATTGAGGTATGATTTTGTGCATTCGCCCTATCTAAGAGGAACCCATTTTAAATCATATTATAAATTTATAGGTCCGTAGCTCGTATGGTAATTTAGGATTTGAGAAATCCACGCCGACCTCTATAAATATGGGTCCGGTGGAAACATCGCGACTATTACACAATTTTTCCTGCTACTTCCATACACTAATCGCCCGTTCATCGCTTTATTTAGTTTTACTGACGCGCCTCGGTTTACTTGTGACTAATTACTTTTTTTTTAAATCGAATTATTTTGGTGTCCTAAAAAGTGTGGAAAATTTTTCAATTTGAATAACCCTAAACATATAAACGAAATCAGTAGTTATCTTCTGGAAAATTGTAAACTGCACCATCGTCTGAGACAAGAATTTCGATGGCACTGTGCAGCAGGCAATATATTCCCTCAAAGCCACACAAATATTGAATAAACATTTTTGGTCCATGCGTTGCCGTACTATTTTATACTTATAATATGGAAATTTAATAAACAAATCAATTCTGAGAATTGTACTTCGGTTAGTGGAACCTATTTATAAAAGTGGCAGAAGCATCACCGCCGATAATAGGTTTATGTAGGAACTATCAGGAAAAATAGACGAGAAATACCTCATATTTTATAGCGAAACCAAAAAACATAGTAAAAAACGTAATAGTCATGTTAAACATGTCGTAAATTTTCATTTACAACTAGATATATGATGATTGACATGAAACATACACGTGTATATATAACATGCATGTATAACACAACACGATTAAAATAGGGAAAAAGCACTATGTTTCAACTAATAATAATATAATTAAACCGAAGCTTCGTAGTACGAGAAATTGTATTTAATTCGTTAGATAGTTTATAACTGTAACATATAATGTACATTAAATATATCTATATATGTCTGAAAATATCCAGCCCAGAACATATCCCTATGGACAGCCCATATTGATATCTTTTCCAGTAGACCCTATTTTTATAGTGACCTTCCCGTTACTTAGATAATGCTGAATGACAAGCAATAATCTTTTATTTCCAACTAACAACATCTTTAGAGAGTTCTACCTCAACTTTTATTTTTTTTTTTGCATTAGAGGTTTTCCTGCATATTGTTAATTACATAGTTTAATGCTTGTTCAGTTGACAAACCTTGTATGAATTCAAGTTGTCTACTGTCTAGAACATTTGTTTGCCGAATTTGACCATTGATAATGACTTTAAAGAATTTTTTAAAATGTATTCAAAAAATAAATTTGTCGACACGAGCTAATATCATTAGGATTTTTCCCTAGTTTTCGTATAAAGATCAGCTTCACGCCAAGCTAGTGAATGTATTTTATTGAATATGTTTCAACAATTATTTCATGGTGTTAGTGAATTAATTTTATTAAGACCTGCAATTGTATTATTTTTGAGCTTTTTGGTAATCGTTTTTGTTGTTCTTTGTTTATATAGTTTTCCTTCAAATTTTTAGCCAACCTATTAAATATGTTAACTTTTTCTTTTTCTTTTATATATCGATTTCCAATTTTCATTTTTCAACTATACAGTTTTTTTTTTGTTTTTATAAATTTCTTCTTCTTACGTCATCCCTTACATCGAGATTTTTGGTTCACAGACAATCCCTTGGAACGCCTGACCGAAATAATTCTACTGATGAGCAGTCAAATCAGCAGCGTAAGTCTCTCATTCACGTGCTCTGCGAACGACAAGCAGATCTCTTTCTCATTATTTTTCAATTAATCTTCATATTTAAATCCTCGCATCGAATGTACTAAATATTTATCTTTTCTGTTCTTCATGTTGACCAGTACTTCCTGTTGCTTGTCTAACGTCTCGAGTAGTTGACCATTTTTTTAGTTCATGAAGTACGTAATATAGACGGTATATACAAAAAGTGCAAGGGCCAATGTCTGCTCCTCTAAAGTTGCGCCTGCATGCTTCGCATCCGTGATAAAAAAAAAACCTGACAGTATGCATTAGCGAGCTTAATTTCAATTCGACTTTTAACCCCTGTCTAATGCATAAATTTTTTATGTTCACGAACTTCATCCTCGGCTGTTCTATTCCTACCTTGATCACTTCTTTCAAATTAATCTGCGGGATCGGTCCAACGTGTTTAATTCGTGTTATTCCCTGGATTTTTTATTTCCTTCTTTTTTCGAAGAATTCAAATAGGATTATAAGCAGTTGATGTGAATCTCTTTTTTTTTAAGTGTATTGTTATTGTTAGTTTTTTTCGATAATTTTCTATATATTACTCATATTGAAACACTCGTTATCGTGATCGCCATTATAATAACAATAATAATTATTAATTAATGTTCGCAACTATGAACGTACACTGTAGGAATTATTTATTACTTAATTTTGTTTATATATTAAATCTAAATCGTTCATTTTATTTCAGATATCCGTCTTCGATCGCGCGACTGTCGCGCTATTATTACTACTACTCTTAGCGGTAGCAACGATAGAATGCAGACGAGTCCGATTGAAACCAACTCCGTCATCGCCGGTAGCCGCCGCTGGTCATTCGGTCGATACTAACGATCAAGAAGAACAGCCGCAAGCGATAACTCGACAAGTAGTGTTCTACGCCGAACCGGAAGATCACAATCGACAAACCGACGAAGAACCGGAACCGGTTATTATCGGTAGCAGACAAACATCCGGATACGGTCGATCGTTGACGACGGCTGTTAGTAATAATAATCATAATAATAATCACCATCATCATCAGTCTCGATTAAAAGCTGACAATTCGCCTAAATCTCCACCGGTACAAACGATTCGTAATTTCAATAAATTAAACGACGACGGATCGTTCACTTTCGGTTACGAAGCGGACGACGGCAGTTTCAAAGAAGAAACGCGTGGAGTCGATTGCGTCGTACGCGGTAAATACGGCTACGTAGATCCGGACGGTAATAAACGCGAATTTGCCTACGTCTCTGGAAATCCTTGCGATCCAAACGCTATCAGTCAAGAAGAGGACGAAGACCTGGCGGCCAAAGGAGTTGATAAATCATCAAACGAACAGCAATCGCAAGAACGTGAAAATGTACCGCTAAATATTCCGACTACAAGACGTCCGCAGAATTACGCACTGAGACCGATTCAGCAAAGGCCGAAACCGACTACTACGCTGTTTCAACAAAGTTTTCATAACGACGAATCGATCGCTAACAGCGAAGAGGAACAAGACGGTCAATTACAGTTAAACGTGAAACAACCGCTCGGTCAGATCTATCGGAATAATTTAGCCTTAACCGACGAAGATTTACCGGCTTCGCAAATTTTAAGAACCGCTACCGGTAAACCTCGTCTCGCCTACCATCATCAACCGTCATCCGATAATAGTAGATATGTAACTAGACCAACTGTAGCAGCGACGTCAACACCGATTCTCGTCGACAATCAACCGGCTACTACTTATCGACCGCAAATTATTCAAGTTCCGGTAACGGCCGTACCGCCTACTTTTAAACAATCTTCTCGTCCGGCTTACATATCCGGCGTTGGCCCGTCATCGACGCCGTCCACGTATTTCGACGAACAATTTAAGAAATATCAGTTGGACACGAATTTAATTCCGTCCTCTCCGGGACCGATTAAAACCGTTTCCAACGGTCCGATTTATTCGACCGAGCTAGTGTACGATCCAAATACCGGTCAGTATAATACGATAGTCTATCAACAAATTCCTAAACTCGGTCCGGAGATAAATCTACGTCAAAAATTGCCGTTCGTATCGTCGTCGACGACTACCGCATCGCCGCCTTATTCGAAATTTTTAACTACGGTAGCCGGTCTTAGTTCGACTACTCAAACGCCGTTCTATCAACAACAGTTGATACAACAGCAACAAGCTAATCAAGTACAACAATCGCAGCAATTATATAATTTACAGATTAAGCAACAACAACAACAACTGCAGAGATTTCCTCAGAACGCTTTCGTAAAACCGACTGCACCGCCGCCGCATAGACAACCGCAAACATTCGTACAAAGGTATCCGCCGGATGCGAAAGCGTTTCAAACGGCCGACGGACCATATCCCCCTTTCACGGCTGCATCTCAACAACAACAGCAACAACAGCAGCAACCGTTTTACTATTTGAGTCCATCGGTAACCGACGATAGACAAAATATAGCCGCCGGTCAAATCGAAGCTTTTTTACGCGGCCATAGTTTATCGTTTTGATTTCGTACTACGAAATTCTTTTATTTAGTGTACGCATATGTTTGTTTTGCGTGCTGTGTGTGTGTGTTGCAATTAATTTGTTTGTGCAGCATTTTATCTGTTCGTCGATCCGGTTAATTTCGTCATAATTAACACGGGCACAATGAAAATTCAAATTTAAACCATCGGCGGTCATTCGAAAAAATCTCAGTTTTGTTCATTTTCATTTTTTCAAATCTTATTAATTTCGCCTTATTTAGCATAAATCTCAACCATTTAATCCATGCTCATTAATACGGTTTCCTGAAAATGCCCCATCTGATACGTTTAATCTCATTTCATAACTTTATTCGTCGAAGCACGGTGATTTATTATTTCCCATCAATTACATCGTATTTTGTTAATATCCGATCATGTGGCACATTTATATTCTATGCATTTTGTGTATGTGAGTGCACACACTTTTGTGATTCTTAGATAGGAATATAAAATTGCCAGTTGCATCGACCACATTTAGTACGCGCGCTTACATATGTGTGTGTGTGTGTGTAAGCTGTGTATTTGTTGCAACGTGTATGTGATCGTACAATTTTTAATTGCCAAACAAAATTTGTTCAACATTATAGAGCAACGCTCTTTAGCGTCCACTTACGATACTTTTCGTGGTAATCGTCTTAATATATATATATATATATATTTAAACTTAATCATATTTAATAATTATTTCCATATCATTTCATTCGTTTTTACTTTATCTTTTACTTTTAAATAATTCGCGCAGACGCCAGATTATATTTATAGGTTTATTATCTTCTCACTTTCCATTATATTTTATTTCATCTCATTTAATGAAATATATTTTATTTCTTTCTAACTTTTTACACTTTCTCAACAATATTTACTGCAAGCGGATCAACAAGATGATTTATCAGTATTGAAGGGAAGAGCCTAACAGGAAAGGTATAGTACCCACTGATACACCACCCCCCGTTATTATAATTTTCTTATTAACTCGTAAACGATATTATACAAAAAAGCGATTATCGATTGGTAAAGTTTCTTTGAAAGAGTTCGATAAAAGAAAAAAATAATTAAAAAATTGTAATGCAATACGTATTTTACAGTTATAGCGATTAAAAATTAATAATTAATTTACCGCTAACCCGGTTACAATAAATAATACGTAATACAATAAGACGTTGGCCGAATTCCGTTCTGGAGTAGGGGATAAACAGATCGAATCTGAGGTTAGTTGGCTAGCGGTACAGCCACATCTTGATTGCGGTAACGTCCTTATGAATTGTTACATTTTCAATACACTTACGTGAGCAGTTTCGTACGGCCCTAATTTTACGTTTCCTATAGATTAATCAACGATCAATACCGAAACGTTACACGAGCGAGCGTTCGATAATAATTGTCACAATTTTATAATAATTTCATTTGAAAAAAAAATTATTTGCATTTGATATTAAAAAAAAAAAAAAATGAAATTTTAAGAAAATTTTACATTACTCCTAATGATTATTCGATTGCATTTACCGAGATTTTAAATTAAAACCATTTAATTCTCGGAATACTGTTTTTGACATTTTGAAAATATATTTTATTATTAAAATTTAAGTAAGTAAATTTATCTTCGTATTGTATGCGTTAGAGACACGAGTAAATGGAGTTTACATATCATGCGGAAGGTTGGATAGTTTTAGGAATTGAAGTAGTAGCTGGATGTTTTGTTCGTCGTCTCAAGGATTTCTGAAAGAGAGCTGGAAAGGTGCATTGAATAACTTGAATTTTTTGCATTCTATCAGAAAATGGTTATGAATAAGGGGAGCATACATTACAGAGGGGGGAAATGAATTATTTAGTAAATAAGAATGAGAAATTTTCGGAAATCCGTAAACGGCATAGTATAACTTGTTCTTGCCGGCTAGATCTTGATGAAGCAGTCCAAACTCCTGTGTTTGAACGTATTGAATGCAATTTATTGGTAGTAGAAAAAATTCACTACATATTCTCGATCATTTCTTCTTTAGCAAAGATGCTATTAATTTTGAAAAATCCGATGAGGGAAATGGTATATTCGGTAATCGGGAGGTATCTGGTCGCTCCAATTGCTACATCTACTAGTTCGTTTCCCCCGATGCCTATTATGTTATTACAAATTTTGCATGACATATAATAATATTAAGCTTGTATCGTATGATGTAAATTTGCGCACAACTGCTTCAGGATCTATACTGACATTCCTGCGGATACTTAATGTAAACCGATGCTGGTCCGACATTGTATATACCTTAGGCAACTTTTTAATCGTCGCAGTGTCGAACGGCTACTCTCTGGAGTGTAAATACTTACAGGTAATGTCAGAAGAATCCGTATTATTTGTTATAATTCTCTATGGTTCGAATGATCGAAGTCAGCTTTTCTTCTTTAAATAAATACTTGCGAATTTCGGATATCTCAAAATTTCGGATGGGGAGTTACGACACCTATATTCCCTCCTAATAATAACATTATGCATATCTTCTGAAACTAGCAATTCTTGCACATATACATACATATATATCTATAATATATTAAGCTATCTCAGAAACGGCTCTAACGATTTCGATGAAATTTTGTACATACACGTAATGTATTAAGTAATTACAAATAATCTGTATGGAAATTGCAAATTTTGAAATTTTGAGCTTCTACTCCGAGTGCGTTCCATAAAATGTTGAAAATTTCGATTTTCTTTTTTTGTTGGTCCTTTTCTCGATGCTTATCTAAATGTACTTTGAAAATTTCAGCTCGAATACATTAACCGTTCGAATGTTATAAGCTTAGAAATTTACTTTTTACCGCATTATCATCATACATAATGGGCGCATCAGAAGATAGCGTACGAAAACTTTGAATCAAATTGAATCGTATTTCCCTTTCACAATTACTAATTGTCGTTTCCCGAATCCTGTTGTTTTCCATTCTTTTTCGTCCGACTGACGGCGATTTTCCTTCAATTTTGGTAAGCAATAATATTCCTTCTTTTGGATTTTGTGTCTTGTAAAATTCGTTTTACCGCTTAGTATATCATCTATCAGAATCGCATATGTGATAGTAACTATAATTAATATTTTATATATCTCGGGTGCAGTTTCGATTTAGGATATCGGATCTTCCGGGAATATTTTATGATTTTAGAAAAAAAGCCTAAAGAAAAAAAAACTTTAAGGGCGTCCTTATCAAAACTAACATGTTTGTTTATAACCCCGGAAATTTATAAAGCGAAATTCTGCGCGATTAAAATAGCAATAGTTATACGTATATAATGGTTTTCATTATTACGCTCGTATCGAAATATAAATATTAATAGTTATATACATAATGATTTTAATATTGCGCGATTCGTATCCAAATATGTCATCGGATATTGAAAAATAAAAAATAAATATCGAGCAATACTGATTAAATTAAATTTTTGTACAAAAATAAATTCAATGGTTGAATAAAAAATTTATAAACCGTTTTGAATAAAAAAAGTAAAAATTCATTTTTAAAAATTAGCTTCATTCTTTTTCTTCTAGATTAGACATCTACTTTCTTAATCGACCAATCGAATACATCGGGTTTTTTTTTTTTGGATTCCAACATCTTTTACACAAATCTTAACCTTTTTCCTTTGCTCCTAACAATCTGCGAAAATACGGTAGAAATCGTTTAAAGAATTTAATGATGTCACCGAGCGGACGAATTAATTAAAAACGATTAAAACACTCTGATCTATATTATCATTTTGTTCCTTGTAAATGGATTTTAAAAAGTTGTGACGTAATTATTAGGACGTAGGAAGCAATAAACTCTATTAAAAGGTATTTTTAACGATCGGAGTTAATCGTTTTTCGATATGACTCGTTAATTAAAACAACTCAGGAAAATTATTACGTAATAGAAAACTAAAAGATGAACGTACCGAAGATACGAAAGTGGAATAGAGGTGAAATGATTTTTTTTTTCGTTCAGCAGAATAAACGAATAATATGTAAATACCCCCATTAAATACTACTATGGTCAATGGGGGGTCAGTCCATTAATTTAGTACGTACGTATGTATGTACTTACCATGATATATATATATATATATTTGTACACATATATAATACGTATTTTTTGATCGGCCTAAAAGAAAGTTTATCTTAAATAATTAGTACCAAAAAAATTATGAAAAAAAACTCATTTTACCGCACGTGCCATATATGTATATATATATATTTTCTTCGTTATCTGTTTTCAGGAGTCGTCCATCATTTAGTTTTTTCAGCGTTAAATTCCGCCATTTATCACTGTTCCGCGCGATTTCCATTAGCTGCCGCATCGATATCTTGATTGTAATACACAAAACGGGTCGGCGGTCGACCGCTGCTTTTTTCCTGCTATTACTGCTTACGTTATTATCTTTTCCAATCCATCGCACCGTACAATATGACCGAAGAACTTAAGGACTTTTCTTTTTTATTGGTAGAACCAATCTATCTTTTTGCTCTATTTCGAATTGATTCAGAATAACTGTAGTTCGACGTTCCATACATGAAATACTGAACATACGCCCCTGGCACTACATTTCATAGGTTACTAGTTTTCGGCATAATGTTTTGTTTAATGCCAATGACTCTCAGCCATATATATATGTATATATTATATAGAATGGACATATGTAAATAAACCGTATAATTCAGTAATCTATAACATTAAATTAATAGATAACATGTCTTAAAAATTGGTACTTTTTACGCGGGGATAATATATAAGTTTTTTTTTTTTTTTAATAATTTGAAAAATGTGGAATTCAGTGAGAAAACTTAGAATCACTGAAAATTTTTTCTTTATGAAGAATCACGAAGCTTAAATGGAAAAAAATGTTACTTTAGATTTTAAAAATTATCGAAATGACAAAACAGTATTTGTAATATAATCCAGTAGTAAATGTGGTAAACAACGCAATGAATAATCAGCAATATAAATTTTCTATACGTAAACAATAACACAATAGTCAGTTAAATTTTATGAATGTTGTTTTAGCACTTTGATAATTTTTTAAATTGTATATCTAAAGTAATATTTTTTATGTTTAAGCATTTTTTAAATTGTATATATTTTGATATTTATTTTATATTCGCTTAATAAGTGTGTTTAACGGCCGAAAAGCTTTGTGATTTTTCAATGAAGAAAAATTTTTTATCGATTTTAACTCCTTTTTTTTATTTATTGTTTTTTCAATTTTTAACTTTCGTTCAATCTC
This sequence comes from Coronaproctus castanopsis, assembly GCA_032883995.1. Taxonomy (NCBI): domain Eukaryota; kingdom Metazoa; phylum Arthropoda; class Insecta; order Hemiptera; family Monophlebidae; genus Coronaproctus; species Coronaproctus castanopsis. The sequence goes on along the minus strand of CM065052.1, from coordinate 122,421,661 downwards.
CTTGTTTTAAAGAAGAATATATGTATATATATGCATTATATATATATATATATATATATATATATATATATATATATATATATATATATATATATACTCCTTGATATAACGCTAAATGCATTTGTGTATAATTATTTGAGTAGAGGAATAAACCTTTTATTAAATAGTTAAAACACAGTCGATAATTATAATTTATTAATATATCGTATACCGGAACTCGTTGCCGAGTGAAATATTTGTCTAAGTGACACGCTGGTCTTTCAAACCACTAGTAGCCATGCGCGTAATACTTGTCTTCCCATCGGTTGTAATCGTATTATTGTAAATTTCGTTGTTATTATTAACGAACGAGAAGCGCTCGATGAAAAATGTTTAGGACTGTCTCGTTTCGTTTTTAATTCGGTATATCTTAGACGGAAATAAATAGAATAAAAAATAGTTGAAGAATAATACGGACAATTTTAAAATAATAATAAAACAATTTAAATAGATGCGCGGTATTTCATTTTATCGCGCTAATTTTTAATCCCCGTGGTTAGTTTTAAAACTTATATAATAAAGACAGAATACATCTGTACACAATATTATTCTAAGACCTGTGTCAAAAAGTGAGACAACTGCGTAAATTGTCCCCGGCCTGGGACCCAAAAAAACCTAAAATGTTAAAATCATCTTATCCGTATCTTTTTAGTCAGACGCCTAATTGTAAATATATTGTTTATCTACTCATCTGTCTTTTATTTTATATATGTTATGCAACTTGTCGGCAATGTCCTAACAATTAATATCTCTACTCTTTATTCATTAACAAATATGATACTGTAATAATCTTACAAACAACAATAATAAGAAATGTCATATTATATCGTTAGACGCGCGAATACTTCAAATGTTAGGAAGATCACGATCAAAATAATCGATTCACTAAATGATCGTAATAGAAAAAAACCCCAGCAATTTATCATTATTTATAAGGGTTACGCTTTTTAAAATCTCTTACGAATACATTTCACGCCCATATTTTCCGTACACAATACTTCATTATAATGGGTTTGTATCATTTTTATGATACAAACCCATTATAATTTAAAGTGTAAGATTTACGAACTGACGAATGATGGGAGTATTTTACAATGTATTTCATTATTATTACTTAATTATTTACAGAAGTATCGGCTTAGTGGATTTCGAAAAATATTTAATACTTTTTTCGGTAAAATATTTTCTTCCTTTTTTCCGAACATATATTTGTCCCGGGGTTCCGGAAATTTATGCGGCCGACCTGATTATTTTTAATTGTCCGCAGATTCGACCGATGTGTGAACAATGTTCGTTTGTAATTTAATTTAATAACGCAGCTTTCGATCGATGTAACGGCAGTTATAAAATTGTGGGTAGAATAAATTGTTAAAAAAATTTACAATTTTATTTTTATAACATTTATTTATTTTATTAAGATAACTTCGTTACTTTAACGTTAGAAGTTGATTACACGCATAAAACCGTAATTTTTTCACGTACTCCGTAATTACGATATTAGAACGAACGTATTTTCGGAAGATTTTCAAATAAATATTAATCGCAATCTTAAACTAACGTTTAAATAATCAATATACGTAGTTAATTAGTAATTAAACATGTATATAGAATATCAGTTTAACTAATTTCTATGAATGTATCGTTCACATAATTAAATCTAAGGCGTCTAACATCTACTAGTGTATCGCGAACAAATGGGTTACCTCAATATTCGGATGTTTATAGAATCGCTCGTGTTTACGAAGTCACAATCTCATCTATCCACTTCGGATTCAGATTTGCACGCATATCCTCGTTTCTCTAATACCAACTTGCATCGGTAATTGGACTAATAAGTTTGACTACGCTGACCAAAACCATTCGGTTAGCAAACTTTTCGCTCTCCAAACTAAAAATCCCATTTATTGATGAAACAAAATCGTTAACACACACACACCACAAACTACTCCGTCTTCATCCAAATTAGAAGGCGCGAAATCTGTTAATCACTGAAAACGACGTCAGACGCCTTTACGAAACCGTATCAACTAGTCAATTTCTGTTCTTTATATAAACCGCCGAAAGTTAAGTAAATATCTACAACACGGGCCGTCGTCTACGTTAAAGTTTATCACTAGTACTAATTTATATACTAAGTATAAGATTGTACAAAATAGAATTGTATTTAACTCTCGGAGAACATTTCCTATAAAGGGAAAAATTTACACAAAATGTCAGCTGTTTTTTTTAATCATTAATTTACTAATTTTCTTTCGTAATAATCGTTTGCGCTATTTCCGGAGCTAACGACGGTAAATTATCGTTCGAAATAGACATATTCGTAACTGCTTCCGATTTAGTTGGTTTCAATTAACGTATCAGCCGGAAAAACATTCGAAAAATAAGATCTTACTACATTTGATAGCCTGAAACCAGAAATATTCGAACAGATCATCCCTATAACGCTTTAATTCGATCTTTATCATTTATGTTAATGAAAAAAAAAAAAAAAAACAGAGTTCTCGTTAAACTTCAAGCGGATATTAACCCCGCACGCTGGGCGTGAAACTTTTGACCTAGTTTTTATATATATATATATATATATATATATATATATATAAAAAACTAACTAAAAGCCTAATAAGGATTTAGCATTTTTATTTTTATTTTAGGTTCATTCGGTACCTTTTCTAATTTATAGACAAGCCTAAGCAATGGACTGATATGGGCATATAACGTGAATGTCGATTACAAAATCGATTGGCTAAATGCTAAAAATTTTGTAATCTTTCTCGGTATATACACGCTCGAAAATAGAGTAATAAGTTCACGATTCGTTCGAATTTGGGACGTAATTGGGGACGCTGTCCATATATATAATTCTCGTAATTTTTACGATAACAATGCCTTCGGCTTACTTCGATACTTCGATCGAGTCCGAGACTTATATATATGTATATATATATATATATATATATATATATATATATATATATATATATAAATAAATCACGGTAGGAAGTTACAAAAATCCGAGCAATATAGACTCACGCCTCTATTAACGGCCCGCAACCATGCGGGCATAACCTCTTTTGTTACGTAAACAAGAACAAACGAGTCTTAATAATCCGGTTATCCTTTTCTGAACCACGGACCATTAAGATTTTCCGTACTCCTTCCGAAGACCATTATTGTTATTATTAATATTATTATTATTATTATTATTATTATTTTTATTATTATTGACGATAATGTATAATAAGAGAAATGAGTTTAATCGTATTTGTATGCATATGCACGCGACCTACAGTCAGTATATAACATTGCTGAACTTTCACTATATGGAATCGAACTGTCGATATTTCCAACTGACAACGTAAATTCCATCTCGCGCGTTATTTTCGAAAAGTATCGATATTCAAGGTCGTTAACGCGTTCAACGTATCATTAACTCGGCGATCGATCGATACGTGATTATCGTTAATTCTGCGTCTTCTATTAACGATTTCTACGTCTTGAAGTGATTTAGTCGTTACGTCAACAATTCGTCGAGAAAACGATTTCTATTGTTATCGATACTTACCGGACGTATTTCACGCGCATTACGTGAATACTCCTTCTTCACGTGACGATAGAAAACGGTCTCCATCCAAAAGTTGACACACCGACGACGGACAAAGTAAATATTTAAGAGATCTATTGGTTTGGGTTTTTTTTTTCTATTTTGGTATCACGTTGAAACTGATATTAGGGCAGAACAAAATCGATTACGTTAAACGACGTGTACGTAACTGGAAAATAAATCGTTATACTTATTATCACTCCTCTGCGGACATCACATTCGACCTTAATTTCGAAATACGTTTCGGCGCTGCTACAACAAATGATGCCGTCGTTGACGGAATCGGTAGGTTTCGTTGCGACACGAAACGTTACAACGATTACGTGTGTAGTTTTTAAATCGACTTCTAACGGGTATCATTGAGGACCTACTAAAAATGAATATAAAATCGCGATAAATGCAGTAACGCGGTTAATTTACAATATAAACTGTTTCGTTTTTTTTCAAGCCCCGTGTAAGAAATAAAAAAAAAAATATTCGTTCTCGCCGTTATATAAATATGGGACAGTCTCTCACATGTTCAGATAAGTAAACAACTTTTAAAATGAAACTTCTATTGATTCGTTATATATGGGGAATTAATCCTCAAAACGAGCAAGCGAGCGAACGGAAATAAGATATATATATATGTATGTATGTATATAAAATATTATACACTTATAAGTACAAATTTGAGGAAAAAATTTTTAACCCTATTTGTTTGGAATGCAGCGTTTTACGGATGTGAAACATGGATGATGGGTAAGGCAGAGAAAAAAACCCTAGAAGCCTTCGAAATATGGTGCTACAGGAGAATGCTGAAAATAAGATAGACCGATAAATTAACAAATGAATAGATGTTAAAAAAAATTGACTAAGGAAGAACATTATGGAAAAAAATAATAAAACGAAGAACTAATACATTTTAAGGCATGAAAGCCTATTAAAGATAATTATAGAAGGACGAATGAATGGGAAAAACGGACATTGGAAATCAATATACACAACAACTAATAGAAGACACTGGTATAGCACAGGATATGCGGATATGGAGAGGAAAACAGAAAACCGTCAGTTATGGAGGAAATTATCAAACCAGTCTTAGGACTGATGGCTACATGATGATGATATATATATAAACATCCGCCTATCAAAGCAAATCATTTATTTCCCTACATTTTCAAGACAGGACTTTAACCGCAAGAGGGATTATCTTATTTTAGAAACTAAATTGAATATCGCGCTTACTGTGATAAATAATTCTCTTGAATAATTTGAAATGACGGCTCATGAAACTAATTGCGCGATAATCGCTACATTCTTCGGGATATTGCTAGAAGGCGCATTAATTTGTTGCGTTGAATACTATCGCATACTTTTTCATGGTCAAGAAAGCGAATAAAAACGTCTTTATTTATTTATCTACATTTTTTAAATACGAAATTAACCGCCAGTAAGATTTCTCTTATTCCAAAAGTAACATCTACAAGTAATATCTCTGTTCCGCATTTGCCGCGGTGTTGGTGTGGCTATTTTTAAATTAATATGAAGTTTTAGTTACTTCATAATAATGAGTATTTTGAAGGCTACGGAAAACAAATGGAAGGCGTTGGATACATTAATTTCGTTCGTCGTGTTAAAACTTACATCATCTGCAATGCTTGAGTATGTTTCTGTCTTTCTTACGGGTACCGGAACATCGTGGAATCCCCGATGTATTCCGCACTACGAGAGCATGCCGAGAATTTGATAACGAACACCTTCGTCTTCATTGAAACCACGTAATGTTTCCGGAGGCATTGTACATTGACAGTTAATAACTTTTTTTTTGCGTTGATGGGACTTTATACGTTAAAATAAGTCGTCTACGAAATAGTATAAAATGTTTTTAATAAAGCCGACGATTCTTTAAAACGGATTGCTAGGTTTTCTCAGTAATAACGTAAACATCGTATCGAGTTGTAGTTTAATCCGTTAAATTTCAGGAATGCGAATATTAACGAAAGTCTAAATATATTTCCAAACTAAACGACGTAACATCCTGACAGTCGAACGTGTATACATTTTTATTACTTTTACTTTTTTCTTATTTACTTTCCGATAGGACGATGACGTAAGCTGCTATGCAGGAAACTGACATACGCGTGCACGAATCATTTAGAACGATGTGATCTACTTACCTAGCGAAGAATTCAACGGGAAATCTCGTTAATCACGGTGTAACTCTGTACTCTTACGTTAATAATCAACCGGCTAAATTCCTACAGGCTATTAATTATTCCGAAAACGCGCGATGCGTATAATAATTTCTCTTTAACCAGTTTCAACTATCTGGAATAGTATAATAATTCGAACAAAAAAAATTATTCAGCCGTTCGAAATTTCAGCAACATTCCGAAGAAAAGTAGGCTTACACAGTTAAAATCGATCCACGCCTCTTTAATTTATTACCGTTATTACTCGTTATCATTAATTTCGTCTATCTTTCTATATTTCAAATAATAATCTAACTAGTAGCTGACTAGTTATTACAGTAGCTAGTTATTAAAAATATACGTTCCTTATAATTCTAATAATAAATAATTTAAAATTAATACCTATTATACATTATCGCGTCATTAGGCTTAGTTACGTAATATTTTAATAATAATAATTTTAAAGAAATTGTCTTCTTTCTCAGTGAATCGGGTATATCTTTCTTCATGAAATACGTTTTAAGCCGTGCTGTAAAGAAAAACTAAGAATTAGGTTAACCGGATTAGAAATTAAATACACTTTGATAAGGTACCCAAAAAAAAAAAAAAAAAAAAAAAAAACATAATATTACAAAGCGACTAAGATGGAACTGAACTGATGATAAATAGAAAAAAAAAATGCTTCAATGGTCATTTAGGAGGAAAACAGAGCAGCAAGTAGTGCACTACTCCGGGTCAGGATGATGCAAAAAAAAGTCAGCTGAAAAATTTCGGATGCGTGTAATGTGGAAGTTGTTAACGACGCTTACAGTAGATCGATATGATCGCAGTGTGATTGCGTGTAGAATTTATCGAGCTTTCTCGAATATGTAATATGTGTAGGGTCGGTGCCGTGGCATTTGATATTCAAATATAATGCGCTACGGAATGTAATAATATGAAATAGCGAAAATAAATTTTTCAGAAAATTCGTGGAAAAGTTTATTAAAATTACAATAATTTATAAATAGAGCATCCAAATGTACACCCTAAGATTTAGTAAGCGGGGTGAATAAAATAATTATATATATATATATATATATATATACATTGCACGATTTATGTGTTGGATTTTTTTTTTTAATGTTTCACTTTTCTTTTTTATTAGCATTACTTTCATTCTATATTCGTTAGCATTAAAATTTCAGGTACCGCATAATTGGCATAGTGATAAGGGTTAATGAAAATAGAAAGAAATAGGCTTTTTCGAAATTTTAAAAGTACACAATTAAATTCGGAGTCTACGAATAAAACGGAGCAAGAAATTAAACTTTTTAAAATATTTCGGAATTTCGAACTGACGAAATTATATCACCTGCGTCTCTTCGGATGTTTTATAAATTTTAAATTCTAGTCAATAGCGAGCCCTGAACAGATGATTAAAATAATGAGTTTTATAAGCACGCGTAGATAATATACATGGTGCGCGGTATTAATATATATCGTGCAAAAAAACAAAAAATTCCAAACAAGCTGTAATAACATCGCTAGCGTTAGAAATAAGAAAAACATAATTATTCATATTAATAATAAACCGAACAAAATGTAACACAATCACTAAAAGTTTTTTAATCGCGAAGCTTTTCGACTGTTACGTCATTTTCAAGCAGATATAAAAAAAAATGTAATAATTTTGGTGCGTGCTTGAAAATGACGTAACAGTCGAAAAGCTTCGCGATTAAAAAACTTGTAGTGATTGTGTTACATTTTGTTCGGTTTATTATTAATTAATAAAATCACTACTCTCCAATATATTCAACATTTAATTATTCATATGCTTGCTTTATTATTTCGACAGTTTTGAAAGTCTTAACAACATATAAATGACAACATTCGTTTTTAGTATGAAGTCTTAAAACAAAACTTATTACTTAATTATTAGTTAAAATTATTTTTTTTTTTAATTTTTGTAATTTACGTGAAATTTTCCCGTAAACTTTAACCAGCACATTGTCGTATAGCTTCAGTATGACGAGTTTCAATTCTTTTAAGTTTGTATATTTACGAAAAAATGTCATAAAAAAAAATCTAGGCATTGCGCGAAATTAAGTTTTTCTTGAAAGAATCATTGCTTCGTTCGCCCTACAACGTGTCGTTTCATTTTGCTGAAACTAAGTTCATGATAATTAGTTTCAGTGACGGCTCATGGTTAAAAAATGCAGCGGTTGCAATTACACCTTACTCCCCCAACATACACATACGAACAATTTTTTTGTTTCACACAACAACAAAAAATCAACATTAATAATATCAAAGTCAACAATAATACGAATACCAAAACCTTCGTAATAAGAAAAACTAAAAATATTATCAATCCCAACATAAAAAATTGTCGTACCGAAATATATTAAAAATTTATTTCCGCGTGAATAAATAGAAAATTTATACAATTAGAAAAGTACACAATTTTTAAAATACCGAAACGAAACAATTCGATAAACTCTACGTATATTAGTTACGTATTGTAATTTTTTCCACAATCTATACAAAACAACCTCAGAAAACGGAATGATCAATGCTTTATAAATAATAAAGTTTCAGTAAGAAAAGAATTCTACGTATATTAACATCGATCAGCAATAATATGAACAATATAAATTGGATAATTAAATAATTCACACGCGGAAATGTACACACTGAAAGAAAGAAACACCGATACAAATTTGAAGAAGAAAAACTAATCTCCGAGATGAAATATAAGTCATATACATGTTCGTTTCTTGGCCGGTAGTATGCGCACGCAATCGCACCCACGTGTTATGAACAACACAACGAGAGAAACTTGTTCTCCGCATCAAGTATATGTACTTCGAGGATTCTGGTTGCAAAACGATTACAACCACATTCGCTTAAAAACAGCCCTATGTAAACACTACACCTACAGTAACATTAGGCGGAAATTTTCCATACAACGCTGTACAGGCTTTCCAATCCCTTCTTCAGGTTGCATTGAGTTTGCAACTACCAACCATTATAATTAGGTATTTCAAAGCACTTTATTGAAGTTTTTTTACTTTTTATAATATATTCTACAAAAAATATGACTAAAATTCACTTATTTTGTTTAATCTCCATAAAATAACTAACCTTGGAACGAAACTTACCATAAACATATCGAAAATATGGTAGCAAAAGTAAAATCTAGAAATAACATTGACCATATGTTACACCGAAAAATTGGACATACTACTCAACATACCGATGAAACTCATCGCGGGGAAAGTTAAATCAACACCGTATTTAGCAATATTATGTCTTCCAGATCCTCGCAGAAAAACTGCAGCTTCACGAGAATGGTCAAAATATGAAGCAAATCAGAGATTCACAAATAAAATCGAAGCGGTTAAAGTGAATCCAGTCTGTACAATTTTATCGCAAAATGGTACCAATGACGTAATACACTGAATCAAGACAAGCACGCGCTTATTAAGCAGCTGCGGTGAAAGGTTTTGACTTACCCCGTAAAGAATGGGTACAACTGAATCGGATTCGTACTGGACAGGAACATTGAAACCAGCTTCTCACGCGATGGAGAATAAAAAATGACTACCGACTATATTATTTGTGGTTATCCAAGGAGTGCGTTTGACGTTCGGTTCATGAGACTCACAAAGTGCCAACGACAGCATTATCCCGGATACAGAAATGGTCTCTCCGCATTAAGCCGTGCGATAAGAAGAAGTAGCTAAAAGTGTAGATCATCTTGTAGGGATGGTAGCTCAGGTTATCGTTTTATCCCTTAAATTAAAATTTCGAAACGACTCAGATTTAACCACATAGCGTCGTGTACACATTTAATGTTCGGCGAAACTCCAATCAGTCTTTTAAGATGTTTTTTTTTTACATGTTTTTTTATCCGGAAGCGCGGTAATTTTTTTTTTGTAAGTGTGGATATTTTAGACGAGAAACAGCCGCGTACAAGTCACTATATCGCGAACGATTAATGATTAACTATCAAGTTAACCACATTAGATCATTCCCCTCTTTTCGAAGCAACCACATTTATTTCTCCAACTAGGTTAAACAGGTCACTATAACTTTTTAAAATACATATCTTTGCTGTACCTTTTTAACCCTTTCAGGCATACATTATAAACTTTTGACACAAAATTAAATATTTTATACAGGTTTTTATTATACAATTTTTTTCTTCTTCGGTGAATTGTAAATTACTTTCAATGTATTCATATGAATATTTTTAAAATTGAGGCACTTCACGTCAACTAGAAAATAAAAAAATTGCGTTAATATTAAAATTTCGTGTACCATATAATGGACATCGTGATATGAAAGGATTAAAATATTGATTAAATACTGTATAATTTAAGATAGAAAAATAATCTATTAAAAACAGACCCGAAATATAAGCATAACCGTGCTTCCTAAATCTTGAAGTGTTTTAAAAACATCATCTTTTAACGAATAAAGTGACTGAAAAGTGTTAATTCCGGTTAATATGCATAGAACAATATAATTTTATAGCATTTTAATTAAAGTACACGTAAGATCATAGTGGACAATTATGAAAACTTTATATAGCGTTACATGTATTAAACACTTATAAACAGAAATCAGAAATTCGTAAATAATGTTCTACAATAGTCTTAGTAGATTTTTAAAATCTAAATGAGTTGAATTAAATAAGAATCGTGATAAAAAAATTACAAGAGGTATTTCGATTTGTAAAATTGTTACTCGTCGAGTTATATGTGAAAATTATCGCAGTATAACAAGAGGGAAATGTTTTATCAATTATTTTATTTAAACGCTATTTAGACATAATTTGTAAATTTTATTTTTCTGTTTGATTTTATTAATTTAATTATTTCACAAATTTTAAACCATCGTTTAGGATTTATTAAAGGTAGAACATTTAATGTGTACAATATAATATACGGAAATTATTGTGATTGCAAAACGTGTATTATCAAATAAAAAAAAATTATTTAGGCTTTTTTAAAAAAATATTAACAAACGTAAATGGTTTTTTTTTTTGGCTAATTTTGTTTAAAATATGAATATTCTATAAAACACTGTAGAATAAATTCCAATTTGTAATTAATAGATTTTTTAGTTTTTTTGTCCAATATGTTTATTAACAATTATAGTTAACTAAGAGGAAAGAACATGTAAATAAGGTATGTTGTATAATTTAGAACTTAAATAATTGGTTTATTCGAATCATCTAAATGTTAGAAATTTTCAAATTTTTTTTCATTACACTTAAGAATGATTTAGTGTGCAGGCAAAGAGATATTTTAGGAGTCGTTGAGTTTGTATACGTCCAAAAAGCCTTAAAAAAAAAACAGATCCTAACAGTATATTTCGATAGTTTCGTTATCTATCGGAATCAATATAAATCTTCGACGATTGTTGCTTTCGATAGTCAGCGCTAGCATCGATTCCTACATTTAAAAATATGATTTTAACTTCTGTAGACGATGTATATTTCAATCATCCGGGCAATGTGCCATTCTCGCTTTTTCTTTAATTTCACTTCTAACTATCCGAAATAAAAATAACCTATTCTGAGCTAGCCGGAACTAACCTAACCAGCTGGGTATTGTGCCACTTTCGTTTTTTTCCATTAATTATACTTCTAACTAGTCGAAATAAACCTAACTTAACCTACCCCGGTATTTTTATCCTATATAAAGATCTGGTGCAATCCCTTTATGGATGGCTCACTTGTTTATGTGAATAATAAGACGCTTGCCCTGTTAAATGAATATCAGTGAAAGTTTCTTTTAAGTATGTTGTCCTTCTACAGAACCTGTCTCACGTCTGCTGACAATGTTACTTGCAACATAATTCCGTTAAATTTATACACCATTGGTACTTCCATCATATCTGGATTTCGGATTGTTGGAGAGTTCACAAAATGAGATTGATTAAAAAAACTGCGTATAATACTCTTATAAAGGCTCGTCAGGAGAGGTGGGATAGTTATTCAACAGGAAAGAAGACACGTGGATTTTACCATATTATTTCCGAATGAATTAAATGAAAGAATTCAAATATTAATTAATATAATGTCCAGGTGCTGCGGGGTCGTGGTAAATTCGGTTCTTGTCTTCATAGGTTTCATCTTACTAATGGCCCGGTATGCACATTATGTAATGATGTTGACGACATCAATCATCTAGTATATCATGGTGCTGAATTTGAAGACCTTTAGATGAAGAAAAAGACACTCCCTCGTTATTCAGCAGTAAGAATTCAAAAAATCTATTACTAGTCGTCTTGTTTAGAAATGTCAGTAAAAATTTCTTAAATCGGATGATCCTTAGTAAAATTCCAATTAAATATTTTTGTTTAATCAACCCCTAGCTATTTAGCTATAACGAATTGAAAAATTACATGATCGACGCATCTTCCAATGAAGACATGTCAATAACATCGCGACTTAATTATAAATATTTATGACTAAATTTAGTGGTTTCTGTCTACGTAATCCAGATGTATTTCTGACGAGTTATCGAGTAAATTGACTACTGTCGAATTCGGGTAATTGTGAAGCATCTTTTTATGATTTTCCGCTTCATCGCCTATCACTGTACTTTTTGTTCAGATCGCGGTGAAGGGTTTTGTCGCTCGTTGACGACGAAAATGGGGCCAGGCGCCGCCGAAGGAATAATTCCCAGAATACCGTCATTTTTCAGATAAGCATAATAAACATCTTAAGATAATCATAATAAACATTTTACGATAATTATAATAATCATCTTCCAGTAATAATAATAAATATCTATAAGGAAAATAATTCTTAAAAATGAAAACAAGATAGAGGAAACAATTATTTATTTATATTATATATATATATATATATATATATATATATATATATATATATATATATATATATATATATATATAATACACACACGCACGCATATATATATATACGTATATGCACATGTACATTCACCCATATTACATGTATATATGGGGGTGTGGTAGGAACCTCCACGCGGTGCCCCTGGAAACAGCGAGATAATTATGTGTAAAACAATGCAGAATTCGCTGGCTAATCCTACCAACCACGGTCAAAAGAAAAGGTCCTTTTCAGGACCAAAACCAAGTTTAACAGTAATGTCAATAAACATTGAAGGACTGACATCAGAAAAGGAGAATATTCTGTCTGAACTATGCAAGAAAACTAAATACGATGTGCTCTGCATACAAGAAACACATTGGGAAACAAAATATAGGAAACCAAATGTATCCGGGATGAAACTGGCGATGGAAAGACCACACAAAAAATATGGAAGTGCTATATTTACTAGGCCAGACTTGGAAATTACATCAACTGGACGTACAGAAGAGAATGACATAGAAATAATCACAGTAGACATAGGGAAATGTAGTGTAACATCGGTCCAAACATATCCTTCAAGTTCGAGAAACCTGTGAACTATGGAAGTACAAGTACAAATATTATAATTGGGGATTTCAATAGCCACAGCACGATGTGGGGATACTCAAGGAATAATGATGACGGAGAAGCTGTTGAAAACTGGGCAGAAATGAACTGCTTGAGTTTAGTTCACGATTCTAAATTACCTTCATCGTTTAATAGTGGTAGATGGCGGAGAGGATATAATCCGGTTAACATTTTTGTGAGTGATAACATAAGGGACATGACCACTAAAGCAGTATTGGATCCCATACCGAAAACACAGCATCGGCCAATTCTATGTGAAGTAAATGCAGCAATAGTGCCGCGAAAAGTACCATTTAAAAGAAGATTTAACTTTAAAAAAGCAAAATGGATGGAATTTGCAAATGATTTGGATAAAAAGGTAGAAACAATAGAACCAACACCAGTCAACTATCATTATTTTGTGGAGGTCTTAAAAATAGTATCTAAAAGGCATATACCAAGAGGATGTCGCACTAATTATATAAAAGGATTATGTCAAGAAGCTATTGACAATCTAGAAGAATACTATAAAAGATATGAAACAGATCCTTTTGACGAAGCTACCATTGAAATGGGAGAAAATCTCATGGGAATAATAGCAGGAGAAAGGAAAAAAGAGTGGATTTCAACTATAGAAAATCTGGATATGTCGAAAAATAGTTACAAAGCTTGGAAACTGATAAAAAACATGAATAATGAAAAACTACAACCAAAAGAATATATAAATATTACACCAGACCAAATAGCAAATAAATTATTATTGAATGGAAAAATTAAAGGTAGAATAGATAAACCAAAACTGATATTGAAAACAACTGATAATATGAGCCAACTTGATGAACCGTTCAGAATGGATGAACTAGACAGGGCAATTAAGACAATGAAAGATCGGAAAGCACCCGGAGTCGATAACATAATGACGGAACAAATTAAACATATAGGACCTAAAGCTAAAAAATGGCTTCTGGATATGTTTAATAATTGCATTATCATGGACCGAATTCCTAAAGAATAGTTAAAATCGCACGTGGTTGCATTACTTAAACCGGGAAAAACCGCTATAGATGCTGGAAATTTTAGGCCTGTCTCTTTACTTTGCCATAGTTATGAAATATTTGAACGAATAATATTAAATAGAATAAGTGAAAAAATAGACTCAAAACTTATTAAACAGCAGGCCGGATTTAGAGCTGGAAGGTCATGCACAGCGCAAATCTTAAACCTGGTACAGGAAATAGAAAATGGATATGAACACAAAATGGTAACAGGGGCGACGTTCATAGATTTAAGCGCAACATACGACACAGTAAATCATAGAATATTAACAAAAAAAATTTACGAGCTTACTGCCGACTACAAATTAACCAAAATCATTAGCACATTATTGAGGAATCGGCGATTCTATGTAACGCTACAAAACAAAAAGAGCAGATGGAGGAAACAGAACAACGGTTTACCACAAGGAAGCGTGCTTGCACCAATGTTGTTTAACATATATACTAATGATCAACCAATTGGAAGTTCAACAAAACACTTCATATATGCTGATGATTTAGCTATTATAACTCAAGAGAAAACGTTTTGCGAGGTAGAAAATAATTTGAATGGAATACTGGAGACTATGGAAAAATACTATGCTAGCAATTACCTCAAACCGAATCCTAATAAAACCCAAGTATCGGCGTTTCATTTGAGAAATAAGCATGCAAAGCGTAAATTAAATGTTAAATGGCAAGGGATATCGCTGGAACATTGTGACAACCCAAAGTACTTAGGCGTTAAGTTGGATCGAGCATTAACATTTAAAGAACACTGCGAAGATACCAAAAGAAAAATTGGTACAAGGAACGGTTTACTCCGAAAATTGATTGGCTCCACCTGGGGTGCAGATCCAAATGTATTAAGAACATCAGCTTTAGCTCTGTGCTATTCCGCAGGTGAATATGCTAGTGCAGTATGGCGGAATTCAGTACACGTAAAAAAAATTGATGTAGCACTACATGAAACCGATCGTATAGTTACAGGATGTTTGAAGCTGACACCGATCGATAAAGTAGAAATATTATCCGGCATAGCACCACCAGGTATAAGACGGGAAGTGATGGCCGGAAAGGAAAAAACAAAACAAGAACAAGATATAAGACATCCACTGAATGCAAAAGAAGCAACAATAAGTCGACTCAAGTCAAGAAAGAGTTTTCTTAAAACAGCAAATGCTCTGACACAAACGCCGGAAATCACTAGGTTGACGCTATGGAAAGGAAGGCTGAAAGAAAACCGATTAAAATTATGGGAACAACCGAACGAACATCTACCTCCCGGTAATAAGTTGCCATGGTCAACAGGGAAAACTCTAAATAGAATAAGAACTATGACAGGTAGAACAGCAAAGAACATGAAACAGTGAAAAATTACAGATAATGACAGATGTGATTGTGGCATGGTACAAGATTCGGAGCACCTATTAACTTGCTCATTGCTGCCTGTGCGATGCGGGATGGAAGATATGACAAGAATAGACGGAATCTCGGACGACGCAGTTCAAATAGTGAAATATTGGGAAAAAAAGGAATATAAATGACCGACACGATAAGAAGAAGAAGAAGACATGTATATATACATATTTATGTAATATAAGACATGTAATATGGATGTTTAGATGCATATATGTATATTATAGATCCACTTACACACACACCCATATTAATATATATATATATATATATATATCCATGTACCTAAAGACGAAAGTTCATATTTCCCAAAAATATAAATAATTATATAATAAAATGTGTCGTTCAAAATTGTACTGGTATTTTATGTAATTCAGACAATGCAAATTATTTTTAATAACACGTGTTTTCCATAAACTTAAATGGATGTGCTATGAATAAACTGTTATTTGTACCCCTTTGTATATTATACTTCAAATATATATTTTAAAAAAAAATGTATTTACATTTGGGTTTCTGACTAAAAACGAATTTTTGGGACACCCGTTTTATCTGGGGCCCATATGTGTGTGTATAAATATATATATATGTGTATAAATATATATATATACAAAAAAGATAAAATATAAATTTATATATATGAATATATGTATAGCATTGTTCCAGTCGTTATCACCAATTTATAATAAAATATTTTAAGCTAATTTATTTAATTTTAATCAGTTTACAACAAACAAATAAAATCTATAATAAAATATTAATTTATTATTAAAATTTTATCAAATTAAAAAAAATATATATATATAGACGCTTTTTTTTTTGTTGCGTCATTATAATTTGAAAATAAAATTTTGACAATTTTGTATATTTCCCTTAAAATATTGTAATTATTCTTATATATTTTAATTTTTTTTTTATATATGCTATCAACAATTTGCCCTTTTCTCTATCAAGCTTAATAACATGAAGGATATACATCGAATCCAAGAAACTTCTTAATAAAAAATGCTAGTCCGTATTGTTGCAAAAAATCTAAACTAAGACTACCCTTAAAATCCATCATCCCTTGTATCACAAATGCGGGATGAAACCGGTGCAATTTTCCCCGTAAAGTGTTATGACATTTGTCGGAGATTTACGCGTTTGACTACACGGGAATTTTAACGCGTATGCTTACCCCTGTATTCAACACCCTCCAGTATTTAAGTATTGAAAATCGGCCTTAAATCGCACTTTTTTACTTAGAACGTTATAAAAAATAAAACCCGAGGCTAAATCGAAAATCTGTTCTGGGAGAATTTTCTAAATGTCTTAACGAACATTTTTCGTCATAAATATCATCCCTCTATCTAGCATTCAGGTCTCGAAAAAAGTCGAGTTTTAAAGGAGTAGAAATTTTTACAAATCATTCCTTTTTTAAACTTTTTTAGTAGCCGTCTAATTATTCGTCCGACCATCTAAAGGTATTCGACTTTTTTCCACCTTATTTTATAGCGGAAAATTTTAATTATGCATACTAAGTCTCTATATAAAAATTGTTATTTTCTAATTAGATATGCATAGAAAACCCTATTAAATAAAGTCGTCGTCGTATTTCGAAAAAAAGTTTTGGTGGGTTTTGAAGGAGTGACTTTTTGAATTTTGATTTTTGAAACATTTCTATAGAACCGACTTACGAGATATTAAAATGACGAGTTAGAAATGGAAAACAGTTTTTCATTACGATCGATAGGTCTCGAGCTACGAATTTTTAAAAATTGCCGACTTGCCACCTTTGACAGGGCATAGCGCGCGACGTTATTATTTTAAAACAATTTTACTCTTGAAATCGTCATTTCTATATAAGATCTATCGTATAAAGCGAAAAAACCGCGAAAAAAATTTCAAACCGAACCCAAAAATGTCAATGACCACACTTGCGATTTTTTTTTAAATTCGTACTTTTTCACGATAATTCGCGATCGATTCGAAATCGCGGAAAAGTGTTTTTATACAAAAGTTAAGCGGTATTGAAATACGCGTGCTATAACGTTACAGTCGTATTTTTAAACAAAATACCCATCGATAAAATGGAGCTTAAAAGGTTTACCGGTTTTGGGGCGTTTTTAAGGGTCGTATGATAGACAGGGATTTCAGGCTTACGTTAGACGAAAGTAGACGTCGAGGTCTATTATTAATGTAATAACGTACATTTATCTAGATTAACTGGTAGCCAGAAATCGCAAAATTAAAATTCCGTTTTCGATTTTTAAAAATTCTGTGAACGATTTTTGGTCAACCGTTTCTGCGCCGTTTCTACAATGCTATTTATATATATATATATATATATATGTATATTCAATATGCACTGATCACCAACTATTTGCTGCGATTGATGATATTATAGATTTACAACAAATTTCTTCAACCGATCGGATACAGTTGGTTAGTCAGATGGATATTGAGAATATTGGAGAAAATACTGCGGCTGATCTATTACCTAGTTCAAAAAATATTTCAATAGATCCTAAACCTACTTCAAGTCCAAATGTTATAAACGTATCTGGTTCTTTGATTCAGCAGCGCAAAAATGACTGGAAGTTTAAAAAATTATACTTCAATGTGCCAGACATCACATGATTAGGACGTCTTGAAAGTCCACCCGAAGAAGATTTAACACCGATGGAATATTTCCAGATGTTTATCGGTGATGATATAATAAAAATTATAACTAGGGAGACCAATAATTATGCACATCAAATTGATCGTGTTACATTAGTGTGTAGTGGAACTGAAATTAAACAAGTTTTGTGGATTTGGATTCAAATGGGAATTGTGGAAATGCCGAATTCAAACTTGTACTAGTCATCAGAATGTAGATATGCTCCCATAGCAGATGTAATGGCGAGGAATCGATCCAACAATTATCACGATATTTCCACATTGCTGATAATACCAAACAGCTTTCAAAAGAGAGTCCAAACCACGATAGGCTGTTTAAAATTTGACCTCTCTTTGACTCATTATCTACAGGTATGCATAAAGTTTACCTGAAGAATATGACGCGGTCAATGAACAAATTATCCCATTCAAGGTACGCAGTAGCATCAAATAGTTCATCCGAAATAAATCACATAAGTGGGGTTATAAAGTGTTTGTTCGGGCTGGAGCTCAGAAGTTATGACTTTCGTATTTATACAGGAAAAAATACATGTAGCGAATATGAGTTAGGATTTTCAGGTGATATTGTTCTAACCGACTGCAAAACTGTATACTTCTCAATGAATCAGAATTTTAAAAACGCGGCAGAGGATCGTACGACTGGCAAGTAGAAACTCGAAACAATATTGGTATAGTACGTTGG
Source organism: Coronaproctus castanopsis (assembly GCA_032883995.1). Lineage (NCBI taxonomy): Eukaryota > Metazoa > Arthropoda > Insecta > Hemiptera > Monophlebidae > Coronaproctus > Coronaproctus castanopsis. The sequence goes on along the minus strand of CM065052.1, from coordinate 122,402,589 downwards.
TATGATTCTAAAACAATCAATTTTATATCTACATATGCTGCGATTCAACCTGAGAAAAGTTGCAAGCGATGGAGTCAAAGGGAAAAAATAGTGATCGATGTGAATGAACCAGCAGTAGTAAAAAAGTACAATACTTTTATGGGCGGAGTAGACAAGATGGATATATGCTCCTAGAAATGTATCGAGTCGATAGACGGTCAAAACAATGGTATTAAAGTATTGTACACTGGAGTTTGGGAGTAGCAATTGGTTGACTTTTGTATAGACGACATCAGCAGCAGCTTGGAAAATGTGAAACATACAGTCTTCTCCAATTTCAAGTGGCAATATCCAGTGCATTGTGTAAATCTGGCATTTCAATTATAAAAAAGAGAGGAAGACCCTCAAATGATGTTACATAACCAACAGTCCCAAAACGTGTACTTTCGACCCCAAAATCAATACCGAACATTCGTTTTGATCAAGTCGATCATATTCCAATTTTTGATACTAAACAAAATGAATGTAAATTTTGTAAACGAGGATTTACTCATTTTAAATGTGAGAAATTCCATATAAATTTATGTATTGTAAATAAAAGAAACTGTTTTAAATATTATCGTATGAAAAAAGATGTAAATGTATAAAATATCTATGATATAAACTTTCAATAAACTATCTATTCAATATCTCTTTATTTACCACTGTTGTTTTTAAACAACATAGTGGAAAAAAAACACGGCAAAAAAAAATTATTTTTGAAAATATTTTTTACTTCATATAATGTCAAGAAGTGAAAAAAACTAACTGGTGATTTCATTTACAAATTTACCTTAATTTGGCAATGAAAGAGTTAACCTTTAGCTTAATAGTAGCAATTTCATAGAATAATTTTATTAAATTTATAGGCAAATTTAGATGATATCGATGTATATTGATCCTGGACAATTTCAGTTGTAGCCTTTTATTTTACAGCCAACTTCATTAATCAAATGTTTCTCTACAATTCAACTACATATTGCGATGCAACTCTGGGATTTCTTCCCTAAGATGTTATTCAGCCTGTTCAAACTCTTCTCACAGATGTTACAGGAGCGACCGGTTGTTTTCCATTGTTAGTCGATTTTTGTGTAATATAATTTTCAGTATGTGTGAAATTAAGGAAATATTTTTTCATTTTAACCTAATTATAAAGTATTATGTTCCTCAGATATTTATTATTATCATATTAGTCGATAATGAACCATATATTATATCGATCATTTTAGTTTAATAACCACGATTTTATAGAATCAATTTACTAGTTTTAAAAAATTGGTATGCTAATGTGGATTATTTATCACGAGCATTAAAATTAATAATGAAAAATATAAGACATTCCATTGCTTTGATTCGCATTCACAGTTGGATTGGTACCTTCGGGCAAGCACACGCGCAAGGTCTTAAAAATGTGTGGGTAAGTAGTCGCTTACCTCTTTCATGGAGACGGCAATTAATGATTATTATGATATATGTATATTTTTTTTCTAGTAAGAGTGAACGAGAAACGAGAAATAATTGTTTATTTTCTTCATAAGGATTTTTTTTATGTTGCTGGGCATTTGCAGGAGACTGCTCGAGTGAAATGCATGGAATGATGGAGTAGAGTTTATTTTAAAAAATGATTATTTTCTTTGCGACGTTTTTAATTTTTGTAATAGTTTTTCTTTTCACTAGGAATGAAGGAAATTTTATAAATTCGAAAGGGGACTGAACAAGGCATCTCGTGGGAAAATTAGAAACTTCTAGTTCAACTATAAAAAAATAGACGGCGCAGTCATTCTTAGTAATCGCTTATGGAGTAATTGGCATGACAATGCATCTCTTGGGAAAAGTAGAAACTTCTAGTTCAACTATAATAAGATAGAATGCGTTTGAGTCATTGACAAAATGGAAATTATATAAATACACAAGGGCGTGGCCAGAGTGAATGATAAGGATCATCGAATCATGTGGCTCCTCTGATTGGTCGTTCATTTCATCACCTGATAATAAGTGATTCAGTCAGTCTGTTGGAAATCGTCTTGCATGTAATGTTACTGATGCGACCTGTGATTTTTTGTTGTTTATTGATTTATGTGAAGTGATCGGTTTTTGGTTAATTTAACGTGATTTTTTAAATTCATGTGCATTTCATTAAAATATCCTAATAAAGCTTTTCTGATATTTGATTATATAAGTAGATAACAAACCTTCATTATATAGTTCGATCGTTTTAGTAATTACAATCTTTAGTGTTTTCAATTAAGTAATTAGTATGGTGCAACTATGCATGACAGTGTGTACAACAGCAAAGTTCAAAGATGTTCCTCCCTTTAGTTCATTCCCTGATAATTAAAACTATTGTACAATCTCATCAAGTTGTTCTCAGTTTGTTCAAAAGATCTCTCACATGTTAATGTTACAGAAGCGAATGTTTTTTTTTCATTGTATGAAATTTAATTGGATCGATTTCTGTATAGCAGGTATGTACCCTTTTTCATATCATTTGTTTTTAACATATATTCTTTTTTATCGTAATTTATTCTTTTAATGCAGATAGATTGTTACAAACTAAATATAAGATATTATATATTTATATATATACATGCATATATATACTTTTTTAATGATATTTTATAATTAGAATTGCAAGGATTTCTTTTAAGAGAATAAATATATAACAATTAAGTATATATATATATAAAGAAAGATAGTGGACGTACATTTTGTATATATATATTTTATATAGTGTGTATACTTTATATATATATATTATATAATGCATATACTTTTTATATATATATATATGTGTGTGTGTGTGTGTGTGTGTGTGTGTTGGTGTATAGTATATATATATAATTTTTTATGATATGTTATAATTGGGTTGCAAAGATCTATCTTAAGAGAATAAATATATAGTTTATTATATTAACCCCAGTTAGATGGTTTTAGCTTAATAGTAGTAATTTCATAGAATAATTTTATTAAATTTGTAGGCAAATTTAGATTATATCGATGTATATTGATCCTGTAAGAATCTATATACCACCACGAATAGTGAAAGAAGTAAATAAGGAAAAATAAATATGGTTCGAAGACAAACATTTTTTTATATATACAGGTAATGAAGTAAGTTATAATGGAGAATACAAATACCCCATATTTATGTTTTGTAGCAAAAATGGTAACGAATGAATGACGATATAAGTGTTATAGTTGTAAATCATAGAATTTGTTACATGCAATATAATAGAGAGTTTCGAATATTTCGATTATAGACCGTCTATAACGGAAAACGTAAACGAGTTGGGGATGGATAAACATATATATACAACGAGAAGATACGAATATTCTAAATGAAACATTTTTCATTATGTATACCCGTGAGTACGATAATGGGATTTTTCGAAGATTACAAGAATTTTCTATATCGTATTCTTCAAAAATTGACGTTCTATTAGTTGACGATAAACGTAGACATGCTAGGGAATATTTCAATGACCGATAAAGACAAGTATTCCATTACATTAAGAGACATAACATGGAGAATGCCTCAAATAAAGTTATCGATCGAGCAAGAAACGCGAGTTAGAAAATAAATTTTAACTAATACGGACTATGAACTACTATACAGAAGTTGGCTATACCATAATACAATGGTTTCATCTGTGACTAAATTTACTTGAGATATTCCGGTAGTTTTGTAACGTACAATAGCATTCCAAATATTTCGGAAAATTGTAAGAATAACGAGTTTAGTAGTAATTGAACCGAAAACTAACGAACATAGTAACATTACTATACCTACGGGTACGTACGAATTGAACAATATAATAGAATTTATTCAACAAAACGAAGAAATTACGAACGCGGAAATAGTCATTAGGTTAAATTCAAATACGTTAAAAATAAAATTATATTCGGAATGGATTATGGATTTCACAAGTGCGAACTCGATAGGACGTGTACTCGGTTTTAGTAAACATAAACTCATACCGAGACAAACACATTATTCAAACGACCGTATAGATATCTTTACTACAAATAACATTAAAATTAGATGTAATTTAATAAAATGTAATATAACTGACGTAAATTTAAACGATAACACGTTGTACGAATTTCCGCTAAACGTTCAAGTTGGTGAAAAAATTATCGAAAGACTTAATTATTTTTACCGCATAAATACGGATGAAATAAATTACATATCCGTTACGATAGTTGATCAAAATGAAAAATTGGTCGATTTTAGAGATGAGAGCATAAGTATAATACTACTATTTAAGCCTGTATAACCATGTCTTCCAACGAGGGATTTTTAAAACTTGTAAATAAAGTATCATCGAATCTCGAATAAAAATACAACAACTATAGTAAACATTTATAACGAGTAATAAAAACGACTTTGATAACCGCTATTATCGAATACGATCTAATACTGGTATAAATTTACTCCGTATAAACATAAATTATTAAAATGGAGGATTACGTAACCGTTGGAAAAAAATTAAAAGAGAAATACGAACAACTCCGTACAGGAGAAATCAGGAAACAAATAAAACTCGAGGAGGAGTACAAGATCATTGTTAAACCTCTAAGAGCGATATATACTCAACTAACCAACACATTAACATCCATAATAACCCCAGATAAATCTATCGCTCCATTAGCTGTTGGTTCATTCGAAAATAGTATAGAACCTCGTGAAATACCAAAAATATATGCAACAGCAGCGTCAAGAACCCTCTATCGAAATACCGCAGGAATTTGTACAAACATTAGGTCCGGTAGCCTCCAAATACATGAAAAACTATTTGTCGAAAAATGTAAAAGCAGATTCCACTTTTGGTATACGTATCGAGGATGAGACTATGTATATGGATAATTCACTGATAATTATAGAGAACGATAATATAAAGTTACTAAATACCGACTACTGGTACGAAGGTTCGCGAGGATTATGTGAGTTATGAATATTCGAAAAACCTAAAAATTACAACGAAAAAGACTTGAAAGTATACGAAGAACTTTTGTTAAAAACTAGTTCGTATAAACAAAAAAATGACCCGAATAATCCGCGCTTGAAAAGTAGTATAGGACATAAATATAACGTCATAATTAAGCCGATTTTAATTAAACATAATATTTTAAAAGAACGTCGAAAAAACTGGTGCAGAATTACAAAGAATATGTATACTGGAACAATATCGACGAATTGTTAGACAGATTGTGTATATTATATGGTGAATTAAAAGCCGGTAATAATAACCCTTTAATAATTAAAGAAATTATAAACATTTTACAAGAATTTAAAGAAGAGAATGGATTACAAACACAAAAGACTAGAAAAAATCGTGCAAATTCTACCCGTAAAAAAAGGTAGCGGACTGATTAACGATATAATCGACAAATTACCTTTCGAGGCTCATTTACCGGGCGGTTATCAATACGCCGGTTCTGGTACTATTCTTGATTTGAAATTAGAAAAAAAAGTCACACCTAAAAATAAATTAGACGAAGCGGTCATGTATCACGATATAGTGTATTCGAATTCTAAAAATTTGGACGACAGACATAAAGCGGATTCACAACTGGAAAATGAAGTGTGGAAACGTGTACTCGCTAAAGATTCCAATTTAGGCGAAAAAGCTAATGCGTGGCTTGTAACAAACGCTATGAAAGCTGAAAGAGTTGTCGGTGCTGGTTACATCAAACATCTGGTTAACATAAGCATGGAACAACGGAAACTTATTGCGAAAACCAATAAACCTGTGACTTTGAAAATAAATAAAATGAGAAATAAAGATTCCGTAATGGATGAAATGTATTTACCGTTAACCGAATATCAAATTAAAAGTATTAAAAAAGATTTACCTGTAAAATTATCGGTTAAACAACTTGAACATAAAAAAGTAGGTGGTTTCTTACCGGCTTTGCTCGCCACTGCACCGGCTGTAGTTGCTGTACGGTCATTAATAACCAACACTATAAACACGTATAATAATAAGAAAGCAAACGATAAGTTAATAGAAGAACGAATACGTCATAATAAAGCGATGGAAGGTGAAGGACTATACGTCAATAAAAAACCTAAAGAAGGTAACAAACTTTACTAAGAGTATATAAAAAAAAACATCCCGATTAAACCATTGAGTAATGTAGAATTGACTAAATATGCCCAACATATTCCGCACTTTAGAGGTACTACACTTCTCGGTATTATACTATAATGGACAAAATCAGTTCAACCTTTAAATGTTAAAAATATTCATTTTTAAATGCCTGCAAATTTTGAAAATACTCGATATTACTTTGGAAGGTGTGCAGGTGTCATAATGGATTATTTTCAGGCGTTAAATATGTTAAAATAAAAGCCTGCAAATTATAAACATACTTGGAATTACTTTAATGATGTGCAGGTGTCGGGAGTTGACGTTTGCAGGCGTTAAAAATTAGAATAATATTAAGTGTACATTTTTTTAATATTACTTTGGAAGAAGTGTAGGTGTCGGAAGTGGTTATTCACAGGCGTTAGATGAGTTAAAATAAAAGCCTGCAAATTTTAAACCTACTTCAGACTACTATATCAATGTGCAGGTGTCGGAAGGTGCAATTTGAAGGCGCTACAAATGAATAATTGTAAACACTGTATACATAATATATATGTATATGTGTGTGCATGTTCGTAATACAACTATATATTTACATATCATTCATTGAGACTATTCAATTTTATTCATTTCCATAAAAATTTCGTCTTGAATAAATCATTTTGAAACGTTTATCCTGCAGAGGTCCTTTTGAAAATGAGACATTTTGAATTCAATCCTCAGGAGTATTCAAAATCAAACAGATTCTTCTAGAAAAAGTTTAATTTTGAAAATGTTTAAATTGTAAAGCTCAAAAATATAAATAAGTTTTGTAGACTCCTTCGTGTTAAAAAAAAAAATTATAATGTTCTAATTTCATTACTCGTCACTTTTATTAGAACTTCTTTAATACAGAATAATATTTCACAGTCATAATCACTGTGTGTATATATATATACACAGTGATTATGACTGTGAAATATTATTATATATATAAATATATATAAATATATATATATAAATATATATATAAATATATATATATATAAATATATATATAAATATATATATAAAATCTTTTCATTTCATTATCCAATCCGGATGTTGTGACCTTATTTGATGCAAGTTACAAGACCTCGCCATTTATATCGATTCTGAGCTAGATTCATAATTTGCTGTACGACTGATCTACATAACCTTGTGGTCTGATCAATGTAAAGGCTCATCGGTCTATCTTGTCTCCTTTCTCCATTAACCTTTTCTTGCAGAATTGTTTTCTCCAGCCCATTTGCTTGTATTACATGACCAAAGAAGCCTAGCATGTGTCTTTCAATGGATCTAATTGCTCAGTGGGTTCGATTTTCAGTTTTTAAAAATCAGAATCATTTGTTCTGTGCACCATCCATGGGAACCTTAAAATTTTTCTGTATCACTTCATTTCAAAAGCTTCCAGCTTCTTCCTCGTCGATTTTTTAATCGTCCAGGTTTCTAAGCTGTATGTCGCTATGGAGAAAATTAACACTTTAAGGAGTAACAGTTTTGTTGTTTTAAAGGTCTTATGATTTTTCCATATACAATTGAGTTTACCAATCCCGACATTTGCAAGAGCTAACCGTCTCCTTATTTCTTCTTCTGATCCACCATTTTCGGATATGTACACACCCAAATAAATTAATTTTCTTTAATTTAAATATCTCGCAGCAGATTCAGTTTGTTGTATTCTGTTTTCTTTGTCAATGATAAGCATCGAACATTTATGTTTATTCAGTATTAAGTCTGCCTGTTTACTGACCACATCTATTCTTGATAGTAATTCAAACATTTCTTGCTTTGTGCTGGCCAGTAATACAGTGTCGTCTGTAAATCTAATATTTGTAATTTTTTTCTCTCTGATAGATATCCCTCCTTGCTATCCTTCCATTGTTTTTCTTACAATCCGTTCCCCATAGATGTTGAATAGAATCGGTGAAATATAGCAATCTTGTTGTACTCTCTCTTTCTTGCTGAAAACTCTTTCGATTTTTCGTTCTCCAGTTTACTAAAACCTTTATTATTTAAGTACAATTATTGAATTAAATAAATTAGATGCTTCGGTGTTCCTATTTCTAGTAATATTTGCCACATTTTCGTCCACTTGATGTTGTCAAAAGCTTTCTGGTTATCTAAAAAACAAAGCAAATGTTATATACGTTGCATTTTTCTATTATTTTTCTTATATTTAATAGCTGTTCACGTGTGCCTCCACCTGGTACAAACTCAGCTTGTTCTTCCGAAATTTGTGGTAGGAGATAGTATTTAAGCCGGTTTTGTAATACATATAGTAGTATTTTACTGCTTGTTCTTCCGAAATTTGTGGTAGGAGATAGTATTTAACCCTTTCAGTGAATCTTTTTCAATTTTTGATGTAAAATTCTGAATTTTTTATACGAGATAATGAGTTCATCCTAAACAATTTGCACTTTACAGAATTTTGTAATGTATCACCGTTCTCAAATTATATCATGTCCGACATATCGCACAATATCATTGTATGGAGTAAATATGAAGATAAAAGTTTAACAATTTTTTTTAAGTATAAACACAAATAAAACAGAAATAATTATATTGAATGGCACGGAAGAAAATTTTCATATAAACGGGTCGAAGTTAAAAATTGTCAAAAGCTTCAAATACCTTGGAAGTATAATTAGCGATAATAATGAAGTAGATGAAGAGATCAAATATAGAATAAACAATACTATGATCGCCTACAACAAGCTGGCACAACGTGTATTTAGGAATAAAAATTTACATACTAATACGAAACTAAATGTTTATAGAGCAGTGGTATTACTAACTTTGTTGTATAGTTGTGAGACATGGCCAATCAGAAACAATCAAATTAAAAAACTTGAAATTTGTCAGGTGAGATTGCTCAGACAAATCTTAAGAATAACATGGAAAGGTTAGATGTCAAATGAAAGAATTTTGAAAATGACAAAATGTAATAAAACAATATTATATTTAACCAAAGCTCGGCTAAGATGGGTTGGTCATGTTATCAGAATGGATAACAATCGCATACCGAAGCGATTATTATATGGTATATTACACACTGGTGAACGATGTTGTGGAAGACCAAAATTAAGATTTAAAGATGTGCTATCAAATTCCATCAAAAAGAACGGTATTAATTCAAAGAAAAATAAGACTTGGGAAGAATGGGCGTTGAATAGAACAGAATGCAGAATATTCATCGATGACACAGCAAGATTAGCAGGTGTTCACACCGCCAAAAATCGCACAGAAGGAGGAAGAAGAAACATAGCAGATCAGTATGAATGTGTACACTGCAGTTATAAATCTAATTATAAAATTGGATTAATATCACACATAAGATTCGGACATTGAATTATTTAACAGAAATAGATATCATTAGAAAAGACACTCATACTCGGAAACGAGTGAGTTACAATAATAAAAAAAATATATATATATAAAAGATCTAGAACCCGATTTATGGACGCCATAATAAAAGAACAGAATTATGTGAAGATAAAAGAAATGCTCTTGCCAAGAAATTATTTATTTAGCTGCAGGTCATGTTGCCCACCAACCTAGCGGTTGAGGAGAAATTTGGCGGCTGACACATAAAATTTACACGGTTGCACAACCACCAGAAATATTCAGAACAGCACAATAATTGATGACGTAAAAAAAAATTAGTTAAAAGTATTCATTATTTTATGGAGATTAAACGAAATAAGTGAATTTTAAATAATCTTATCACGAATCAACTATGGATGTCAGTTATATTCAACAGCCAGTAAATCTATATTAAGAACATTAGATACAGCACACCATGCTGGACTTCGATCCATTCTTGCAGTACATCCCTCATCACCATCAAAGAGTTTGTGTGCATTAGCAGGATCCTTTCCACTTACATACTACAGAAAATACCACACTTCTCTCTACTTAAGCCGTCATAAAACATTTGCATACACCAAAAGATGTACATCCCCTAACCCCCTTTTTCCAAATGACCCTATACCAAAGCTACTGAGCATACTATCAATATATCACATAAGCTTCATTCCAAAATCAACATTGAATTACAATATAATGATACCTCCTTGGGACCCTTCCGAGACAAAAACCGATTTATATTTTATAACATAGTGTGAACAAAGTTATTACATTAAATATTTTACAACTGAAGTAAGGCTACGAGTTCGCAGTTGTGAAATCTATAGTTCATTCCGAATATAATTTTATTTTAAATGTATTCCGATTTAACTTAATGAGTGTTTCCGCGTTCCTAAGTTCTTCGTTTTGTTGAATAAATTCTATTATATCGTTCAATTCGTCCGTACCCATAGGTATAGTACTGTTACGATGTTCGTTAGTTTTCGGTTCAATTACTACTAACTCGTTATTTTTACAATTTTCCGAAATATTTGGAATGCTGTTGTACGTTACAAAACTTTATAAAGCAACTTCGTACCGAAAATCTAATTTGATCTCTTGCTGATATTCACGACGAGATGTAGCGTGATTTAACAATATTTGAAAACTCAATTTTTAAAAAATTATTTACCCGTCTTTATACGTCAATGTACAATATATACCCCTATCTCTGGCTTGATCCAGTTTTATAAAAACAACGGTTACAATGATTTATAGAGTAACCTACCCAATCTTTAGTCTTTGGACATCCTAATGGAACCAAGTCGAAAACAACAATTTTATTTCCCCAACAACTCTCTTATATAGTTTACTCTATCTGTTCCTTTGATGTATACTATGTATGCGTTTGCGAAAGTATCGTGTAATAAGTCGAATATAGGATTCATCTCGTATTCGTGTTTGTCGTAATAATTAAACATTTGATACAGATTAGCGCATTTATTTTCGCTATATTTCAAATTCAATCTTTCTCTCGGATAATAAACGTTATTATTCAATAAAATTTGAAAGTTTTCTAAATTTAATAAATCGTAAGTCGAAATATTTTTTTCTTTCTGGAAACCTATTAAGTCGAAATATTTTTTTCTTTCTGGAAACCTATTAGTACATACTTGGTTTTCGAATACCGATACCGGAATACCTCAAGTAAATTCAGTCCCCGTGGAAATCATTGTACCTTGATATAGTCAACTTCTATATAGTAGTTCATAGTTTGTATTATTTAAAATTTCTTTTCTAACTCGACTAGATCGATAAATTTATTTGAGACATCCTCCATGTTTTGTATGTTAATGTCATCGAATATATTTCTTTATCGGTCATTGAAATATTTTCTAATATGTCTATGTTTATCGTTGATCTGTAGAACATCAATTTTTGAAGAATATGATATAGAAAATTATTATAATCGTCGAAAAAAAATACCATTATCATACTCATGGGTATACATACTGAAAAATGTCCTTTTCCATTTAGAATACTCGTTGAAGAATTTGCAATACACCAACCGATGTTACTATATTTTAACACATTTTCAAACGATACCAATCCATGATGTTCTTATACTATCGACTTTGTTATCACCTAAATAATAATCTATGCGATCGAATAAATGTAACATTCCGTCATTGATTACATTCACTCTTTTGTTGACACCCGTTATTTCAACATCTTTTTTGTATTTTAAAGTTATTTTTCCAGTTAACGTTAATATCAAACTTTTTCAACGGTTCAGTTACAATCTCTTCGTTGTATACGTTTATAGAAAACTTCAACACCAACTCGTTTATGTTTTTCGTTATAGACGGTCTATAATTGAAATATTCGAACTATTATGTCGCTCATACTGTACGAGTATGTAACAAATTATATCTTTTATTACAACTTTAACCAGAGAGGGATTTAGGTACTTATATTTTTTAAACTATACCTCTATTTATAATTTTTTTTTAATTTTTCTTTACTTATAATTCATTCATTACCATTTTTGCTACAAAACGTAAATACGGGGTATTCGTATTCTCTGTTATAACTTACTTCATTACCCATATATATAAAATAATGTTTATCTTTGAACCAGATTTCCTTTTCCTGATGCACTTCTTTCACTATTTGTGGTAGCATATAGATTCTTACATTGCCTAAAACACAAACCGCAATCGTCATTTCTCCATTTTTAATTTTATAATAATATCAACTTTCTATCGTGTATAGGTAATTTACGCTTAATGTATACCAAAAGTTTTATTACATATGTAGTGAAAAACTCCCAGCATTAAGGGTGTTCATCCTGAGTACACATTGACCTACTCTCTGACCTTCAGGAAACACAATATATATATATATATAGAGAGAGAGAGAGATAGTGAGAGAGATCAAATAAGAAACAATAGAAAAACTAATTATTTTCTTGGAAATTTCGAAAATTTGCAAAGGAGTGCCTAGAGTGAATGTCAAAAATTAATGGAAAGTATTATTAATAAAAAAGTGGATAAAGAAAAGTTTAATTATAAAATGATTATTTTCTTCATAATGGGTTTTCTTATCACATTCATTGACGGAAGTTACAAATATTTACAAGGAACAGAACACAGAATAACTAGAAAATTCTAGTTCAATAATATAACGATAGAGATCGCTGCAATTCTCTGTAACAGTTATTTGTGTCGACAGCAAGATGGAAAGTTTGTAAATTCCCAACAGGGTGGCCCGAGTGAAAGATATAGAATATCAAAAAGGAATGGAAGGTAAAATTTAATTATAAAATGATTCTTTTCTTTGTAACAGTTTTTCTTGTCACCAGAATAAAGTAAATATCATCAATTTGAAAGAAGCTGAACGAGGCAACTCTCTCGGGAAAAATAGAAACTTATAGTTCAACCATATAAAGATAGAATGCGCGGCCGTTAACTTAATAAATACATAAGGGTGTGGCCAGAGTGAATGTCAAGGTTATTCGAATCATGCGGTTCCTCTGATTGGTTGATCATTTCATCTGCTGATATTAAAGAGACTTTAAGTGTTGCGCAATCTCAGTAGTCCTGTAGGGTCAACATTTTGAATTGGTTCATCAGTCTGTTGGAAGTTGTCGAGCAGTTAACATTACAGAAGTGACTGGTTGATTATTTATTTATATGAAGTGATGTTTTTCATTTAATTTAACGTAATTATTGTAATTCTTCTGAATTTTCTTAATAAACCAGGAAAATTCTGTTCCGATATTTAATTATACAACTGGATATAGATTGGATATATAGATCAATCGATTTAGTAATTACAACTTTATAAAATCAGATTTCTGTATAGCAGGTAACATTCCTTTTTTTATATCATTCGTTTTTAACATTTTTAACATATACACGATTTATCATAATATTTATTCTTTTAATGCAAATAGATCCTTACAACCTAACACAATAATATATATATATATATATATATATATATATATATATATATATATTATTGTGTGTATATGTTATATATGTATTATTGTATGGATATGTTTTATATATATATATATATATATATATATATATATATATATATATATATATATATATTACTGTATGCATATGTTTTATATATATATATATATATATATATATATATATATATATATATATATATATATATATATATATATATATATATATTACTGTATACATATGTTATATATATATATATATTACTGTATACATATGTTATATATATATATATTACTGTATGCATATGTTTTATATATGCATATATATATATATATTACTGTATGCATATGTTTTATTTATGTGCATATATGTATATATATGTAAACTGTAAGCATATGTTATATATTATGACGATTTAATACAATGGATATACTGAAGGAAATATTAAATAAAATAAATATAAATTTAAAAATTAATAATGGTTAAGTTAACATAATATATATATGTAGAATAAAGGTACTTCCATTGTAAGATGATTCAGAACTTCATAACAGATAAGGTCAGATCGTAAAGCTATAATAACTAGAATGTTGATAGTAATAATCACAGTAATAATAAGTACAATATAGTTAAAATACAAATAATACCAGGTTAATAGGGGAAATTGGGAGATTAATGGCGTGTAGAGCCAGCAATACATGATCGCGTGGTTATATATATACCTATATATGTATATACATATTCGGTTAATGATAAAACTATAATCGCTTTTCGTTTGTATCATATAAATAAATTCTTCCGAGCAAATAAGACTCTAGTCCAAATAAAAATAAAAATAAATTTCAATTTTAAATAAGTATCGGATCACCAAAGTTACGACGACAGTGTAAGAGTTAGAATTGGATATATCTTCACTATCCAGAAGCAGCCATTGGTCATACCTGTGGTACCACCAGGTTTTACGATTTTTTTTATTTTATTTAATTTTATTGTGTGTGCTTATTTTATATGTATAGACAATCTTCATGTATTTGTGTGAATGATCCATGTTACATTGTAATATTTTCTTATATAAGTATCTGTTTTGAATTGTTTTTAATCTATTAAATGGGTAATAATAATAATTCAAATAAAATTGTAATTGAATTAGAACGAATACTAGTCATTAAATCATAGTGTCCCTGGCTGGTGGTCCTACATGCAGAGATTTAGGTTACGCAAAAACTCATCTTTAAGTTAATCTCCTTAAAATTTCAGGTACATAAAAGAACAAACTGTTGGTAATTTAATTTGTGCATTATAATGCACTGGTGACACACATTAATATTGTTCTTTTTTGATTTAACTAATTAGGCTCCTGTAAGAGCCCCATAAACACATGGGTCTACTCAACAGGAGAAAGCGTAATAAGAGGAATGACCTGGTACCCAACAACTTGATCATTGAAGACCCGAATTGTTATAACTTGGCTGACCACAAGAATGGGATATGCAATAACTTGGCGATCCACTATGATTATAAACCCAATAATATGTATATATATATATATATATATAATTGTATGCATATGTTGTATATATATATATATATATGTGTGTGTAAATATATGTATATATTTTATAAACATATATACTGTATGTATTTATTATATATTGTTTTTTATATTTTATAATTTGGTTGTGGGATCTATCTTAAGGGAATAAATTTTACTATTACAGTTTTTCTATGAAAGAAATTTGATAAATTTGAAAGGTGACTGGTGAAATAATCTCTTGGGAACTGTATAACAATATAATTCTCAGTCATTCTTTGAAATTATCTTTTGGTTACTTAGCATGATGGAACTTCCATAAATTACAAGGACAGTGTGAAGTAGAAGAATGTGCGATTCATGTAGCTCCTCTGGGCAATCATTTCATTCCTTGATAATAGAGGATAAATAATTGTTGCCAATCCTCTACAGTTAACATTTTGAAGTGATTCAGTCAGTCTGTTGAAGTCATCTTGCAGGTAATGTTACAGTCGCTGTTTTTCAGAGTTTATTTTATTTATGTGAAGTGATGGTTTTTCGATTAATTTAACATAATTTTTGTAATTCTTCCAAATTCATTATATGTAAAGAAAACGTTTTCGTTTTAGTAATTACAACAATTATATAGAATATAGTTTTTTCAATTAAAAATTAATATAAAAAACAAAAACATGTGTTATAGTATGAACAGAAGCAATGTTCAAATGTATTCCTTCCAGCAACTCCTCTAATTTGTTGATCATTTGATTCACAGGTAGTTAAAATAACTGGGCAAATCTCAAGTCAAATTGTTCTCGATCCATTTGAAACCTTCATAAACAGGTATGTCTCCTATTTTCATATAACTCATTTTTAACATAACTCTTTTATGATAGAGGGATAAGTAAAGAGAGAGAGAGGGTGAATGATAAATAAAGAGAAAAGAGGGAGTGATAAAGAGAAAAGAGGGAGAGAGAGCATGATAAAGAGAAAAGAGGGAGAGAGACTGAGAGTCAGTGAGTGAGAATAGATAGGGTAGATTATGTTGATTGGAGAGATGAGGTAGCTGGTAGAAGGATAGTGAGTTTAGAGAGGAACAAATGATACAGTTCAAGAGTGATGAGAAATATCATTGAAAGGGTACATGACAATAGAGTGACAGATACTAGTGATTAGGGAAAGGGACAGTAACAATGAGATGGTGAAGTGGGAAGAGAGAGTGTTGTTGGCGAGAGGTGTCTGTGATGATGGAGGAGTGTTGGAGGAGGTGTGATGTGACAGTTTTGTGTGGTAGATGAGGTATGTGGTAAGAATGAGGTGATGGTTTAGAGGAGGTGGTTTGGTGAGTGAGGAGATTGAAAGCTACAGTGAGAGTTGGTGTGTAAGAATTTTAAGAGGTGAGGTATGACATTAAAGAGGTATTGAAGATTGTCAGTGAGTGAGAAAAGATAGGGTAGATTCTGTTGATTGGAGAGATGAGGTAGCTGGAAGTGAGTTTGGAGAGGAACAGATGATTGAGTGCAGGGAGGACTGAGGAGAGGAGAGTGAGGAGAGAAGAGTGACAGTGAGGAGAAGAGAGTGATGAGAGAGAGTGAGGAAAACGGGGAGAGAGTGAGGCAAGAGAGGTGAGTGGTGAGAGAGGAGAGTGAGGGGAGAGAGGAGAGAGTAAGGTGAGAGAGGGAGAGTGAGGCAAGTGAGGCATGAGAGGAGAGTGAGGTGAGAGAGAGAGGTGAGAGAGAGGAGAGCGAGGTGAGAAGAGAGTGAGGAGTGAGTTGTGCAAGATGTGCAAGGAGGAGGAGACTCCACCTTACTCTCTCTCCTCACTCTCACACTCTCACCTTACTCTAGAGGAGAGGAGGAGAGGAGAGGACTGAAGAGTGAGGAGTGAGAACTGTGAGGAGAGAGGAGTAGAAGAGGAGAGTGTGAGGAGAGAGCTAGAGGTGTAGGAGGAGTGTGAGGAGAGAGCAGTGAGTCTCTCCTCACTGTTCTCACTCCTCATCAGCTCTCTCCTCACACTAACAGTGAGGAGAGAGGAGTAGAAGAGGAGAGTGTGTGGAGAGAGCTGATGAGGAGTGAGAACAGTGAGAAGAGAAGAGGAGAGTGAGGCGAGGGAGTAGGAGAGGAGAGTGAGGCGAGGGAGTAGGAGAGGAGAGTGAGGTGAGGCATAGGAGCTGGACTCACCCTCACCTCTCTCTCCTCTCACTCACGAGGAGTGCTCTCACCTCTCTCTCCTCTCATTCACTCGAGTAGGAGAAAGTCACCTTACACACTCCTCTCTCACCTCCCCTCACTCTCACCTTAACCTTCTCTCTTCACTCATACTATCTCTTCAACAGTGAGGAGAGAGGAGTAGAAGAGGAGAGTGTGTGGAGAGAGCTGATGAGGAGTGAGAACAGTGAGAAGAGAAGAGGAGAGTGAGGCGAGGGAGTAGGAGAGGAGAGTGAGGCGAGGGAGTAGGAGAGGAGAGTGAGGTGAGGCATAGGAGCTGGCCTCACCCGGCATAGGAGCTACCTCTCTCTCCTCTCACTCAGGGGAGTAGGAGAAAGTCACCTTACACACTCCTCTCTCACCTCCCCTCACTCTCACCTTAACCTTCTCTCTTCACTTCTTCACTCCCTTACACTCTCACCTCACTCTCACCTTAACCTTACTCTCTCTCTTCATTCACTCTCCTCTCTCTCCTCACTCTCACCTTACTCTCTCTCCTCTCTCTCACCTTAACTCTCTCTCCTCTCTCTCACCTTACTCTCTCTCCTCACTCTCCCCCTCACTCTCACCTTACTCTCTCACCTCACTCTACTCTCTCCCCTCACTCTCACCTTACTCTCTCCCCTCACTCACACACTCTCACCTTACTCTCTCTCCTTACTCTCTCCCCTCACTCTCACCTTACACTCCCTCCTCACTCTCTCCTTACTCTCTCCCCTCACTCTCACCTTACTCTCCCTCCTCACTCTCTCCTCACTCTCACCTTACTCTCCCTCCTCACTCTCACCTTCCTCACTCTCACCTTCCTCACTCTCACCTTCCTCACTCTCACCTTACTCTCCCTCCTCACTCTCACCTTACTCTCCCTCCTCACTCTCACCTTACTCTCCCTCCTCACTCTCACCTTACTCTCCCTCCTCACTCTCACCTTACTCTCCCTCCTCACTCTCACCTTACTCTCCCTCCTCACTCTCACCTTACTCTCCCTCCTCACTCTCACCTTACTCTCCCTCCTCACTCTCACCTTACTCTCCCTCCTCACTCTCACCTTACTCTCCCTCCTCACTCTCACCTTACTCTCCCTCCTCACTCTCACCTTACTCTCCCTCCTCACTCTCACCTTACTCTCCCTCCTCACTCTCACCTTACTCTCCCTCCTCACTCTCACCTTACTCTCCCTCCTCACTCTCACCTTACTCTCCCTCCTCACTCTCACCTTACTCTCCCTCCTCACTCTCACCTTACTCTCTCTTGAGAGGTCACATCTCTCTCCCCCTCTCACTCAATCTCTCACTCTCACCTTACTCTCCCTCCTCACTCCTCTCTTGAGAGGTCACATCTCTCTCCCCCTCTCACTCAATCTCTCACCTTACTCTCTCCTCACCTCTAGAGACTCTCCCTCTCCTCACTTCTCCTCACCCACAACCTTCTCACTCTCCAAACATACTCTCTCACTCTCACTCACCTTACTCTCTCTCCTCACCTCTCACCTCACTCTCCCACTCACAACCTTACTCTTTCTCCTCACTCTCCTCACTCTCACCTTACACTCTTCACTCTCACCATCTCTCCTTACTCTCTTCACTCTCACCTTACTCTCTCTCCTCACTCTCACCTTACACACTCTTCACTCTCACCTTCTCTCACCTTACTCTCTCTCTTCACTCTCACCTTACTCTCTCTCTTCACTCTCATACTCTCACTCTTCACTCTCACCTTACTCTCTCTCTTCACTCTCATACTCTCTCTCTTCACTCTCACCTTACTCTCTCTCTTCACTCTCACCTTACTCTCTCTCTTCACTCTCACCTTACTTCATTCACTCTCACCTTACTCTCTCTCACCTTACTCTCTCTCTTCACTCTCACCTTACTCTCTCTCTTCACTCTCACCTTACTCTCTCTCTTCACTCTCACCTTACTCTCTCTCTTCACTCTCACCTTACTCTCCACTCTCACCTTACTCTCCACTCTCACCTTACTCTCCACTCTCACCTTACTCATTCACTCTCACCTTACTCTCTCTCACCTTACTCTCTCTCTTCACTCTCACCTTACTCTCTCTATTCACTCTCACCTTACTCTCTCTCTTCACTCTCACCTTACTCTCTCTCTTCACTCTCACCTTACTCTCTCTCTTCTATCTCACCTTACTCTCTCTCTTCACTCTCACCTTACTCTCTCTCTTCACCACTCTCACCCTCACCTTTCTCTCCACTCTTATCTTACTCACCACTCTCACCCTCACCTTTCTCTCCACTCTTATCTTACTCACCACTCTCACCCTCACCTTTCTCTCCACTCTTATCTTACTCACCACTCTCACCCTCACCTTTCTCTCCACTCTTATCTTACTCACCACTCTTATCTTACTCAACCACTCTCACCCTCACCTTTCTCTCCACTCTTATCTTACTCACCACTCTTATCTTACTCACCGCTCTCACCCTCACCTTTCTCTCCACTCTTATCTTACTCACCACTCTCACCCTCACCTTTCTCTCCACTCTTATCTTACTCTTCACTCTCACCCTCACCTTTCTCTCCACTCTTATCTTACTCACCACTCTCACCCTCACCTTTCTCTCCACTCTTATCTTACTCACCACTCTCACCCTCACCTTTCTCTCCACTCTTATCTTACTCACCACTCTCACCTTACTCACTCTTTATACTTACTCTCTCCTTTAAACTTACTCTCTCTCTCTTCACTCTCACCTTACTCTCTCTTTAAACACCTCCATCTCCACTCTTATTCTCCCTCACTCATGCACACATTCTTCAACACTGCACACCTGCTCAACAAAATACTTCTCTTCTCACCCTTCACTCTCCTCACACATCACTCATTCCCAATATACACCTTTGTCTTAGTCCCAACCATCACACCTCTTTAATGTCATACTGCACCTCTTGAAATTCCTGAACCACCAACTCTCACTGTGGCTTTCAATCTCCTCACTCACCTACCCACCTCCTCTAAACCATTCTTTCATTCTTACCACATACCTCATCCTCCACACAAAACTGTCACATCACACTCAACTCCCCTC